>CM048918.1:21906710-22446710 GCA_026686955.1 Epinephelus cyanopodus | reverse complement strand
TGGATCCTGGCTGGCTCGTGGTGGTGTCTCATTCTGGTAACGTTAATGATATTCAAAATATCAAATTTAGGTTAGAACTTTTAAAAAAATATATATCTTCGAATATATTTCTAACTTCGATTTTTTTTTTTGACAGCCCTAACACACATATTTACTGCTGGTCTATTCGCACGGGATTAGTATTACCTGAGGTAATTGTCTGGGACCATTTTACAGAGGGTTAAAGTCGCGGTAATCTTTACTGACATTGTGCGGTAATGATTACTGACATGGCACATTCAGACGGGACTAAAATTTCTGGTAATTATTACTTTACCCCACGTACCTATGTAAAACTGATCCCGTCCGAATAGGGCTTAAAACTCACATTGTCTTTAGATGTGAGAGGGTGTCAGACTTGAGTCTCTAAAAAGTCAGCTATGTTGATGTTCAAAACCTGTGTGAAAATGGCCCCTGATCTCAACTCAGTTGAAAACCTATTAGAGATTTTAGAGATTTTAGAGCAACATGATAGACAGAGTGCTCGAACATCATCATCAATACAGCAAATGAGGTCTTTTCGTACAAAACTCTTCATTATTAAGTTATTCGTACCACCAATAACCACAGGTATGACCAAACCAACCTTAAGGATTATGGCTACTGTCATTTTTTCTTCTGATTTGTCACCCACATGTTTTTTACCATGTGATTCATCATGAAATTATTATTAATTCAACCAAAGAAGCCTCTATTGTCCAAGCCAGGACCGATCCCTTTGCACACCTATATTCTGCCGCTCTGCAATGATAAAACAGTTTAATACTGCAGTGACTCAGTAATGCGTCAGAAAAGCTCTTAATGGAAAGCAAAAGGAGAATAATTACGTTATCACCATTTTAACAGCGGCAGTGTTAGATCACACTGAGCATAAGAAAGAAAGATGACTCAATTCCTTTAAGGAAATTGAGGAAATAAAGAACAATTTGTGACAGAAGCAAAAAGCCTGCCCATTGATGGAGACCGTGATAGAAGTCGGAGAGCCTTGAAGAGAGCTCTTCCACCAATCAGCCTTCTTTGTCCTTCTGAGCTTTTATGCTCTCAATGTGAAATGTCTTACACTCTTGTTTGTCCATTTTTCTCCACTTTCCTGCTCCCTTTCCATTACTCTTTAGTCCTGTCTTTACCTCTTTGCTGTTAACACCATCTCAATTTCTTCTTACCTTTGCCCATTTCAACCACTCTCCTCTTTACTTTTGTTCAGTCTGTGCTGGATGCTGCAATCCATCTGTTCTCCTCTCTTTCTTCTCCATCTTTAACCACTCACACCTCCTCCTTTCTTGTTTATGTTGTGGCATTGATCTGGACCTTTGCTCTCAGGAGGGAGATGTTACTCACACCAGTAACAACCCCCCAATCCCTTTTCTTCTCCCTGATTACCTACTTCCTATGTGAAAAGGCATCGATCTGCTTGCAGCGGCAGGCATCAGATGAGCCCTCTAACTAGCCGGGGTGTGCAGAAGACATACTGAGCGGAGCAGCTGTGAAGCAAGGTGCTGCATTTATGATATGAATACTTCCACAGGTCTTCAACTTTGCGACAGAAATCGATGCTAGGTGTGTGTATGTATGTGTCTGCCTGATAAATGCACATCATTCAGCAGCTGATGTAAATGTCAGGGTCATTCATTACACAGAGGTCAGCGTCTTCTTTGCTGTCTGTCTGTCGAATTGTGGCCACAGACGGGGACTAGAATTATCTGAGTACCTTCATCAAGGATGCTCCTTTATCTCCTGAGCAGCAGATTTTATATTGTGTGTGTGTACAACTCTTTCTTCTACAAATCAAAGTTACATGCAGGTAATTAAAATCACCCAACGCATTTCGTTTAGAAATATAATGCTGCTTAGATTACTGTTTTTTTCAAGCGATAAACAAGAACAGTAGTAGTGCACAGGGAATTGGACTTTCCAAATTGTGAGAAAGAAAAATATTTTTTAAAAAAGATCACATTAAATGTGTCTGCAGGACTGCAAGAAGGTCAGTGTCAATTTTTCTCATTACTTTTCCTTACAATATCGGCTACTGACAACTAAAATGTGACTAATATTTTTAGGCAACTCAAATTAGAGGAAAAGTCAGGAGATACCAACTCAATGGAGGTTATGTTTTGAGTACCATGAATATCTGTATCAAATGTCAAGGCAGTCTATCCATTAGTTGTCAGGATATTTCACTAAAAGCCCCAAATGCATACCTGCAGTAGTTGTTGTGATATTTTAATCTGCTGCCAAGCAATGGATCAACCAACCAATCAACCAACACTGCCATCACTAGAGCCATGCAGCTGCCAACACTAGAGATCCAGTGCAGTTGAAGTGAGGCAATGAACTGCCCCAAATTCACTTAATTACAAAACGGTAAAACTTAAGCAGACAAGAAGCAAACTTCTGTCTCTGATGTCAGAGTTGTGTGCCTCGATTGAGTCCACTCAAACACCCTGAACTCCTCACTACATCTTTTTATTTGGTGCTTAAAATTGGTGGCCATGCAACAGTTACATTTCCTCCAAGCAGCAACCTCCTGAGCTGAAGAATGAAGCCAATACGTAGGTTTTTAAAAGCTGCAGTTCGTCTAATGGCCAGCTGAGGCCAGCTCTGGAGGCGACTCAATCCCCATTGGCCACCATGTTAAAACCATGTTAAAGTTTTATATAACTCACAGTATAGTTAAGGGCAGGCTGCTTTGAGTGACAGGCTGTCTGCTGACAGCGTCCATGGCTTTTCAGTCAGATCCACGCTGCGCTCCTCCACTGCACCAGCCTCTTGCCCCAACATGGTCACTTCAGGCTTCAAAAAGCCAAGATGGTGACAGCTGGAGGCTTCAAAACAGGAGTCCGCAAACCAATGGGTGATGTCATGGTAGCTGCATCTGTTATTTTTTACAGTCTGTGGTTTCCTCCAAAACGTCTTGGCCATTGAACATTAGCATATAAATGAGTATAATTCATATAAAATATGGTTGGTGATAACACAATAAGAACTATGAAGTGTGTTGTTTGCCCATTTGTGTTAATAGGTGTTTTCAGACTAAACAGTACTGACTTCCTGAGAAGAAACTGCCCACTTGGGAGCTACTACGTACTTTTTTGTGTTTGTATTCACATTGTCAATAGGGACACTGAGGCAACCTAAGGTGGTTATCAAAGATTTTTATATTTCGCTTTGAGTCAAGTCAGTTTTATCTATATAGCGCCAAACCAACAAGAGTTCCTGTTCCTGTGTCTGCGTTGGGTGTCCCAGCTGTCCCAGGTGTTGGCTCGGAAACCGGCTTGACATGGGCCAAGACCCCTGACTCAGGAACAGGCTAGACGCTGCCTGGGACCAGACTCCGCCGACTGGGTTGCTAGGCAGCTGAGACTCGGGGTCGCTGGGCAACTGAGTCTCTTAGGATCAGAGCAGCTTAGGAAGCTTCCTTCTAGGGGCCCCAGCCTCTAGATACATGGATGATAAAAGGCCAGAGTGGCCTCACATCATTTTGATGATGAAGCTTTTTCAGTCAGTATTTTTGCAACACAGAGTCTTTGCCGGTTTTCTTTTTATCTTCTCCGTTGTGGTGAGAGGGCCTGTTCTTTTTCCGTTCTAGTAAATCAAAGTTCATCTCCTTCCTAATGAGAATGAGTCTCCTACTCTGTTCCTCCTCTAACACAAGTGTTTTCCTTAAAGTAGTTTCTCATCTAAATCCTCCTCTTCTCACTCTTCCTCTGAAAATAGGTGCTGAGACTTTGAGTGTGTGATAGGGAGAGTGATTGCTGCGTCACACCTTTACTTTTTTCAGTAGAGGTCTTTCACAACACAGTGTAACATTGTGCGGCGGTAAACCTTCTGTTTCTGTCACGCTTTATCAGTTTCATAATCACATGACATCTCCCCAGCCACCACCCACCTGGCCATCTTCACAACCCGGACCTCGCCCCCCCTCTCCTCCTCCTCTTCTTCCTCCCCCTCCGCTCGGGGAGCTTTTGTGTTTGCTGACCGAAATTTTTTCTGGTGATCTCCGAGGGTTTAACTCAAGCCAACTAGCGGAGCCCGTATTGATAAACACACACACACGTGCACACTGACACACATGCAGCTGCCTCTGTGTAATATTACCTTCGCCCCTGCATTACACATCATCCCATATCACGGTTTACCCACCCCCTAAATGAAGCATAGCAAATGTCCACCAGGGAATTGCAGTATATAGTGTGTGTGTGTGTGTGTGTGTGTGTGTGTGTGTGTGTGTGTGTGTGTGTGTGTGTGTGTGTGTATCTGTCCACGCTTGTTTCTACATGGTGGGTGTTAAGGCTTTGTGTTTTCATGTGGGCTGTGCTCAGCATCTGTGTACAGTGGTAGGTACAATAACGATGATAGATTAGGTAATAGCCGTCAGGTCATAATGGGTATTGAACCTGTGTTCCCTCATGAGCAAATTCCTGTAATGCAGGAAGGGAGAACACGAATGCATCTTATATTTAGAAGCATGATTGAATTCACGTTGCCCATTAAATAATTGCATTATTTGTTTTGTTTTCTCGTTTTGTTCGTTGGCCTCGTGCAGCGCTGCTTCTCCTCATTTTGATTAATGAGACTGTACTTGGAAGATTTCATAATGAAAGGCTAAAAGTCAGTGATGATCGCCTCTCCTGCAGGAGCATCAGTGGCCTTTACGCTCACCTTTCCATCATAGTGAGGTTGATTTGAAATGAAATACAGTGTTTGGCAGGGTGGAGGTATTAAAACCTTAAAGAGAATTTTTTAATCATTAGAGTATTGGACACTGAGACAATGTTGCTTTTAGATGCTTCCCGTGGTAAACTTGTCACATTTTTTTCTGCTGTCAACACTTTTAGTTCAGTGTTGTATCAGATAGCAGTTGCCAAAGATAAAGACAGTAGACAGTGAATTTTCTCACTAACATCCCATGCCAGACATCCCAATATATTTGACATGACAGATAAATGCAGACTACACTGCATACTCACATATTAGGTGTATGGCTTATAAACAATGCACGAGAGTGTTGTTTGTGGGGTGTAAGGCCCTGTTTACATGATGTGATCAGCAGTGGAAAACTGTCAGTACAGGTGTGAATGCACAAAATATATCCTCAATGCACCTTGAGATGTGATCGCAGAGACCACAGGGGGTCTGGGCTGCATGTGGCCACATTCATTCAGCAGTGTGAACTAGGGCATTAACAGAAAAGTCGATTTGTCGACACGTCGATGTCAGTGGCACAAGTCGTGTGTTTTTTCCCTCTCTCTCTCTCTCTCTCTCTCTCTCCTCTCTCTCTCTCTCTCTCTCTCTCTCTCTCTGTGCTTACGCTGATACTTTATCCTTGATTAAGTGAACATACTCGGGCGTACTATAAGCGGAGCAGACTCCGCGAGGAATGTCCGCAGTCATTCGGGCTTTCATAGTCAAGCGCACTTCCACGTTGTAGTTTCCTGTAAAAATGTCTGTGAAAAATCCCCCGATGTGAAAAATACATGCCGAGCCGATACTTCACTTTCCTTCGCTGTGTCAGTGTGATGATGTCATCAAATGACGTGTCGACTCAACTCTGACTTTATTGACAGATAAGTCAATGTGAAAAAAATCAAAGTCGTTAATGCCCTAGTGTGAACGCTAATGTGTCCTGGGCCACATTTAGGGACTGTCTACTCAGCTGACATTCTTGCTTATACCACTCCCTGATGGATAGGCAAACTTCCTGTTGGTGCTGTTATACAGAAGCAGAGCTGATCTTCTTCCAGGCGCTGTTTTTAAGTGTGTAGGCCTATTGTCTGTGGGACAGATGTAAAGCTGTGGGTATGCCTGCCCTAACAGATCATCTTTTCCGTATTTATCACAGACAGATATTTATAGAAGGGAAAGATATCTGTCGGCTGTGATTGGTTTGTAACATGACTCCTATTTGACTGCTGAACGTGGCATCTTCCTGTGTCTGTCCTTTCAAATTGAATTCCCACATGGTTCAGTCATATAGGTTTTGATTTATTTTGACAAGATGCAGCTCCTAATAGAGTTTCATGTTTTGTTTTGGGTTTTTTTTGTTTGTGTTTTTTGCTCTGCGACTAAGCATCCAATGAAATCTTGCTGACTAATGACCTTTCTGGTTGACTAATGTTTGGTTGGAATGATTCACGTGTTTATTTGCATATATAATGGGAAAAAGAGAATAACAAGTGGTCACTCAAGACCCATGTGGAGATTCATTCTCATGCCAGGTATGAACTGACAGGCACAGAGCTGTTGACTTTTGATCAGATCACCCAAGATGCCTGTGAATACCAAGTGTTAATAGGCTTTAAGTTTGTGTAGTTTTGACGTGTATGGATACATTATCATGTGCTTGCTTGCTTACCTTCAGTAGATCCTTGCCTCTGTGAGTATTGTAAGTAGTGTCTTGTAAATCCTGGTGAGCTGGGTATATGACACTTGGAAAAAAAAAAATTGTCTAAGCATAAGGACAGGGTACGTGTTGCATGCAGTATGTACACATTCAGGACATACTAGTTTCTCATAACATTACACCCTGAACTTTGATCCTCTTGCTTTTATATACGTTACCGTAGAGATAAAACAAACGCCAATTACGGAGTTCTTCAGAGACAGAGATCAACCCAGGGAGCTCTGCTGTTGTTACTTTGTATTTTATCTTTAAAGTTATAATTGCACAGATTGTAGATTCAAACATATTGTATTTACAACAGTGAAATTACATCTGCAGTTCTCTGTCATTGTTATTTTTACAGTTATGTCCTTTTGTTGTTTGTAATATTTGTGATTATTTTGTTCACTCAAACAATCATTCCTATTATTACTATTGGAATGGTCATCAGTCACTTGAATACGGTGTCATCTGGCATTGTGACTTCTGACAGCTGTCAATCAGCTGTCAATCAGCTGTCAATCAATTGTCATCTGTCTGCAGCTCAGTTGATGTGACGTATTGTCTGCTGTGCCGAGGATTGTGGGTCAGAATAGCCAGAAAAGCATGCTGGCTTGCATACTGCAAAACCAGGTGTAGTAGAACATCCTGGTATTTTTAGCATACTGCATTTGACAGTATGTCTTTTTCTGGCACACTATATAGTATGTTAGTATGGGTATTGGAACGCACAGACAGTTTTTGCTCCTTCAGACAGTTCTCCATAGTTGTTCAAATTAGGGATGTTCCTGGCGACTAAACAAAAATTTTAATAAAGACTATTTGACGAGTCTAAAAAGAGGAAAACACTCAGAATTTTTTTTTAGCACAATTTATTGTTAAGTTCGGTGTAGGTTAACATCCAAATGCACATGTTGAATGTGGTTGCGCATTGCTCCAGTCAAGTGATTGTACGGCAGTTTTTTTTTCTGACAAAGCCTACATGCTACCTTGTTTTCATTTTCTAGATCAAAGTACTGCCAAACCGTGCTGGTTTTGTGAGATTACATCTTTCTTATTCCCTGCCGTGCTGTTTTAAAACTCCAGTTTACTCGAGCATTTCCGTGTGAAGGGGGACTGCTGTCTGATGGCTTTCTAGCCCCCACTAGTGGCGGGCGGCTGCATGACAGTTAAGCGGCATTGCACATGAATGAAACACTAATTGGATTAACCGACTAATAATATTTCTGGTGACAACTAGCAAGGGGGCAGACATTTAATCCTTCAGACGAATAATCGTGTGCATCCCTAGTCCAAATGTACATTGTCTTTCTGGAAGGGGAGTAAAAAAGTCAAAGCCAGAAAATGTATTGTTATAAATGCAATTAAGGGAAATGCAGAAGTGATGAGACATGGATTTTATCCTACTACAGTCTAGCTTATGGTGTAACTTCACAAACAACTGGGTATTATTCATTAGAAGAAGTTGAACGGCAGCCCGAGAATACCATTTTTGAGGTAAAATTAATTCAGGCTACTTCTCAAAAAGTAAAGTGTCTACATTTCCAGTAAATTTATCATATAAAAGAAGATAATCCATCCACACATGACATCGGACACATGCATGTGACAACAGTTCACACTTGCAAACACACAATTTTACAGTCTCCAATCAGCCTGACATGTTTGTCTTTAGACTGTGGGAGGAAATCTGAGCAGTGGTCATGAAAATTTGATCCCAGTGCACCTAATGTGCCTTCCTGGTCTGTACATTAAAACCACGTTAGACAAGCAGCCTGGAGTAATACCTTGTAATGCTGTCTATACTACTTAGAGGATGAGAAAATCAATGTAAACCTAAGAGAAGAGCAATAGAGGGACTTAAGCTTTAGATGTCTGGCTACAGAGTGTTGGATCAAAGTCCAGCTGCTGAACTGCTAGAAAATTAGTCCACAAATTAGTGTAAACTGAGCAACTCATCTGGACTTGTCACACAAGAAGAATTAAATGTTAATTTGCTTTTGTTTGTTCAACTCCATTTTAAAATTTTGCATGTTCACTCTGGACCAGAGAAACATGGATCTTTTGTAACTTGGTTTTCACTTAAAGCTATAGTGCGTAACTTCTGTCGCCCCCAGCGGATAAGGTGTTATTACAACAAATAAGCCGGCACTTCCATGTACACAGAGTAACACTCGCTTCACACCGTGTGCACAACGTTACACAGCGTGGCGAACACCAGGCTGCTAACATTATATTATGTTCATGGCACCATTTCCAAGAAAATAATAAAGTACTAGGTCCAGTACATGTAACAGCAACACATACTACTCGTAATTATAAACCAAGTCACTTACTTATCCAACAGCAGCAAGGCAACATCCGTGTCTGCCCTCAGCCCAATTTCTTCCTTCAGGGCTCTCCACCGACGAAAAGCAACGGCAATACAAATCCTTGTTTGCCTTCTCCGTCGGTCACTTTCCTTCTTTGCCGACAGACCTTCAGCCGAACAGCCAGGCTTTTTCTTTGTGGTAGGATCCACTTCTGAACCGTGTCTCGGCCGCTCCTCCGCCATGTTGCTTTCTCTTTCTACCTGCGCTCTACCTCTTGCTATGAGACTCTCCGCTCTTCCTCCCCCTGCCCTTCATTTCCTGTGCGCCAGCGCGGGAATGTCGCCGGTCGACACGCAAACTAAAAATGATATACAGTCATGGAAAAAATTATTAGACCACCCTTGTTTTCTTCAATTTCTTGTTAATTTTAATGCCTGGCTCAACTAAAGGTACATTTGTTTGGACAATTATAATGATAACAACAAAAATAGCTCATGAGAGTTTAATTTAAGAACTAAGAACTATTCATTTTCCATGGTTTTCTTGATAATAACCAAAATTACTTAAATTCTTACATCAATAGCTATGGCATTGTACCGCCAAAAACACTACTTTTAAGCATTCCATGTTTTCTTTTTCTGTTTGCTTTAAACACATGATACACACAAGAGTTAATACTTGATTGCATAACCATTGTTTTTGATGACTGCAGCCATGCGTCTTGGCATGCTCTCCACCAGCTTCTGACATTGTTCTGCTGTCACAGCAGCCCATTCCTGTTGGACAAATTCAAACAAATTTTCTTTGTTTTTGGGCTTGTGGTTCTCCATTTTGAGTTTGATGATTTTCCACAGGTTTTCAATTGGATTAAGATCTGGTGATTGAGCAGGCCAAGGCATGGTGCGAATGTTGTGGTTCTCCATCCAGGCTTTAACTGACCTTGCCGTGTGGCAAGGGCATTGTCTTGTTGGAAAATCCAGTCATTCGAGGCAGGAAAGAGTTTTCCAGCTGATGAAAGAAGACTGTTTTCAAGGGTAGTCCTGTACATGACCTGGTTCATTCGGCCTTCACACAATTGCATTTGCCCTGTTCCACTCAGACTGAAACAACCCCAGATCATGACTGATCCACCCCCATGTTTTACTGTAGGGGCAAGACAGTCTGGGTTGTAAGCTTCTCCAGGCTTCCTCCTAACCAGTAAGTTGGCTGGAGTGGGCATCAATTCAAAATTGGATTCATCACTGAAGAGAACCTTAGCCCAATCATCAACAGTCCAATCCTTGTGGTCTCGAGCAAAGAGTAACCGGGCCTTCCTCTGCCTTTCATTGATGAAGGGCTTCTTGCGTGCTCTGTGTGACTTCAAACCAGCTTCAACAAGTCGGTTTCGAACTGTCCTTGCCGAACAAGTCACATTTCTCGACAGTGCCCACTCATTTTTAAGGTCCCTGGAGGTCTGACGATGATTCCTGACACAGGAACGGATGAGTGCACGGTCATCTGGTGGGGTAGAAAGACGTTTCCTGCCACGGCCAGGTAGCAATTTGGTAGTGCCATGTTCAGCTTGTTTTTTTTTGTTGTAATGAACGGCTGTCTTGGAGATCTTCAGTTTTTTCGCTACCTGTCTCTCACTCATGCCAATTTCCAGCAGTGCCAAGATGGCTGCCTTTGTGGCTTCACATAATTCTTTTGTTTTAGGCATTATGTGAGAGCTGACAACTTCTGAGTTGTGCTACGGCTTGAATGTAAGCAGGAAACCACTCTAGGCCTTTGCATGTGCAGTGCTGCTTGTGACATGAAATGGCCTCTTATATACCCTGGGAATCAATTAAGCTTAAGAATGTCAAATAGGACATAAAGTATTATGTGACCAGCTGCATTTTTTGTTGTGTTCATTGTATTATACGTTTAGTGGTACCAGATATTAGAATGAACAAGAAATTGAAGACAACAAGGGTGGTCTAATAATTTTTTCCATGACTGTATATTGAAAAATACGGCGAGATGTTAGAGGAGCCAATCGGCTTAATCAGCATTGTGTCATCTCCTCTAGTAGTGGCTTGGGTGAAACGGACATTTACGGACATGTAGAAGTTACGCACTATAGCTTTAAACCAAATCAGAGAGGGAGGGAGTGTTAACTTTTAATGTATTAGGAGGACAAATTATGTATATTATGGGTGATGCAGTTCTAATTATACACCTCACATACACTATAGAAGTACAAAATCCACAGTTTGAATTTTGCTGAACCAGTAGCATGCTGAAACCATGCTACTGAAAAATGTACTTAAGCTTCCATTTTAATTAGATGCAGAGAATCTGCTCCCTGACACTGATACTTGAGAGTTTATTTAACAACATTTCTCAGTCTGTTTTTCCAGCCACTTAGTGCTTGCTCCCTCTGACATCTCCAGCCTCCAGTTTCTAAAGAGCATCTTTCCTCTGACTCTTAAAAGTCCTCAACTCACAGCTCTGGAGATGCTTGTTTTAATTGCAGCCTGTGAGTGTTACTATTTCTAGCATCAGTTTTTGGCTGAGTGTGCTCCCACCCTCGGAGTGCTGTTCGCCAAAGCTCCTCCACCCTCAACCAAAATCTGAAAGTGTTGTGTAAGTTCCTCCATCTCTCTGTATTCCTTTTGTTCTTCCTCAGTCATTTTTTTCTTTGTGTCTCTCTTTCATCTGTCTCTGTTTCGTATTCTCTTACATCTCCCTCATATTGTCCAAGCTGATGTAGTGTTATTGCCATTAAGGACACGGCTTTATACTGTGAAATAGCAATATCCCTCTTAAAGTGAGGTTAATACAATGTGGACGGTCAAGGCCAAGGCTAAGAAAACACACACACACACACACACACACACACACACACACACACAGATATATGCACATAATGAAGGTCAAAGCTGGTAAGATAAATCAGTTTAACTGCCCTCTATCCTCTTGACTCCTGAGCCAGCGGTCAACGAGAGGCGTGTGGTGATAGTGCTTTAATCTAGATTGAAATGTCAAGTGTTAGGAGCTTTCAGAGTGACAGTAACACTCACAGTAACCCTGTTACACTGTCTTGGAAGACGTTGCAAGAGAAAGGGAGGTTGTTAGAGAAAAGAAAGATTGTTAGCAGAGATTTAATCAGGTACAACACCCACATCTGCTCTTGAGTGGTGCCCCACAAAAGATAACATATACTGTGTTTTATGTGCTGCAGAAACTGTGACCATGGTAGACATTAGTCTAAATGGATTTCTAAGGGTAGAAAATGTATTGATGAATGTGGCTTTCCTTCGTATGGCATCCACATTACAACACAGGATCTCAGGCTTAAGGATATAGATTTATAGGATTGGCATGGAGAGGGTTAGATTAATGTTCTGTTTAATAATCATTGAATGAGTGCTCCACCAACTCCCGTAACAGTGTCTACTGGATATTTACTTAAGCATGCTTGTTTGCTTTTGGGTATCCTTATTTCTTTACTTATCATTTCTGTATTTTTTGTATTGCATTAGGCTGTTACTGACCAACATGTGTCACATGTGTCAACCCAGTATGGTCAGAAAAAATGTTGGCTTTGTATGTTTCAACAAAACACAGATTTGTTACACTTGCACGTTATTATTTGGCAGATACATCGAAACTTTACGTCTTAATGACATGGTTAACGTGTGGTTGGGTTTAGACACAAAAACTACTTGGTTATGGTTCGGAAATATCATATTTTGGCCAAAAATACCCAGTTTGTGGGCCGACAAATTACAGCAACACGGAAATGCCAAAAAACTGCAGTTCTTTGACTGTACACTTGAGGCAGGCTCCAGTTGCCAGTCAAACCCCATTGAAGCCCATGTTAGAATGCTCAACTTTACAGCAGAAACATACATGTTTCAAACATTACAGCCTGGTACAACAAACAGCTTTGGTCTCTGTAGCTAATATCCCCCTTTATGGCAACTGCACAGGGTGGTGAATATTTTTCTAACTCACTCGTTTACATTTTATTAAGGGTTAAAGTTACCCATAATTAAGGGCAGGGACGCTTTGAGTGACAGGCTGTCTGCTGATAGTGTCCTCGGTTTCTCAGTCAGATCCACCCCTCGCTCCTCCGCAGTGCCAGCCTCTCACCCAAATATAGTCACTTCTGGCTCCAAAAAAACCCAAGATTGCAACGACCAAAATGCAGAACTCGAGGCTTCAAAACAGGAGTCCACACACCAAGTGGTATCAATGGTAGCTACATCCATCATTTGTACAGTCTGTGCCACTATCCTGTCAGGAAAAGAAGGGATGTCGCAGAAACAAAAAAGGTGCCGCTATCTCGGCCAGAAAAGAAGTGATGTCTCAGCAAAAAACAACCACTTTTCGTGCCTAAAAAGCCGCTCAAAACAAAGCAATTGGTCCCTAAAAACAAGCTGTTTTCATCACTGTTGGTATGTTTTCCTACGAAAAGTAACGCACCAGAATTTGTTCATATCCCATATAATCATAAGCCACTAATGTGTGTAATATCCACATATATGGGAAGGCTGTGATCATGTGACCAATGTGCTGACGGTAGTTAAGAGTAAATAATGAAGTGGTCCCAGAAGACTGGAGGCTGGGGCTGTGGATGATGATAAAACACAGAACTCCCCCCTGAGACTTTCCCCAGGAGGCCGGTGTTTGAAACCATGGAACACTGGGTCAATTTAAAATACGTCATCACCATGTTTCTTTTTCTAAACCTAACCACAGCAACTTTACTTGCCTGCCTCCGTAACTTTACTGTACATTAAGTGCTTTACGTTAAGTTCGTACAGTCATTTGTGGGACACTAATTCTCTCATGTTTGTGCATTTTTGTAGGATAACATACAAACTATTACTTTGCTAATAATACTTTACTAAAAAATACTCACAGCCGCTGGAAACAAAACAATGACTTGCTAAATCACAACTGGTTTTGTTGTTTGTTGGTCTTGAATAGTGGTCGGCAGTTGTTTGCAGCTTGGCAGGCATCGATATAAACAATTTGATATGTGTGAAATGTGCAAATGTACTGTAACATGTTTGTGGTTTGCAGAAAATGACAATGCCAACATTTTCCTCTGGTGACTGGGCTGCGCTCTCCACTTAACTTTCACTTGTTTTCAAATGTGTCCTTATACTGCATTGTGGGGTCATCGTGGAATAAAGAAAAGTCTGTAACAGGCTTTTTAAATAGTATCACTCTTTATTGATTTTAGAAAATCTATGCGACAGCTGTCAGACTGGAAAGGTATGGATGAGCAAGTGTGTTGGCTGTAGTGTAGTGGTTCAACTTTATCTGTGCCGTCAGTTTGTCATTACCTGAGTTCATCCTGTATTCCTGCAGTAAGGCAAATATCAGTAATGTTTGAGGGATGAGCTCACATGCTGTCTCTCCGAAACATCAGACAACTGGACTCTAGACGATCAATAAACACACAAAGGACTGGTAATATATTTACAGAGAGAGCAGAGAGAGACACAAAGAGGCTGCAAGATGGAGAGAAAAGATAAATGGCTGCAAGTTAGAGATTGGAGTGGCAGCAATTGACCCTGAGTTAGAGCGCAGGAAACAGAAGTGGCTTTGGTGTCTTGTGTCATGGTACCCTGACATCAGACTGACACACACACACACACACACACACACACACACACACACAGTGTCACTATAATAATAGGATCAGTTTTATCAATGTGAAGGACAGACTGCTGATTGTGACAGTCAAGAAGAAAAAGTGGATAAATGCTGCTGCTGTCGAACCAAAGCTGATGTAGGATTGTAGCTTAATGTAGAGATGAATTGGCCAGGATTTCCAGGATGTTTATCTTTTAGTAAATCTCAGTGCTACTAAGTTATGCAGCTTCCATCCTGATCAACAGAGACAAAGGCGGGCAGTATAGATCAAGTGAAATCAGATCTATTGTATTTTCAAAGGCTGACAACATGACGTCAAACAAACACTAGTACAGTATCAGTTGGCGCCTTTTTGGGTTAAAGGTGTTTAAACTGGTAGAAAGGATTTCTGCACACTTACATCTATACAGTGCTACACTTTACTGTTGAGCTTTTGGTGTATTAGACCTTCATAAGAGCATATATCAAGGGGGGTTAAAGGTGTTCGCCACACCAGATGTGATATTGAGCTTCAGGTACCAACCCAGTCACCAGAAGAAAATGTTGGCATTGTACATTACATTTGCATGTTTCATAGGTAGGGTGGCACGGCGGTGTGGTGGTTAGAACTGTCGCCTCAGAGGGTTGCCGGTCCGATTCCAGGTGGGGAAGCCCTTCTTTGCAGAGTTTACATGTTCTCTCCATGTGTCAGTGTGGGATTTCTGCGGGTATTCCGGCTTCCTCCCACAGTCCAAAGACATGCAGGTTGGAGATAGGTCAGTTGGTGACTTTAAATTGTCCATAGGTGTGAATGTGAGTGTGAATGGTTGTCTGTCTCTATGTGTCAGCCCTGTGATAGTCTGGTGACCTGTCCAGGGTGAACCCTGCCTCTCGCCCAGTGTCAGCTGGGATAGGCTCCAGCCTATGGATGGATGGATGTTTCATAGGTGCCATAGCAACATTTTTAAAGTAGTATGAGCTGACGTTGTGATCCAGAGCTGGAAGGGATGGTGGATGGCGTGTCACCTAGACAAGACGCCTGTCAGGCTACAGACCACTGTTCAAGATCAACATTGATTTAGCAAGTCATTGCTGTGTTTCCAGCAGCTTTTACCCCACAAACATGGATGTTTTTAAGGGACCTGTGTTTCAAGCAACTTTTTAGGCCCCAAAAAGTGGTTGTGTTTTGCAGAGACATTGCTGCTTTCCTTGCTGGGATTGTGCCCTGCAAACCAGAAGATAGATGAGAGGATCATTGCCAGTCTCTCATGTCTGTGTGCTACATATGAAGCCAGCAGCCAGCCAGTTGTTGATTTAAGGATTTAATGTTCATGTATGTGTTACTGGAGGGGATTCGTTCTCCCAGCGGAACCCTTATTGCTGCACAAATTTTCTCCCCAACTCTAACCATATCCCCATTAGGGCTGCCACGATTAGTTCGATTAATCGATGACTAATCGACTATTAAAATAATCGGTGACTATTTTAGTATTCGACTAATCGGTTTGAGTCATTGTTCATAGAAAAGTACTATAAAAGTACCCCAAAATACTCTTACTGCAGCTTCTTACGTTAAAAAATTGGCAGCTTTACACACTCTCCCGTGACAGTGATCTTAAAACCTTTGGTGTGAGTAAGAAACAAGACATTAGATGACGTAATTTTGCGGTTTGGGCGAGACAGACCGACATTTTTCAACATTTTAACACATTTTTCGATGAAATGATTAGTCGACTAATCGAAGAAATAATCGACAGATTAGTGACAATGAAAATAATCGTTAGTGGCAGTCCTAATCACCATCCATAAATGGTCAGCTTCCTAAACGAAGTGTTTGAAATTGGGTAATGTTTAATGAGCATGTGCTTGTTTGGTCTGCTTTGTTTCTCTGCATTGTTTCTGCCACTCTGGTTTGATTTTGTCATGCCAAACTGTTCCTAGTATATTGCCATGGGAATAGTGACATACAAAAATGTCCTAGTGCTCTGGTGATTAAAGATGCATTCATGTAACTACAATTTGTCCTAGCTTTAAGAGGAAGTCTTATGGTGTTCTATAGTTTTGTTTTTTATTGTCAAATACACAACAAACAAAAAAGACCAAGACAAACAATAGATTAGTCAAAGGATTCTCAATCTTTTGGTACTGAAGGCCCACTTCTATTAAAAGTTTCCGCGAACCACCTTCCCAAATAATTGATAGAAATAAAACACATATTATGGCAACAAAAAAAACAGGAGATAGAAATAAACTGGGCTGTAAATATGTGTTATGCCACTGTCAGCTGTTAATGTTATGATGACTTTCTATTCTGCCTGAGGAAATATTAATTTGGCTTCCCAACACGTCGCGGGTGTTGTGTGTTTAAGTGACTCCTGAGCCTCGATGGTTTTAGCGCTTCATTTTACAGGATTTCACCACTTTCAGCTCAGCGTCACTGGCTTCCATTGTGAATCCAAATTCATTGTATTCAGGGTCATATCTCCTCTCCACACTTCTAGCTTTTACTGGCACATGGTGGCCTTCCACATCACTTTTCAGTTTCAAAAAACAATTTTGCATCACTGCATCCAGGGGAACATTTGCTAGAAATGGAACTGGTTACTGAAATTATGTGTTTTAACATGATGTAATTTATTTGGATGTAAAAGAAGTTAGTTTTGTAAATAACCAAAGTACCGTTTCTAAATTTACAGGATTACTTTGGTGTTTTTAAATCCAGACTGCATTGTATCCCTACAGAGAGAGACCTTTTTGTTAAGAGTAACAAAAAAGATTTGTTTAAGCAGAAACAGCCCTAAAATTGCCATCACCAAATCCACCAGATTTAAATATACAGTAATTGCATCATTGTAAAACACACTTCATTCAATGTCAACAAAAACAAAACGAAAGTCACAAGCCCTGTCTTGGTTCGACATTTCACTGTTCCAACAATCTCCAACTCTGGTTTGGTTGAAATAAACCCTTAATTCACCCAATTCCATGTGCTTATACACACTCAAACTACTGTTTATTTAACATTTTTCCCACCTTTGCCAATATTTTCTATCATTTATGACAGAACACTTCCCCACCATTAATGAGATATTCCAGCAATCTGTGTTCTCACTGTTATAAGATAGGGGGTGCTGTTACACATCTTGTGAAATAGAAAAGCACTGCCATATCCAAAAAAAACAAATGAAGAGGAAGATCCACTAGAAAGCAGCGGAGATGTTGATGGACTCAGACTCTGACAATTCCTGTTTTGATCAACATCCAGAATCTGATTTGGACGAAGAAGTAAACAAGTTTAATGGGAAGAAACGAGATCTCCACGATGGTCACAGTGACACACAAACAAGGCAGCCACGAAGAAGCAAACAGCAGAACACTGAGCGATCACTGAGCAAGGCAACGTGTTCTGCTATACCTCAAAGAGAATATTATTTTCATTATTGTTATTATTATTATTGTTATTATTATTATTTTCATTTATACAATTCAAACTGACATGAGGAAATAAGAAAAAAACAAAAATGTTAACGTGAAATAGATTTTGTACTTGAAAATGACTGACAAAAAACAACAGACAGCTTTTTATCCAAAATGTTAATTTATTTATTTTTTTATGAAAATGCACAAATCCAAGTATTGATAAAACTGGAATGGAATAAGAATTAAATGGGGTCTTTTTGTGTTTGAAAACAGAGGGTCTCCTGCTTAGTTTCATGTATATACAATTTACATATTCACAGAACAAGTTATTCACTCAGAAACAAAAACATGGGAAAACAGAGTCCAGGTTGAAAAATACTGGTTTCCCTTTAATCTAACCAATTGGTGTTAGCTCGGCGGCCCCCTAAATGGCACCTCGATGTCTTTAGACTATGTCTCAACTTTCTTACACTGTCTGAGCTTCTTAGCCCCGAGCCAATTGGTTCCTACAGTCGACATAAACCTTTTTAAAAGGGGTCACAAACATATTGTTTCATTTTTTTTTTCCTAAAGACAGATGGCCACTTCACGTTGTTGTCTTAAAAAGGCCATAAAGATTATCCTTAAATAGCTTTATTAAGTTTTGATAGATGTCCTGGAATACCATCTATTTTCTGCCCTCCTTCTAGCTTCCACATTTCCTGCATTTCTTCTTGCCTCGTAGCATCTCTTTCCCTCTGCCACTTTGAAACAATTTGACGCTGGCAAGAGGACCGACTGCACACATCGCCATAGCAACACAGTCTTAATGATGGCAACAAGCGTGACCTGAAGATTTCATTTGAGAGCGTCTGGGAGAGGGATGGAGTGTGAAGCCACAGCTCAATTGACTCCTCAGTTTTGCCCTCTAATTTGCTTCCCTCTCACTTCTCCCTCCACTTACTCATCAGTGTCTGCTCTCTTCCTCTTTTCAGGCGGCCAATAATGAGGCTGAATAGATACTTGATCAAGCAGGTTGGCCTCCTCTGTTTGGTAACCATGAGGGGGAAATCTAATCTAACTCCTTAACACAAATACCACACGCATACATACACACTGTCCGTGCTTGGCCCCAAACTAAGCTCAGTTCTTATGTCGTTGTACCAGAGGTTGCTATGGTTACACAGGAATAAGTGAGACACTTTTCCATAACCCTTACACCCCCAAGTTGGAGCAAAAGTGGACACAAAGATGAACATCCAAAAATTAAAAGTACCTCATTTTAATTACAATGAAGTAACCCTCATTTAGACTAACAGTAAACAGATTACAGGTCATCTGTGATCTATAACTGATTACAATTATGAACCAGCTCCCACTCTGCACACACACACACACACACACACACACACACACACACACACACACACACACACACACACACACACACCACAGAACACTGCTTATTCATTTTGCCCTGAGGACCTCAGCCCTCCTCCTCGGCTCGGTCTCTGACCCTGACCGGCTCATTGTATACTGCATGCATTTTGCCATTAGCAGCACAGTTATTGACAAGAGACACCAGTTTATTCAAATGTATACCAGGGATATGGTAATGATGTTAGTGTTTGCTTAGAATTACTTGTGGAAAAAATACATTTTCATATTTAAATCTGTCTTTAGATTTTGACATATCATGTTTCAGGACGGCTATGCGATGTGTGTTTCCTCTGTAGTTGTCCTATCTAATTGGCTTCCCTGAATATCCTCTGTGTATCTCTACCTCATTTCTTTTTGTAACTGCAGCACACCTGTGCTTTTTAATTTTCTGTTCTAGTTGAGAGAGTTCATCATCCTCTCAGTCATCACTTATGACCCACAAGGACTGTGTGGTGGTGTATTTTTCTGCGGAGACTCTGACCTATTCGTGTATTTTCTTATTTTCTGTGCTCGGTACATTTATGGGTGTGTACCCCCACAGCGCTCAGGTGAGGTTACAGCTTTATAAAAAGGTAGCGCACAGGTACCAGACCATGAGGAGCTGGCATCCACGAGGAATCCAGAGTATAGCGAGGCAAAACTCCAACAAAGAGTGAAGCTGGTGGTTTCTTTTTTGCTGGCAAGTGCATTTGGAAACAACAAATGACAATCCTTCATAGTATACCTATGAAGGCAAGGCACCCTGTGGAGTTTGTTTTAACATTCAGCGTTACTTACCAAAATGTGTTGTGTCCTTAAGGCCTGGCAAGTGTGTTTTTCCTTCCTAAATCATGAAGAAAACTGATTTTTGTTGAACATTTTAAATTGTACATTGTTTGCATCCAATGTTTCCATGCTCACAGTCTTCCTTGTTGGTGCATAGCTGTGTGTCTTTGCACGTAACCATCGGCAACTGTCGAAACTATCAGCGAAATAGTGTGAAACCATTCGCAGAAACGTGTAGACCTTATTATGTCACCTGCATACTTGTGCACACAATAAATAAGATGTGGATTCACTGATAAAAAAAAAAAACATAGCTTTCATATCGGTCAATTTCTCAATAGAGTATCTTTAAGAAGCACCAGCAACACCTGCGTGGGGGTTCTAGTGGCCTCGAGATTTAAGATACTGATGCATGTTATTGCAACTTCCCTGGTTTGAGTTGGGTCACAGACCTATGTCGCCTATCATCCCTCTTCCCTCTTTCCTCATTTCCTGTCATCTCTTGGCTGTTGCTATAAAAAAACCCAGAGGAAAAAACCCCCACCTGATTATGCTCCGACCATCTTAACATTTAAATGAACCTGTCATCGTCAGCTGGGTATGAAATGATGTAATTTCCTCTGTGAAAGAGAATGAAGTTATCAGGCAGCACTCTGCATGTCCACTGCTTTGTCCCACTGAGCTGTGTGTCGCACAGGCTGATGTTCGCTGATATGGTAACTTGTCTGTTAAGCAGATTAAAAGCTTGTAGAACTTTGCTGATCATCGTGTATTAGGTTCACTATCTCCAGTAAGCTGGTGTAATTTTACGTTATCATACAAGCTCGTCTGAGGATTTATCCCAGCTTATGTTTGTTTATGGTATGAGCTGCCTCATACGACATACATTATTCAGTGATGCCTCATTGTATTAGTGGATCCTCTGCTATTGACTGTTGGTGTTTATGAGTTTTCAGCTCAGTATGCAGCCATGTGGGTTGTTTTTAATAGTGTAATAAAAGTGTGATATGTCAGACCGCCATGAAAAGCATTCATAGAAAGTAGATTTGCAATATGATGATCTCATTGTTTTAAATCGTCTTTCCTTATATAAAATATGTGCAAATCACTTTTAAAACTGAACATCTACCAGTGATGTAAGTCTTCCTCTTATGTGTTATAAAATTTCCATTTAGTCTTTGCTCTAGGTTTCAGTTTAGAAGGGCTACCCCCTGTCTCATATTTATCTTTGGGATTTATGCAGCTGTACAGAAGCAGGTAACATGCAGAAAAAACTCATTACAAAGAAGTGCAGCAAGCAGTTTGGTTTGATTGATTAGTTTGACTTGAATAACTTTTAAAGATCATCTTTTATGTCTGCTGGCTTCCCGGGGCTTGTTAACATATGGAGATTTGGTTCTCTTTTGGCATTAAGATGATAAATGACTTCCATGATCACTTGTTTCAATGTGCTAAAAATGGCAATTAATGCTCCAGGGTAATGTGTGTGTGTCTCTGTGTGTGTTGGTGAAAGCCATTCTGCTTTCTCCCTTTTTCTCCCCTTTGTTCTCTTTCATGTCCAGACTCAGTTTTTTATTCTCTCTGTAGAAATAACTAAAATAGATGGCCACTTACTTTACCCTCTCTTGTTTTGTGAGCAGTGCATAAAAATTTAATAAATTGTTTATAATGCTCTATAATGCCATTATATGCAAATATAAGTGTTTATTAATGTATTTGTCAACAACTGTATCTCCTCCTGTGGCCACCCATGACTTGATGCCGTATAAATAGACACTGACAATATAGTAAAACACAGATGTTACTAGAAAGGTGTACTGAGTGGAGTGCAGATCTCCGGCTGGGTGCTACCCAGGCTGATCACGGCCATTTTAGACAATCCTGCAGCATGTTTCAAGAGTGTCCCCAAAAGCTGACAAAAATACATGCCCCGTGTATTTTTGACGGAGCAACAGCACGTTGCACAAAGCAGCTAGGGTTTTGCTGCTAACGGCTCTGTATGTGAAATATGATATATTTATGAAAATAAATGTGTTTCTAATAGCTTCTGAACAAAAGCTGGTCGCAGCTGCGGCTGGTGGAATTGTCCCTCCTGGCTCCTTTAGTCAAGCTGGTGATGGAGAGGCCAAAAATGGAGGTGGATTTGTCTGGTATTGTGCCTCACTCATGCCTGGTGGAGATAATTATATAAGATATATCTTCATAGGAAAAAGTTAAAGGGTAATTGTGGATAAATGCTGTGAATCAATTAATGCTTAAACTGTCTTTGTATGTGGTAATAACTACATTATAGTGTGTTATAAACCATTTATTAAATGTTTACATGCTGCTGCTTATGAATGCCAAATAAGGCCAACTAAAGTTAAGTGTTGCAAGATGATGTAACCTTTGCACCAAAATAAAACATAAGCTTACAAATGAATGAGATAAAGACTGAACTTTTAATGCAGTGTGAATTTGTTCAGTTTTTCCCCCTGGTCTTTAACACATAATTACAGGATATACAATATAAAATTAGGGCATAATACAGTTTCTGTTTTTATAATATGGATGTGATTTTAGAGAGCTGCAGCTCTGTAATTAAGTAAATGAACAAATGAATAAATGTATAGGCCTTTTCTGTTATTACACTGCAATGACCACAGACTCACACATCATCACACACCTGTATGTTATTTGTTAAATTAATTGAATGCCACTTTGATCGACGGTGACATACTAGTTTGTAGCATCAAATAGTGCACACCTCCTGTATTTTGAGGTGATGAAAACAACAAGAAAGGCAGTTTAATGTTTGCTTTATTACATGTTGGAAAAGTTATGATAGCCAATTTCCTTCTCTTCTCACTTTTTATGCAGTTACAAAATAAGACATAATGAATCGGTTCACCGTAAATTACTATAGCATTAGATAAAATGTGTTTTCACTGCTATCTCCCATGTGCAATAATCTGAAATGTGTGGAATATGATTACGAAACTGCTGGTTTGGCTGCAGCTGCAACAGAGGGGAGAAAGGATGAAAAGGGAACTTCAGTGTGTTATCAGCAACTTGACAACATGATATTCACTCCAGCCGTCCTTCAGTGCTGCTGCCTTTTGAAGCTCGCGCTGATGAGAAGAACCCCGTCTGTACGTGCACAAATGTGAAGGATATGGGTGCTTGTGATCAAAAAAAGACAAGACTGAAACACTGCTGATACATGCGTCAGCAATTACATTTGAAGTTATAAAAAAATGTTATTATGTAACGACTTTTTAACTGTACTGGTTATGGTGAAGAAGCACAGGAGAGAAACTCAGACTAAATAAATTGTGCAAAGCCAGGTTTAAGTCACATAAAGGTGTCAGTACACTTCAAACTAGGTGCTTGTCTGATTGTTGAGGATCTCTCCTTCACCTTTTCGATATCTGAATTTGGCAATGTCTAACTTTCCAAATCTAGCAACCTAACCTGACCCAGTCGCCAGAATAAATGTTGGCATTGTATGTTTCTGCAGCCGATGGATATGTTACATTTGTATGTTTCATATGAAGCAAATTTGTTGCAACTTTACTTTTCTTTACATTTCAGTTTTCAGTTGAGGCTGTGACAAGGTTGTGGTTAACGTGTGGTTAGGTCTAGGCACAAAAATCACTTGATCAGGGTTTGGAAAACATGATGTTTTGGGCTAAAATTCTGGGTTTGTCCAGTCTCTTGTTACGTTACCACTTTTGTTGTTTGTTGGTCTTGAACAGAGGTCTGCTGTCTGACGGCCCCTCAAGCTAGCTGTCATGTACATGTAATCTGAACAAAATCACAGTAGAAATGTTGATATGAAGCTCTAGCGAAAGTTCACTCAGGAAGACAGCACCTTTCATGCTCAGGCTGTAAGTTCTCTTTCTCTCCCTGCCATTCACTCCTTGCACGTATGTCCACTCACTGTCTCTAGGTGTCATTGTCCGGGGCTGCCAATTGAGTCATCAGCTGATTCACAATCACCCAATAGCACAGTGACACCCCTTCTCTGTCAGCCTATCATCTTACTGCTCCTCATTTTAAATATGTTTTTTTCTTAGCCGTAGTTCTTTCTTGCGGTCATTGTGCACGCCCTCCACCTCCCCATCATCACCTAGTCTTTACATATTCATTAGCCCCATATGCCTCAGCAGTCGTCAGCCACCACCACCAGTGTCAGGACTCCACAGGGGGGATTGCTGCTGCTCAGATGTCCCTTGATCACAAAATATCAAGATCGCAAAGACTTCTGTTAAATCTTAATTAGCACAAATTGTATACTCATATTCTGGATTAAATATTATCTTAACCTCATTCTTCTGACTCTGATTACTGTGATATGTATGAAACATACAGCTGTAAGATAGCCTGCCCATGGTTTGCAGAAACGCTTAATGGCAATGGTTTATTCAGGTGACTGGGCTGTCCAAGCCTGCTCAATGCAGTGGTTATCCAGCTGTGCAGAAGTAAAAGTGCTCTTTTTTTCGTTCTTCATACGATTACTTTTGATTTCCTGCAAATGAGTGAAACACAGTGAAGCTATTCAACAACACACTGTCCAAAAGCAGAATTAATGTTTATTTTCAATAATCCATTAATCAATTAATGGCTTTAGCTATAAAATCAAATAAAAAAGAAAAATGCCCATTAAAATCTCCCACAGCTTAAGATGATCTGTTTCAATAGCTTGTTTTATTTGACCAAATATTCAATTTATTGTCATATATGAAAAGAAAAGCAGCAAATCCTCAGATTTGAAAAGCTAGATCCAGCAAATGTTGGTCATTTTTCTTCAAAAATGACTTAAATGCTTGATCAGTTTTTTAAATAGTTGCCAGTTAAATTCTGTGTCAGTTGGTTAGTGGACAGATCGTTGCAGTTATCACCGTCGGAACAATTATAACACAACCACAGGATTATTTTTCCCTGCGAGTGTGGCCGATCTAAACAGCCACAAACACTTTGGTCGTGTTTAACAACATATGGTAGGAGCTAGTTTATTGAAAGCAGCTTCTGGCCTAAATTCAAAAACTGTGCTCATTGCACACCAGATTGGGAAAGTGTTCCTCGCTGAATCCATTTTTATACAGAACAGATCATTAATAGCAGAGGAGTCAAATTTTTACTTTTCCTCCTCAGGATGTGGCCCGACCTCCATGAAACAGCTTTTTTTCTTCATTTATTTGGGCTGCTGTGTACTGTATGCATTTAGCAAGCTGCAGAGCTGTTGTGCTTTGGGACTCCCTTGTGCATTTTTGCCTCCTGGACAAGAACAGTTTCCATTTAGATAACTGTCAGTATGTCAGGCTGAAGGAGTGTTTGAAGATTCGCTTGGCCATCACTAAAAATCTGCCCTGTTCTTCTGCTGGAAAGAATACATTCATCCTGTTGTTTACTGCATCCATCGTGATTTCACTTGTTCATCTGGTCACCAAAATAGCTAATCTTACTTATCAACACCCACGTGTACCCATCAGCCCACATGAGTTTCATCTTCATGTCTCCACAGTGGAGTGTTTGAGGGTGTGGGCCTGGATGGAAAGAGGACAGTGGACTGTAGAGGGGAGTGAAGGATGCTGGCACTCGAGCACGATGAAGGACGAGATGTGTTGCTGTGGACTGAATCTGATGAATTTTTTGTCCCTGTTGGGAGTGACACTGAGAGGCATTTCTTGTGTGCCAGTATTGATTCTGTCTCTGTGAGAGTGGCTGGTTTGTGTGAGTGGATGAGTTAGTTAAGTCTACTAATCCCTTCTCTCCTCTTCTCTTTTCTACTTCACTCAGAAACTAAAGCTGAGCTGGAGGATCTCATGGCAGACATCAAGAAGTTGGCCAACAAAATACGCTCTAAATTAAAGAGTGAGTACGATTCTTCTTCTTCTTCTTCTTCTTCTTCTTCTTCTCCTGCTGGAGCTGCAACTAATGACTACGTTCTGTGTCAGTGAAGCTCTGTGCTTGTTTGTGTCCAAATGATTACATGTTTAGTACACAAAACTTCAAATGTTGTCATATTGCCACAACTTCCAAGAGCTGATCAGCAGCCAAAAATATGAAACAAGAAAAAAAAGCTAATTTCTGTGTTTGAAGCTGCAGCTACTCAGTGTTTGCTAATTTCATTTTCACTGTTATACAAATGATCATCTTGTGTTCTTTCAGCTCCAATATGTGGGATTCTCTACACAAGTCTGTCAGAGCTAACACATTAGTCAGTTAAATAAGTATTTCACTGTTGGAAAGATGGTAAAACTGGGCTGCCTGTGCAGTAGGAAGACACAAATACTTTTGGAATTGGTGCTGTATGATCTGAGACAACAGAGAGAGAGGGCTGTGACATTTGTTTTTGCTCAAGATAGAAAACCTGCAACTACCAGAATGCACTGTGCTTCACCAGACCAATAAACGCTGCCCGTCTGAAAACAGTATGGCAGCCAGCTGGCAACAAATAATTTTGTATTACAGTTAAACAGAAAGCTAAAATGTGTTTCTGAAAACATTGAAGGCAAGAAATAAGCAATACAGTAACAGAATCTTTGTTTATATTCAATCAGCATTCAGCACTGAGTAGCTTTACTGTTTGGTCTGAGTCTGGTCTGAGTTTGAGAGAGAGAGAGAAATACCCCTTTTCAACAGTCATGGCTTGGCTTGGCTTGGTTTGGACTGTCAGCCCAGCACAGCAGGGAATTGCATTTCCATTACAGCAGGGCTCCCTTATTGAGGGTGTGTCTTAAAACTGATGGCTGGTCTTAAATGATGATGAGTGCTGATCCATGGCTGAAGCTCCCTGATATTTTTGCTGCATGTTTTTTTTCCATCACACAGCAGGGCAGGTAAAAGAAGTTCACCTGTTGAAGGTGAGCTGTTTGCAGGGGTGCAGTAAGAGCCTGTTGTCTGCGGCTCTTCATCAACATCTCACTGTGGCTGTTTCTGCGTTTACTTTCCTCCCTGCTGCATTACTAGACATGTCTTTATTAAAGGCAATCCTATAGATTCTTCACAATAAAAGTCCCCTGTTATTTTGTTATGTATACACTTTTATTGTGCAGCAGCAAAATAAGGAAATGTTGAGTTTTCAAGCAGCAACTTTACATAACTTCTGATATGGCTGATAACAAACATGAAACCGTAAAATAAAGCAGATCTCTAAATAAAATGTAAATATATAAATAGAAGCTACAAAAGTACTGAGAGCTGAACATAGAGACTTTTAAAAACAACTTTCTCTCTGGTCTCTTGCAGACAGAGGTGAGTCGAGTCTTGCAACAGACACGCTGATTTGGGTGGGGTTCGGGGGGTCGTCTGAGATTGGCTGCAGTTGGCGAGACGTTATCACTATCTGCTTGAGGGTGGGCGGCCCGGCTTTTGGACCTACTGCAGAGAAGGTCCTCCGGCGCAGCTTGGTGTGGCATGGCATGTCTAAACTGAGAATAGAAACACAAATCAGCGTGGCATGGTTTTACTCAGCACAGCCAAGGGAGACAATTGTTGAAGGGTAAAAGAGGGATACTATACTCTCTGTATTCTAATGCAGGAATAAAGCCTGTAGTTCGAGCAAGAGTGCTAGAGCCAGAAAAAGCGCCCAGAAAAAGTTGCAAAAGAGTCACAAGTTATTTTAGTGTTGCAGCTGGTGAATGCAGAACTTTTTGTCACTACATAACCTTAAAAAATACATTGTCATTTATTTCTTGATTGTGTTTTGTGTTCGTAATCTGAATCTGCAAAGTGACCACTAACTAAGATATCAAATAAATGACGTAACTACCTTAAAATCGTACTTAAGTATACTAAGTACATGTACTTGAGTAAATAAGTAAGTCAATGGACAGAAACTTCGTCAGCAACTATTTTCATCATTGAATTATCATATAAACCAAGACAGTTTTTCAGAGATTTGCTCCCCTTCCTTTAGTGAACTAATTATTTTTAAGTTTTGGATTGTCGGTGTGACAAATGAGGCCAATATGAGGATGCCAAATTGGGATCTAGGAAGTAGTGAAGACAATTTATTCACTGTTGTCTGACATTTCATTTTACAGGCCAAAGGATAATTTGTATAATCATGAAGATAGAGAGGCAGATTAATCAAAAACGCAAATTAGTTTAGCTCTGAAATCTGCATCACAGTATTGCGACCATATCCATAACTAGCCTGTGCAGCTGTTTGTCTTCATGTGATGTGATGATGCGAGAGCTTTCACAGGAGAAGAGAGAAGATAACAAGTAAGACATGAAGAGACAGTGAACTGTATAACATTTGGCAGCTAACAGACCAACTGAGTTTAGAGCTTGTGCTGCAGTGGGCAGAGTGATTAGTGTCACTCACCACAGAGGTGGTGTCTGTGATCAAAGTGCATGTGCACACAGTTTAGAGTTTTATTCACACTTGTGCACACAAACTTATTAATGTTACAGTAACATACTGTGTGCAGGCATAATGGAAGTGCAGCTGGTCCTGGAGTAGACTCCCGAAATGTGTGAGGAAAGTTCTTGCTTGTTATTTATCCCTGTGTTAATATGTATGTATGCAGAATAGATGTGTACCTATAATCCTCTTATTCTCTGATTTGTCTGCCAAATCCTACCTTTCCTGCTTTGCTTGTGGATTTTATAACACATCAGTGCTCATACACGTATTTTATGCTTTCCTGTATTTACCATGTTTTATTATATTTAGTAAGTTTCCCCTGCTGGCAGCTTTCTCATCTCCATATGAACACTCTCCTCTGCCTCTCTGCCTCCCTATACGACTCAGGTGTCGAAGAGTAGATCTTTCAGGAAAGCAGGAAAGTAGAGCACAACTTTAGTACAGAGAGCTATGAGATATGAGATAATAGCCCTTATCTCTTGTCCTGCGTGTCTAAAGCCTACAGAGGCACACACACACACACACACACACACACACACACACACACACACACACACATGTATACTCACAGTGTCATGTGCACATATATATATATACACTGATACACACAAGCGCTATCAGGCAGAACAGGCTCTGCATCACAGGCCGCTAACAGTGTCGCTCCAGTTCACATCAGTTGTTGCCACAGGATACCTTTGTGTAATTGTATGTGTGCCCGCTGTGTGTGTGTTTGCGTGTGTGTGTGTGTGTGTGTGTGTGTGTGTGTGTGTGTGCGTGGGTCAGTAAGTGACCCCATCTTAGTCAGGCTGCACCCTGGGATAGATCCTCAAGACGTACTGACATCTTTTACTGTATGTTTTGCTTTGAAATAATTCCCAAAAAATCTTACAGATCCAGTGAGTGAATTTCTTCAATGAAAAACAAAAGATGAATGACTCACATGATGGTCTATGTAGATTTTATCAGACTGTTCTCACGCACTGTGTGTTTTTCCTATGAGAAGTAATGCCAAAATTTGTACATAACCTATGCAATCATGAGCCAGTAATTCGTGTATAACCCACTTATTTCGGAGAGGCTACGATCACATGACCAACGCACTGATGGGAGTAAAGATTATTGCCTTCGTTAGCTGGGTTGGTTAGGTTTAGGCAAGTAGGTGTAGAATTAGTAGGGTTAGGGTAGGCATGTCAGGGTAAGCCACTCAGAGGCAAAGAAAGGCAGAGGAGGGCGAGTCATGCCTTTGCTATCCAAGGAAGCTCTATTTATAAAATGCAATTTATACACTTAGTACTTTTATCCTAAACCTGTTTTACTTTCACAAACTTGCACACTTTTTGTTAAACCTGATGAAAGTCAGGGGTACAAGAGAACAGTAATTGTAAGTTTCAGAAGTTCTCTAAGTTGTACCTGCCACTTAGAATAAGATGTGTTCGGCAGACTTTCTCCTGTATGAGGCCCACTGTCGTGCATATATGTATTTATTTTTCAGTTTCTCCCAAGCATCTGTGCCCAAGAGCCCTTTATAGGTGTGCCAAAGCTTTTTTTGGCATGGAGATGTACAATAGGAAGCTCTTGTTTTTAAACTCATAATATGCGTTTGAAGCCAAAGACAATATTCTACACTGATGCAAATAAGGTTCCTAATTTATTATGCTCAGTGGGTTTTAAACGCACTTCTGTTGTAGCCTGACTATGTGAAGACATGTAGCAAGCTCAAGGAGTGTCTTTTTACCATTCCACCAAGGTTCTGGCACCATCCACAAATCCCAATCCACAGAATTAGATTAGATTGGATTCAACTTTATTGTTGTTGCACAGCAGGAAATGCATGTTTCGTGACAAGAGGGCATGCATAAAAAGGCTGTTGCTATGTAGGGATGTTGATTGAAGTTATGTTTTAAATATTAGATTTTTCAGAGATGCTGGAGCATCTGTCAAAATGTATGAAGAATTACCATATTTTTGAACCTGAAATTGCTCATTAACTATAAGTGAACCTGTTTACCCTGTCAGTTCAAGCTGTTTGCATAGACAGGGAGGCATACAGCGCGTACAATAAAAGCAGCAGGTGCAGACATCTCACAAAAGGTCTCTGAGTGTGCAGTGGCTGGTAACGCCATCTTCTCCCAGTTTAATTTACAGAAAAATTAGAGTGAAAATAAACAGGCTCAGACATCTGGGTTTTTTCACATTGAATTGATTGAGTGCTTCACATGGCCTCACATTGACAGAGTTTTTAATTTACGTCAGTATGCTCAGCAGCAGCTTCTCTACAATGATTTCCTGAGCTGTGGATGTGAGGGAGCAGAAGGAAAGTGCCAATATGGGGAAAATGTTTTTTTCTGGCTGTAATTGTAGGTGTATATACATCAGGTCCACTTGGTCACAGGTGTTGAATTATTGATAGCTTTAGTTTCTTGAAGGTTTACAAGGTGGACAGTTTGACTCTCGGTAGAGTAAGAGTAAAATATCTTGACAACTGCTGACCAGATTACCATTAAACTTGGTGTGAATCGATCCAGTTTCCAGACGATTATTGATGGTGATTTCGATCCCAAGCAGTTTCTCTCAGGCAGCCATAATTTCACTCTTTCCCTTGACTAACACATTGTGAGGTATTGCAAAAAGAATGGATGGATGTCTATGAAATTTACTGTAGATTTTCAAGATCTCCTCACGTTGAATCCTTGTGTTTCTTATGACCCCCTGACCTTTCTTCTTGCACCATCTTCATGTCAAAGTGTCAGCTGTGCATACAAACTAAAGCATTGTATCTCATAATCTATTTGGCAGACTGCCACGCTGATTCTGCCCTCATGAATGCAATCCTTTTTCGACCTTATGAACCTCATCAACTTTCCTCTACTGCACTCAGATTCACACTTTTAGCCCCGCTACTGCTAAGAAATATTTTGCATGGAGTGATAAACTTCTAGAGGCAGCCAACAATGATGTCGTTTGTCTTTGTGTTCATTTTTAGGGGGATCACTTGCCCTATAATTTACTCTACATCTTTGTGTATCTTTTCAGGTATCCAGCAAACCATTGAGCAAGAGGAAAGCCAGAACAGGTCATCAGCTGACCTGAGGATACGCAAGACACAGGTACACTTCAGTTAAACTTCACGAAGACAAAGCTAATGTTTTATAAAGATGTTATTTTTTGTTTACCCAAATCTTCTCTCACTGCTACCTGCAGCTCCTCCAGTTCCTCTGTGCAGAGCATTATGGGACAACTGTGTCCATCAGCACCATCAGAAATCCAGTATTTGTTAGTATGCTCACTGACTGCTTTGAGTATACTTTGTCACTTTTTCAGTATGAACACTCTGTATACTCCAAACTTATTTAGACCCTTTTACACTTTGTTTAAAAATGTGTCTTGGGCAACTAAAGGTTTGAACATACTCCACATTGAATGACTGCACACAGCTGAGGTCATGCAGACATGCGTGCGGGTCCGTTTGTAGTACAACTGAAAGTCTGCGTCAGTCCCTAGCAGTAAACAGGAGGGCTGGGTGGCGAGCTTACCATCCTCCTATACTGTCAACATCAGGTGAAGACATCAGTGGGTTTGGAGTGAATGTTTGTCTAATATTCAACTTCAACCTAACTTCACCGTGGTGAGGCTGCTGCAGCTGAGTTGATTGCAGACTAGAGTTTGGAACAAGAGATTGAAGCGTGCGCAGTTAGCGCACTTGCTGTGGGTACAGTCTGTGCGGTCAGAAAATGGGCTGCACACAGATGTTTGGGTCTGTGCGGACCCTGGCAGACATGGGTGGATGAAAACATTTATGTCACACAGACCAAAGCAGACCATTGTAGACGTGCAGACACGGTAACTATGAATTGGTCTTAATGCATCATGATACGTCCCTGACAAGGACGTAAAAGAAATCTTACATCATCAGTGCAGGATGTGGTTGTTTTGGTGACAGCGCACCAATGCTTGGCGTTTTTGCGATGAGTTGGGTGACCAACAAGTTGAATTCTGCCGACAGCAATATCTCCAGTGGCACACACAAAACTGCAAGCGTGACCGGTAAGAGTGTGGACATAATAATTGTGCATAGGGCCCTTTGACCTTCTAGTGTAAGTGACATAGGTAGCAGTGAAATCTGAACACAAGTGGTCAGCTGGACATACATGGTAGACACGGGTGTGAATGGCAATGTGTCTCAGCTGTCCACTTGTGATCAAATCCTGAAATGCACCTTAAAGCCAAATGTAAACAGGATCTTAGTATTAGTGTGTCTGGAATGTGGACACAGCTACTCACCTGCTCACCTCCTGCTCATGTACAATTTAAATTACTTACAAAGTTGGTGTCCTCTGCTGTTGTACCTCGTTCTATCCCCAGCACTCCACACTGTCCCGTAAGTTTGTCGAGGTGATGTCAGAGTACAACACCACCCAGTCGGACTACAGGGAGCGCTGCAAGGGACGCATTCAGAGACAGCTGGAGATCAGTGAGTAGACATGGGAGACTAAACCATCCACTGCCCTTCATACTGACTGCGCACATGGTAACACTGTGCGAATTACAGTAACACATCTACATCTCATCCCGGTCATAATGTTTGATTACTGTTGTCTAGTTCCTCCATTTTTCTCCAAAACAGCTGTCCATGATTTCTTTACTCATTTATTTCACAAGCTTGTCAAAACAGTAAACATGAGACAAAAAAAGTCATATTTCCCTGCATATCTTTTTTTCCTCAGCCAAAGGAACATCCATTTTACTGTCATCCCCCCCATTACTAGATAGATGTTAGTGGCATGTTAATTAGGCTAAAAATATAGCCTGTGCCACCATTACCCATCTTGCTCTGAATTGTCAGAATCACTCTACACCTGCACAGTATTGTTATTATCCATATTTACAGCAATAGTATGTCATCAATCATACTGTTACCAAAGTGTGAAGATGTGAATTTAAGACGTGGCAGTGCTGCTATGTGTCTATGCATGTGTGGTTTACTGTATACTCCTCCAAGACTAGTTCATGTCAGAATTATAGAGGTGCAATCTACTGCAGCATGGCATCAATTTCTTTTTCCTTCCAAAATGTGAACATCAGACTCAGTGGAACTCATGTGGTGAGACCTCCCATGCTTGCTAATGCAAGTCCTTCACTTGTTTCTATTTTTAAGGCCTTTTCTTTGTGAATTCTGGCAGTAGAAAACTTCGTAAGCACCAACATCCTGTCAGCTCCATAACTGCTTTCAATGCATTGTGTTTTTGATAACCATCAATTGACACCCATCAGCATTCACTCTACTAGGTTGACTTACAGTTTCATTTATGAAACCACATGTAATGTTAACACAAAAATACCAAGTGCATTATTTTCTTCTGCATTTGTGTTACATTTTTACTGTTTGTTACATGTATTATTTATGAAAAACGAGGCTGTAATATAGGCGTTGAAAATAATTTACCTTAGCTCCAAGCTGTCGGCTGTTTATTCACTTCAACTTCTTCAACTTCACTGTTCCCAAGGGGACGTTTGTCTGGCAGGCAGGCAAAACATAGAACTCAGACTTGAACATAACACATAATTAATGCATAACAAATTGTGCATACGTAAAAACAAATACTCCGCACATACTCGCATAAAACAATGGAAATCAGTGACAGATATAACAAAAAACCTGGCTATGACCAGGCCTGAAAAATCAGGCCCAATCCGACATGAATCCGCACAGTTTCTGTCCAAGGTCGACCTGAGCCTGAACCAGTTTTGGGCCCGGATCCAGGCCTGATTTAAAACCTGAATTTCCACTGTAATTTTTTTAGATTAAAACATTTGTTACAAGCTAAATTCAACTCAAGTCTTTGCAGTTTTGTTTACAGACATTTGTGACACAATCTCCGACATGCGCCCTCTCTTAGCCAATGTTCAGCACAGCCCAAAAACTGTCACGTGCCATATACATATATTAAATAGAGACTATATAACATTTCTCCTCATTAATGAGAGGCGGGAGTCGGGAAGGGCTGATGGCAGCACAGCCCATACATTATTCATACATTACACAGTCTATACGGCTTGCATTCAAAAAAACAAAAGGAAAATCGGAGCAAACCCAACCCTACTCAACCTGTTGGGGAATTTGAGATTATACAGCCAGCCTAAACCCGGCAGGTTGGGTTGGGCCTAAGGCAGAGGATCAAAGCTCTACATCCAGCCATTATAATCCCACCCAATTATCTGCGGCGATTGTGCAGCGAAGTGTCAGTTTATCCCTTCCAGACAGTATTTTATTAAGAATTCACCTAGTGTTGTGAAAAGCACTAAAACCACTTTCCAAAACACACGCATCACCAGCATCCATATGCATAGCCATGCCAGGTTGCTCCAGCTCCGATCTGGGCTCCTCACATGTGCGTAATATGATTTGACAGGTATTAGCTGCAGGCCCCGGGCTCCTGGACCAGACACTGACATGGCCTCTGCCACCGTATCCTGGCAGGCTGCGCCGCGCCAGCTGCCCCTAACAGTCATCGTGATACAGTCACCTTACACACAAAGGCACACACTCACAGTACACACACACTCATGCATGCAGAGAAGTCAACTATGACTCGTTTAGTGGTAATAGCAGAGGAGAGCAGGGGCACTTTTGTTGCAAGGCACTTGGCACAGACGTAATTTCCTCCAGCCATCTGTCAGACACATGCAGCAGGTCTGTATGTGTGAGCGCTGCCCAATATACACTGAGTGTGGTTCAGTCAAAAGAGCAGCAGCAACAACGCACAGCACTTTCTGGGCTTAATCAAAGGACAAACACATCCTTATGGAATAAAAACACACACCTGACTCAGTTTTTCCTAGAGCTCCTCCAGATTCATTTGGATTTGATTTGTCAGCTGGTGGAGTCACAGGAGGCCTTAGCTGATATCACCTGTCGTCAGGGAAGGGATTAGACACGCAGGGAGAGTATGGAGATGGAGTGGGAGCAAAGAGGACGATGAAAATTATAAATTTGTGGCATTAAAAGAAATACAGTCTCTGGTTTTGAAGGAAACAAAATTGCAAACAGTAAAACTTTTTTCCCTCAGATAACATTTTAATCTAACACATTTTAATTTGTTTAGGGTTATGTGGCCAGAGAGCAGTGTTGCTGTTGTGCCAACCCGTTTGACTTGTTTGTGTGCGAATCAATAAGAGTGTGTCACACACAGAGGGAGACCTAGTCTGGTCTGACAGACTCAGAATCGATGTTTCCTTTGCTGCTTTACTCCTTTCCAGTTCGCAGCTGGATGCAGAGATAAGAGAAACAGGATAGCAACACTGTGACATATATGGGCAGTTACATGTTTACAGTATGTATAAGTCACATTGTGTTCGCATTTTTATATTCTATCGGCTTTCTTCTAGGTTTCAGCACTTATCCCAAGCAGGAAAATACAGTTAGTTAAAAAAAAAAAAATCAGAATGCTGCTGACACTTCCATTACACCTTTAATATATCGAGGCAAGCACTTCACTTCTGCAGAATATGCTGTATTATTTAACAGTTTGGATAGCTTCCTTCCCTATCTCATTAATAAACTGTGATTTCTTTTGAAATAATGTTTCCATAATGAGCTGCTGAGCTGTAGAAAGCAAACACTTAGTTGCTTTTTTTTGCCAAGACTTTGATGAGAAGATTGATACCACTCTTGTATGCTGCGATGGTGTGAAGTAGGAGCCAGAAGATGGTTTGCTTAGACTGGAAACAAAAGGGAAACAGGGGGAAGCAGGCTCTGTCCAAAGGTAATAAAATTAGCCTACCAGCACCTCTACAACTCACTCGTGCTTGTTTGATCCATACAGAAATCAAAGTGTAAAAATGTCATTTTGTGGTTTTATGAGCAATCAGTCGAGGATTCAGGTGGAACTGCTCCCTGCCAAGAAACAATCCAGTTCATGACCAACATTAAAACCACAAGATGTTTGTACATTTGGGTTTTTGTACAGGTCAAACAAACGCAAGACAACATGTTAATTAGTGAGATTTAATGTACATTCAAACCAGAAGCTTCCAAAGAGGCGAAGTCTGTCGCGGACGCCCAAGAAGCACGACGGTCAAAAATATTTGTGACAGCTTTGGTCGCTCTAGTCGCTCATCACGTGAACCATTGAACGTTCGATCGTGCTTGTCAATTTAAAGGAGCTGCAAAGTGGACTACTGGCTTGAAAGCAGCGTAGTTGCTGCTTGCTGTTGTCCAGTCAAAAAGTTCGTAGTTGGCCCACAGAAAGTTATGTTTGGTCACTGAAAACAGAAAACGTCCCACTCAAACCAAGCAAGGAAGATTTGCATGCTACGTCGCAACATTAGCATGCAAATCTCTTCTCGAACATTACACACTTTAAAACTCACCAGACCAACCAACTACCTCCGCGACGCGATCCCAAGCCTCATTCTTTATATCTTGGTCTCTGTAACTGATCAGCGGTACAAGTAATAAACGTCTCGATATCCATTGTCGGAACAAGTGTGCTGTAGGAACCAGTGACATGGCTTGTTCTCTGGGATCCGCTGTATCAAAGCACAGCAGCATTCCCATTGGTTGTTGCCAAACCGCATCAGAGCTCATTACCATAAAGTTAAACAGGTTTTGACTTCCCTCCAGAGCTGTTCTGGTCGCTTTGGTCGCCTAGGACGTGTGGCTGACGACCAGGTTGCCCAAGTTGCCCAAGTTGCCCAAGTCGCCAGGCTCTCATTGAAAATGAATGACTTCTGCCATTTTGGAAGCTCTGGTCGCTGTTGGTTTGAATGTACAGTTAGAGGTGCTGGTAGGCTGATTTTTAACATCAGGATCAGGCTGTGTCCCCTGGCTTTCAGTCTTTATGCTAAGCTAAGCTAACTATCACTGGTCTCCAGCCTTGTATTTAGTGGCTGGAATCCATCAAAGTGTTTTCCCCTGCTGAAAATGCCAGGTGCTCCTCAAAAAATGCCCATCTCGGAGCACTTGAGAGCAATTTGGAGGCGCAGTGTTTTTTTTTTTGTTGTTTTTTTTTCAGCTGAGATACTTTGGTTTCATCTGGTTGCTATGACACAGAACATCCGCACACCTAAAAATGCTGGCACGAAGTAGACTACTTCCTCTGGATGAAGGGAAAGCTGAAGTATGTCGTACGGTAAAAATGAACAATGATGAGCAAAGCGTTTTACCTAAAGTTGAATATATTTTCGACTCTTGGCATTCAGAGGAAGTGCAGAATAGATGCTCAGCACCTCATCAAGTTGCTGACACTCATAGCATAGAGTAAATATGTGGTGCTCCCATTGCTGTGAATTTAAAAAATATGCTGCCCTCAGGGAAAAACACTTAAATGGACGGGGGTATTTGAGTCTTCTTATCGAACTCTCAGCAAAAAAGCCAACAATTATACCAGTATTTCCCAAAATGTTAAACTATTCCTTGAAAGGCACATATCCTTCGTGTTCTTGGAGTGACTCATTGGAGCTTAACATCACATCTGTTGGAAGATTTTTGCATTGCCAATTAAGATCGAAACACTTCAGCAGGATTTTAGTTTATTATTGATTGTGAATATCACACATTTATTTGCTTCCATAAGCAAACAGGCAGGCCCAGCAGGATGGAGGGGATGTTGGTCGCAGGCGTCGCAGGACCTCTTTGACATTTTGATTGTCATGTTTTATTTCCCTGCGGACACTCCTTTAGCTGGGAGAGATGCGCTCACAATGCCGGGGGAAAAAGACGACGATGTACACTGACACATTCCCCGTGTACAGCCAACACATTGGCCTACATGTGTGCAGATAGAGCTGTACATGTTTTTTTCATTCCTGTAGGTGAAAATGAAGCGAACAGAAGCATTAAAAAAAAAAATCACTTGGCTCCTTTGCTCTGCGTGCGTGAACATTTGTGTGGTTTGCCTGTTCACTCTTGCTCCTTGGGGGGCTCACTTCATTTGTGTTACATAACAATGGAAATGAAATGATGCTGTTACTGGTAGCAACATAGTATGAATGATTTAATAGCCCATAAATGCTACGGGTGAAGTGAGACTTCTTGGCTTCATATTAGGCTTCTCTGGGTTTGGGTCTCCATGGCAACAAATAAGAGCCTCCCTCGGTGCCTGTCAGGGCTTTAAAAAAAAGGCAATGAGGAGAGAGAGAGAGAGTGTGTGTGTCTGTGTGTGTGTGTGTGTGTGTGTGTGGGAACTGAGATAAATAGGGTAGGGAAGCACCGAGTGCCTTCGTTTTTTTTGTCCTTCTTCACAATTATCCATGACTCATTGTCACTCCTCTCCGTCCTTCAACTCTAACTGTGACCCTCTTTTATGCTGTAGTTTTAGCCTTAATGATAGAGAGATTATTTATTATAGGGGAGGCCTGGAGAACAGGGAATTGATCACAGCTATGTGGTGAATGTGGTCTCTCGCTCCTCTTTGTGTCTTTTCATTTGTCAAGCTGCAAAATGTCATCGCTGAACATGAGTAGATTCTCGAGCGCAGTAATGAAACAGTGGGACCACTTAGCCACAACCAAATGAAATTCATTTCTTTGTTATGGATATGAAGTTTGGATTTGACACGATAGGCCCTGTTTATGTAGAGATAAATGGACAAAGGTGCGCTCTGAAACACACATGGACACACGTCCATGCACAGGTTGGAGAGCAGCTTCATCAGTATTCTGTTCATGAAGGCAATCATCGGTTCTAACTCCCAAGCATCATCACTCACCATCAACCTATCTGCTCTGCACTGAGGCCTTCATCAGACCTATAAACACAACACACACACACATACACTGATTAGGTCATGAATAGAGATTTTGTAGTTGCCTCCAAAATCTCCTAGGAGCCACAGCTGCTGGAGGTCCAGGGGAAAACACGGAGCCATATCTGACAAAGCAGGTCCATTCAGTTACATTATGGATGAAAACGAATCATCTAGCACGGGCATGTCCAAAGTCTGGCCCGGGGGCCAATTGTGGCCCGCAGACCAATTTTAATTGGCCCTCGGCTTGACTTTCAAAATATACCATATGTGACCCTTTACACAATAATGGTTAATCGAGCAAGATCACACCGCATTTTTACCTTTCACCTCACAATGATAGGACAATCATACCATTTATAGACAGGCATCACATAGTAATAGTTCATTAAAAGATAAAAATAGTTGCACTTGTCTCACTTTTTTTTAAAACCCATTTGCTGTGAGAATCAGTTGTCCCCCAGGTATTTTCACATTATTTTATCTGGCCCCATTCAAAAAAGTTTGGACACCCCTAATCTAGCATGTCTTTATCATACTCAACATACTTCTCATCTAACCGAGAGTTAGATGAGAATATGGCTACCACTTTCATGTCTGTTAGGTAAATACAAAGCCACCTACTGTATGAAGCAGTTTGCCCCTGTTTTTTGCACTGTTTGAATATTTCTACAAATAATAAAATATAAAAGTAAAAAATAAATAATAAAAGTATGAAGTGTCTCCCTTTGAGGAGTTGTAATTTGACGGGTCCTGACTCATTTTAGTTTGACTGACAGATGACACTAGCTACGATAGCAAAGTAACTATTGCTTTGAGCCTGGGTCCTTAACAGGGAGGGGGTCTATGATGCCTAGGCAGTTCTCAGTTACTGCAGGAGGGGGCCCCACATTACTAGCCTGGTGAAACCATCCTGATCTCGCGAGCTCATATTCTATTTCGCTCTGCAGATCAGTCTGGCCATGCAATCATTAAGGCGCATTCTGGCATCGGTTTTGGCTTACTGGGTCATTCACAACCGTTTATTACTTTGGGGCGGGCACATCATCAGAATAGGAGGGACAAGGAGCAGAGTTAATGCAATTCAACAACCAACATGCCTACTGATTTTGAAACTGCTATGTTAAATGTGTTGAACGAACTGGAATGTATATTTTCTTTAAAAGCCGAGCAAACGGCTGCACTGAAAGCTTTTATTGAAAAAAAGGACGTGTTTGCCGTCCTTCCTACGGGGTTTGGTAAAAGTTTAATTTACCAACTGTCTCTGTTGATCGGGAAAAAGATGGGACTCAGTGGAAACCCAGTGGCTATTGTTGTTTCTCCGCTAGTTGCTCTCATGGAGGAGCAGGTCAGGGAAGCGACCAAGCTGGGAATCACAGCCATGCAACTCGGTGTCCACAGTGAGGAGGACATCCGCAAAGACGCCAACACTCTTTCCCAGAAATAATCACAGCTCATCTCCGCCGCACGCTGCACATGCTTGCTGGTCTGTTTACAGTGGCATTGTGCTAGCCTACGTCACACGTTTTGTTTACTCTGATTGGTTTTCCATCTTTCCAGTTGCATGAAGGGGCACTTTGAGTGACAGCCGTTAATACCTCGCCTTGGGAATAGAGGAACTGTATAGTCCATGTCCAGACCCATTTGCGTTTTGTGAATTGGGTCTGGCAATGCCAGGCTACCAAATTACTGTTTGGTGGTTTAATTGAAGTCATTTTATTTTTTGTGTTTATTTTTCAAAAAATAAAGTATGTCTGAAGATGCACATTAACATGAATGCATCACTATATGACCAAAGATAATTTGTAAAAGAAAAAAAAAAAAAAGAAGAAGAAGAAAAAAATAAAAAATTAATGTGATGCATGTGATGTGTGAGGCTAACTGTTACCCATAGATCCCTGTGCAATCCTGCTAACTAACTAAATGTAACTGTTTGTTTCATGTTGTCTGTTTTAACCTGTTGTGTTTTTAGTGGAACTATTATGCTGCTGTCTTGGCCAGGACTCCCTTGCAAATGAGATTCTGAATCAATGGGACTATTTCCTGGTAAAATAAAGGTTAAATTGGGGTGTTGGTAGCTTAGTGGTAGAGCAGGCGGCCCATGTATAAGGCTGTTGCCGCAGCGGCCCGGTTTCGAGTCTAGCCTGTGACCCTTTGCTACTAGTCATCCCCTCTTTCTCTACCCCTTTCACACTTAACTGTCCTGTCCATTAAAGGCATAAAAAATGCCCCAAAAATTATCTTAAAAAAAATAAATAAATTAAAAAAAATAAAGGTTAAATTAAAATAAATAAATAAATCACTGTGCGGCTTCTTTCCAAAACAGCGAGGCTAACTAGTAAGCTAACAATTACGTACTACTGGAACATATTGGATCATTTTTAACTTTAGATTTCTAAATACTGTCCACCTGATTATTTTGATAACGTAATATTGTATGCACCATAAAAGGGTATGGTTATACATGGCAATTAAGGCTGCCCTACATGTTATTGTAAGGCTATTTTAGCATTCAACACAATCTTATACAATATAGATGATGCTCTTACTTAGAGCAGTAGGGTTTTGTCTAAGTGTGTTTTCTTTTTAATTTTTTTCCGTAATGGATACTTATCCTGTTTAAGTCTTTTAAAAAAAAATTCTTCAAAAAAAACAATCCAAGAGGTAACATTTCTTTTCTTTGCTGAAGCAAAGACAGAAACACTGTCTGAACAAAAGCAAATTTAGATTTGTATTTTCTGCAAGCTGTGACATCTGAAATCTTCTTACATGTTTATTAGTTGTAACTGATTGAACTTATGTAATTGCACCGCTGGGACTTTAACATTAGCTTTTTCTCTCTTTCACATCAAACTGTTGATCCTTTATTAACTGTTCAGCTCATTTTGTACTCCAGGTAATTGTTGGGGGGGGGGGGGGGGGTGTCTTCATGGGGAAGAGATAATACTGCACTGTATATACTGTATCTAGTCCCACAGAGAATTTAATGTGCGAAGGAAGGATTGGAGATGATGCTGACAGAGTCTGACTGTGTCAGTGGAGCAGAAATGGAGCCCAAGAGAAGCGGCTCTGCAGGACACAGGATGCAGGATATTAACTTAGGTGTAGCAAAGAGGTGTACGGAAATGTTTATGAAGTAGGTCAACTCTCTCTGGGAAAATAAAGATGGATGAGGAGCAAACACATCAGCAGTAGGAAGCATTAAGATGTGCTGTGGTACAGGTCAGTAGATAGAAAGATATTAAGTTTTTTGGGGGGAGCCAAAGTTTAATAAGTTCGAAACTAAGTAGGTGATGTCCCCAATTTTCCTTTACTCTTAGATAGCTGCACACCCAAGCATTATGATGACTGCTTAATCATGTTTGCCTGTCCTCACAAGTATGAGATTGAATTTTAACCACTACAAATGATGTGCAAACTACCCAAACTGTTCTGATAGTACCAAACATGACTGATATTTCCGACTGTTATTATTATTATTTCTGTATTTGCATGTGACCAGCCTTATTTTGAACACACCAAAGTGCAGAGCCTCACCATCAGATGTTAGTGGTCTGGTCACTCCTTTTTTAAACCATAGAAAACAAATCAAACTGTAAAAAGAGGTAATGTTAGACCAATGGTAGAATTCAGTAGGTAATCATGAGCAGTTTTGGCGGTACTCCTTTACACTAGGACTGTCCCAAATACCATTTTAGGGGCTTCAATGCTTTAGTGATAATTACCTGCAAATATTCTAAACCTTTACAGGACCTGACGGGACCTTGAATACTCATCAAATATATTCATAAATGCTAATTAATCACCCAAACCCTAGCCGACTTTGGTAATATTAGCACCGCTATGTCTGTGTCAGAGAGAGTGATAGAGAGGTAAGAGAAGGTGGACTATTGCAAGCAATGTTTCTGTAAGTCATTAATAACTCAGGCCTCATCAGTAGATGCAAAGCAAGTGCTTCACTACAGTTGCCAGCCTCGGATAACCTTGTGCAATTTGTCTCACCTATTCCTTTCGTGTGTCAGACAACCAATTAAATGTTTGAACTGCGGGTCGATGACCTTGCTGAGAACACTGGCCTCATTTGTCACCTCCTTTCAGTTTTCTCCACCATTCTAGTGGTGAAATAACAAAACGAAAATTGAAGCATTCGCATACTGATGTACATGTTGATTACCATGGCAATGATACAAGCGTCAAAGTTTCAAAGCATTCAGGTCAGCCTGACTTTACATCTACAAAACAGATCAGAATCCACCGTAACAAAGAGATCAACAGAGGGAGAGAAAATAGTAAATGTGAGCCTCAGGAGACGTTTAAGTCAGTCATTTTACAGCCTTGATTATCCTCATAGGAGTCGGACAACAATGAAACCAACACGGAAATACCAAAAACCCCAGTTCCTCTAATGGCCACTTGAGGCTGACTCCAGAAGCAGATCAATCTGCGTAGACGGCCCCATCTTTTAATGGCCAACTTTGCAGCAGAAATGAACATGTTTACAGCCTGGTGCAAAATATGGTTTTGGTATCTACAGTAGTTGCTAATTTCAACATTTGTCACAACTGTATGGGGGTGAATTTATATGTAACTCACCACTGACATTTGATTTAGGCTTAAAAGTTAAGCATATTTAAAGGTGGGGCTGCTTGAGTGCCAGGCTGTCTGTGAGGCACTGCTACAGTCTATGAGTCAGATGCAGCTCTCATTCCTCCACAGCTCCACCCTTTCCTCAAAATATGGTCACTTCCGGCTCCAAAAAGCCAGAATGAAATGGCCAAAATGCCAAACTTCAGGCTTCAAAACAGCAGTCCATAAACCGATGGGTGACATCACAGTAGCTATATACATTATTTTATATCGTCTTTGTCAGACAGTAAGCTAGATGTGTAAGACCTTAGTTAGGAAAGAAAATATGAAGACTGGAATCCACTCTGTAATATTTGATCTGTAAACATGTAAGTGTTGGGATAAGGCTGTGTTTATATGACTGAAGCTGTGTCTACTGTTAAAAGTGTCAAGGCTTGTGGTTGTGGGAATCTAACTTGAATCTAACCTTTGTATTTTTGGCTGAATTCAACTGAACATTTGATTTGTCTGGTTGAATACTGATAAATCCACAAACACACACTTTATCCTGCTTGTAATCCAGATCCATGCTGATAGAGACTAAATTATGGCACTCACGATTTTTACATCACATCCACTGCTGTTCAGAGAGATGCAAGAATAAAGAGTTTAAAATGCAGGATGTTCAGGAGAGACAGATGGACACAGAGAAAATGAGCATGTGGAAAAGAGAGACACACAGCTCTTGTTTTAATTAATCCTCAGACAGACATGAAAGAGGAGGGAGCGGGACATTTTATTAGTCCTTCCTAATGTGATCTTCATCCACCGTAGTTTGGAGAATCTCTTAATCCGATAGCATTGCACCTACAGTTCTTAAACCCTGGGCTTAGATTTACTGTAATATCCGCACACATGATAAATCTCTTTAACATCTACAAACACCATTGCTGTTACAAATGTCTCTGGGTGTGTTTGCCCTTTTAGCTGGAAGAAACACAACAAATGAGGAGCTGGAGAGCATGTTGGAGAGCGACAACCCGGCTATCTTTACCTCGGGGGTAAGCAGTGCAGTAGATACAACATAGATGCGCACAACGCATGCTTTTAATCTAATTCTACTCCTCTCTTGACCCTTTCTATCTGTTAGATCATTATGGACAACATCACCGAGCAAGCCATGAATGAGATCGAGACGCGGCACAATGAGATCATCAAGCTGGAAAACAGTATCAGAGAGCTTCACGACATGTTCATGGACATGGCCATGCTGGTGGAGAGCCAGGTGAAAACATCGATCCTCTCTCAGCCCCTACAGATGTGCCAATTGCATGTGGAAACAAACCTGAAAATACGGTCATCTGCCAACATGAATGCTATAACGAAGAGTCCAGTTTGTAGATTTAGTATTTCTTCCTGTCAGTGGTTTGAAAATGTGCCCTGGCTAATGCAAAAGTTCAGCAGCACACTGTGCTCACAATGGTAAAATCATTAACCAGCTATCGTGCCGCAGCAGCTGCTGCTTCTCCCTCTCATGAAAATAACTTGACTTTAGACAGACAGCAACTGCCAGTCTTTTAATTTACATATGAGTTGTAGAGAGTATTAGTACAGACTTGGAAGGAGGTTGTGTGTTTCTTTCTTTTTTTTTTTTTTAGCTCCATCTGGTTGTCTGTTTGTTAAATATCTCAGTAAATTTAGACAGAATTGGGGGCATGGATAACTACTGGCGCAAAGATCACTTGACTGGAGTTTGTTCATAATCTGTATTTGGGATTTCTGCCATTAGACCATTTTCAAAAATGTAATTATCATGCTGTGTTTATGAGCTGGAAGAAAAATCTGACATCCAGGACTTTAAAGTTGGCAACTGAACAGTGTTGCATTAATGTGCTGCTTTGCACAGGGGCTTTGGCTTTGTAAGTTGCTAAAATGTATCATGTCCCCGTTGGAAGTTTAATTCAGCGAGAGAACAGAGATGCTGTATAGATTGGTGTACACTGCACCGAGAAACTTGCATCATGCAGCGAGCAGTGAATAAGACAATATACATCAATGCCACACGCATACATTATGCTCATGTGTAAGAGCTACCTTTGCTCCTCTCACTCAAGTGTTCAGGTAAATCTGTAGGCCTTCCTGTATATGAGACTGCATTAGTGTTTGGGATGAGCCCCCACAGAGATGAACTGGTTTTCCTCATCGGAAATACAGTCTAAATTACGCAAAAGGAAATATGAGCACATGCATAAGAAAATATGCTGAGTGACAAATATGAAAGTAAATTGTTGCATGTAAGTGATATGAATTGCAGCACAATGCAATAGCGGGCATAATTGTAGTGTGGGAGTGATAATTGTTGAAATGTCTCATAATTCAGTAGTATTGTGTGTATTTGTGTTCACATACTCTTTCATTCTCTTGTCACGCCTATAAATGTAAATAATTCAATGGACTAACCCTTCTTTTAATAACGGACTGTCACTTTTAAGATTATACTGTACTTGAGTCTGGTAATTTTCTCAGCTTTGCACTCTTGTTTCTCTTTCTTTCCCACACACTGTCACCACCACAATGACTCTGAGCTCTAGAGAACAGAGAACGGCGATCCCCTTCTAATACAGAAAGGTAATCCACCTGTGATTCCTTATTTTTTCTTAATTTATTTATATACTTAAATCATTGTTGCCGTGCATGAAGACCCGTATGAGTGAGTGATGGTTCTTTATCATTTAACAATTCTAGGTCATTGCTATTAAACATGGTAATGACGTCTGCTGCTTTCATAAACTAAAGTGTTAGTAAGAAGGAGCGTGTGGATAGGTATATGAAAAGAGGAAGACAAAAGAGCACTTGGTAGCCCACACAATACAACACACTCTACGATGCTCAAGAATAAGCATAAGATTAGAATTACTTAAAGAAGCTGTGTGAAGGATTTAGTGGTATCTAGAGGACCTCAGATTACAACCACCTGTAACTTCTCCCATGTGGCAAGCATGAACGTCCGGTTAGGATTCCTTCAGTTTTCATAGTTCAGGAGGTTTTTACCGGGAGCCGAATTATCCGCAGAGGTCTCTTCCTCTCAAAAACAAATTGACCAGGTGATTAAAACCAGTATAAACACTGGATAAAGCAGTTTCATGTGTGAAATATCAGTGTTTCTCCGATGCTGTTCGGCTGCTCACCGGCTGCTACCACAGCACCTGCTAATGTGTGCTGACAATTTTTTTCTCTGATAACTTAAGATGCTGGAGGCTTTCGCCGGGAGCCAAATTATCCACAGAGGTCTCTTCCACCAACAAAGCAAACAGGCTCAGTGATTTGAACACTGAATGAAGCAGTTTAACTTAAAATAAAGTGGAGTGAAAAATAAGTGTTTGGCTCATTATGGAGGGGCCGCTAACTATGGTGGCCAATGCAAAAACCCTACGAGCCCTATCAAGAGTCAGTGTTTGGTTTGTCACTTCTGGGCTACTGTAGAAACACTGTGGTGCAGCGTCATGTGGATGAGCCTCTGCTCCCTATGTAGTAATAAATGGCTCATTCTAAGGTAACAAAAACGACGGTTCTTATTTTCAGGTGAATACACTAAAGAAAACATACTTATTATTTTATATTCCATTTCTGCCAATGTATCCCCCAAAACCCTACACACTGGACCTTTAAATCACATCTGTGAAAGTCTTGATGTGGTATCGAATATGAGCTCCCAACACAACTATGACATGACAATGTCTCTTGTCTTTCATTCAGGGTGCACTGGTGAACAACATTGAGCGAAGTGTGCTGGACGCCCATGAATATGTGGAGCACGCAAAGGAAAACATCCCAAAATGCAAAAAGTTCAAAAAGACTGGCAAACGGGTGAGATGCAAGATACATACGTTCTACCAACTGACTCATTATGTCCTCTTTTTTCCCCTCTTTCCTTTCTCCCTTTGTGCTTCCCATCCCATTATTCCTCCCCTTCCTCTCACCTCCTCCTGCCTCCACATCTGGCTCCCACTTTCTCCCCTGTCTGCATGTTTTCCAAACCTCCTCTGTAACTAACCTCTCCTAGGGGGAAATGATAGACCGCATAGAGTACAATGTGGAGCACTCAGTAGACTATGTGGAAAGGGCAGTATCAGACACTAAGAAGGCGGTTAAATACCAGAGTAAAGCCCGGAGGGTGAGTCTCATGTACAGCAAAACAATGCATGTGCACATGCATGATATCGCATGATGAAGTGATAGAGAACTTCATTAATGTTGTACTTAGGTATATTGTAGTGTGTAACTGTCGTCAGTTTATGTGTGCATGTATTCTGCATGTGGAGCATGTGTGTTGTGAGTGTATTTAACATGTTCTACAGCAGGGATTTCAAAGCAGGTGTGTGTATACCTCAGGTTTACCATAGTATTACAGAGTATTTATCTAAAAAAACAAACAAAAAAACACCTGAACATTACCTGCTGCTGAGAATTCGAGAAATATAAGGATGTCAGACAGGCCAATTTAGATACTAATAGTAATGACACATTCTTGAATGACGTGTTCTACAGCAAGTACAAGTAGTACAAATGTAAATTCCAGTTCTCTTACTACATTCATAAACTGTACAAAATGTCGTTTACTTAAGTTTTTGTACTTGATTTTAATATCTTCAGCTTCTGGGTCCAGCTTCTTATAGACCGTACATGAGAGTGATACCCAGGGTTGGGCTCATGTGAAAAATTTTTTGAACTGGTTTGACATTAAGTCAAATGGCACCTTTAGATTGCAGCAGTATTGTGAATTTTACCACTAGGTGTCACACTTGACTCAGCAGCAGCTCCCAAATGGAACATAACCACTTCGTACTCCAACAGCAAACAAGCGTCTATCACCTTGCATTGTGAAACATTGGCACTCTCTGTCAACATTAATTAGTTAGCAAGAACTTAAGAATTAACTCTGGGTTTTCAGTACTGCAAAGCAACTTATGCAGAACAGCTACCCTGCTCTGGAGCAGGTTAACTTCAGGGTATTGGATCATAGCCTGTAAACATCCTGACGTCTGACCAATCAGATCACTGAAATAAAATTATCCATGGACAAAATTCCAGAGTCTCAGGTAAAAAAGAGTAGTCTATACTGTATATTATTATAGGTCAGTAGAATGAGTTCATTGTTCCAGGGCTCTATTTCCACTGGTTTTGAAACAGAGCTTTTAATAAACATAGAGATCGTTTACAACACTAAACACATGACTTTGAGCCAGATTTAACTTGTGCAAAGTTTACTTCAGTCTGCACTGATCACTGACAGTGCTGCTACTTTTACGTTCTGATTCCATCACTGCAGTTTTGAATCACGCAACACTGACATGATGAGAATTAGGATAGATAATATTTTATTAGTAAAAGAATCAACACTGTTAATTAGCTCCCATTATTATAAATGCACCATTTCAGTCAGATAGATCTCATCAGTCATTAACAAGGCAACTTTTCCACCCTTTATTTAAGTAGCAGAAACAGTCTGGTATCACTTTAAAGTGTTTTATGTGACATATTCAGAGTAGTTTCATTATCATCCAACTGAACAGCAAAAAATACTCTATACTTACATCACAAATAGCCCAGACATCCAATATAGCCAACAACAAATAGCCTGGCTTGTTATTAGCCTTACCGTACAAGAAACTCTCAGCTCCTTGGCGATCTCCCTCCAGCCAGCTACCACCTTATGTTTGTTTTTGTAGTGACACATAGAGGTACTGGGTAGATAATTCCTCATTTTAATTATATAAATCAACCATTCCTCAGCCATAATGGCACTTTCAAAGTGAGCAACAGAAATAAATAGAAACAGGGTGTCTGACACAGTGGCTCACCATGTAGCTTGTGGTTAGGACACCTCTTTCATCGGCTTCACATCCAAAATGTTACACAAGTTACACAGGTTTTTGTTTTTTTTTTCAAGAGGGACTTTCTCTGCCATGTCCCCTCTCATCACTTCAAAATACACATGAACTTTCTAGTAAAAAACACAACATGTGTCGCTCCTCCCCCCTCCCGCCTCGACTGACATATTATGGTGCTATGCAGTCTGTGCAGTCCAACATATCTCTGTGCACTCTTAGTCACCAGTGGCTCCATTAGTCTTTTTATAAACATATAAACATAATATTATGTTAATCACATTGTCATATTGCTCATTACTCATGCAATACAAGTTGGATTTAGCACAGTGATGCTGTTGGCGCAAGCTGCTGATGGAGGCTACCTAATTTGCAGAATATGTCATAATGACAAAATGTCAGTTCAGCTGGTTTGCATAAATCAAACCGGTTTAAGCTTGTACACCAGACCATATCAGCAAAACCAGCAAGCAAATACTATGCTCCTTGTCACTAACAGTTGAATTCATGTAAGAATTGATGGAGACTGTTGAGGAAAAAGATCCAAAGCTGAAACATCAACAATTCCTGAATCACTATGTTTTGTGCCTGCCTTAACTTTTAAACTGTAAATAGTGTTAGACTAACATCCACATATTTGGAACACCGCAAGTGGTGTCTATGAAGAGGTACTTGAGCTCATCTGTCCAGGCTGCAGGGGTACGGCAGACCAAAACATCTGAGAACAACTAGTCAGGGTTACCATCATTCCTTCATTTAACAACCTGCCCCACAGTGGAACACCTCTGCCACCTCTTGGTTAATATGTACAATGGCACTCAAAGGTAGAGGAATTTCATTCATGACATGACACCAACTCTCTACAGGGATCCTCAACATAATTATGTCCCCACTTATAATCAAAGCCTGTGCACCTCAGAAATGTCTTTCTTTCTCTTCCTTCCTTCCTTTTTTTCTGTTTCTCATTCTTTCTCCCTCTACATCCACCGAATCATTATCTGACACTCTGCCCTCCTTGTTTCCCCTCCCATTTCCCCCATCCAGAAGGTGATCCTGATAGGAGGTTGTATTGCAGCATGTCTGACCGTCCTCATTATTTCCCTCGCAGTTGGACTCAGTTAGGACTAAGAGCTGACAGGGCAGGAGGTGATGCCTCCTCCTGTGGGTCTAATGTTCAGCAGTTAAAACGTACTGTATAGTGGGCTCTGTATTGTGCAGTCAGTAACTGCATATGAAGTAAGAAGAAGGCTTACATTACTTCCCTAAAGGCAGTGCAACATGATTCTGTGCACTCAAATATCTAACATTTACTTTTACGTATATTTTTAATACATACATTTTTCTAAACTATCAGCCAAATACTTTGACGAGATAACATGTGCCTTGTGTCCATTTGTGTCATAATTCACATATTGTTGTCATGTGCATGTTCGGCAGTCTTCTGAGCTTTGCATGTTTTTCTACAAAAAACAAAGCTGCAGATACTAAGTGGTTATATTAATCGAAATGCATGTGTTGAATTGAAAAACGAAAGTGCATATACCTCAGCAAAGTTCATCAACAGTCAGCCTCACATACTTACAGATGTGTCCAACATTGAGAACCCTGAAAAAAAAACGTTTTTGAGTCCATGATCAAGGTTCAAAAATATAAATCTTTCCTTCTTTTTTTTTTAAAGATATTTTTGCCTTTAATTTATGGGAAAGCTAAGGAGAGAGAGAGAGAGAGAGAGAGAGAGAGAGAGAGAGAGAGAGAGAGAGAGAGAGAGAACAGCAAAGGGCCACGGGCAGGAGTCGAGCCCGGCCTGTTGTGGCAGCAACCTTCCTTGTACATGGGGCGCCTGCTCTATCCACCAAGCCACCAATGCCCCTATAAATGTTTCCTTTTTTTTTAAGCATTCGAGGAATATTTTTACCATATGGGAAATAAGCATGACGGACGGCACAGTGGTGTGGTGGTTAACACTGTCGCCTCACAGCAATAAGGTTCCTGGTTCGGGTTCCAGGGTGTGGGAGCCCTTCTGTGTGGAGTTTGCATGTTCTCCCTGTGTCAGCGTGTCTTCTCTCCGGGCACTCTGGCTTCCTCTCACAGTCCAAAGACATGCAGATTGGGGATTAGGTTAATTGATAACCTTAAATTTTCGTAGGTGTGAGTGTGAATGGTTGTCTGTCTCTATGTGTCAGCCCTGTGATAGTCTGGCGATCCGGCCTCTCGCCCAATGTCAGCTGGGATAGGCTCCATAGGCTAAGCTCACCAGCCTCTTTATGTACTGCAGATGAGAGTGGTATCAATCCTCTAAACTAATTATTATCTGAAAATGACTAAGTGTGTGTCCAAAATGTCTAACTATTCCTTTAATTTAATTCCTTTAATTGGAGATGTTGATTCCTCAGGGTTTAAATGATGGACATTGGCTGTTTATGAATGTTGAGGCATGTGTGCTTAAATGACATATTTTATGATCTAACTTGGCTTTAAAGTCACTGTGTAGATTTTTACAGAAAAGTGAAACGACCTCAGTAAACACTGGCTCAGTCTGTAGTCTGCTCATTTCAGAGGGTAGCTTCATGCATTCTTCGCTACCACCAGATGGTGCCAAACTTTAGCATTCCCATAATCTACACATTGTGGCTTTAAATATAATAATGATTCATGTTTGTGGCATGTATGAACACACCGTGTGTTGTTTAATGTGTTATGAACAAAATGCAGGAACCAAAGATTAATGATATTTTAAAGTAGAGCATGTGGAAATGCCTCTAAACCACAGTGACACTCCAACATTGTCAGATACATTCAAATCAAATAGTCTCTCTCCTGCATTGTGTTCGTCTGCTCTTTTTCTGATTATTATAGAAATTGTAATGTGTTAAAATAAAATACAACTTACATCTCTAACATGTTTTCCTTTGCCCCCCATTTGCTGCTATGGATGACTGTTAAACTGTTCTTGTTACCGCTTACAGAAGAAAATTATGATTATTATATGCTGTGTGGTTCTGGGAATCGTCATTGCTTCCATTGTTGGAGGAACGCTGGGCTAAACCTCAATCACAGTCACACTTTAAGACACACAACCGCACACACAACAGCAAAAACACAACAGATTGACATTTTCAGTTTCCTGTTTTCATGAATGCAATTTAGCGCAAGGGGCGTTATTTACTATACGACACATTTGATACATGGCGTACAGGGCAAGAGGTGTTTTCGCATGAGTTGCTATTTTGTAAATGTGTGGTGCTGCAAACTGTTTATCTGAGTGTTGTCAACGATATGATGTTTCCAAAAGTGAATTGTTGAATGAAAAAAGTTTTACTAAATGATATGTAACACTATACTAATACATTCCAACTTCCAAATATGACACTTAATCAGTTGTAATGCCTGTTTTGTGTTGTACAGACAAAGACGGGCCGCTAATCTGCAGTGCTTTCAAAGCCACGTTATCTATAGACCCTTTGTTTAATCACATCTTGATTGACTTTATCTTTTCGTCCGATGTTCTCTCTCCAATGTCCTCTACCTCCCTCCACAGCCCTGCATGGTTTAGTTCACTGTAAAGTGGTGTTTTGTTTTCTATTGCAAATGAGAAAGAAGACATGTTGGATATTTTGCTGGTAGAATCATCATACTGCCAAATTTTTCTAATGTAATCTCTTATAGTTTTTGGGAAGCGATGCTACTGTACTTAACTTCTGGCCTTACCAGTTGTACAGCATTTCTGACCGTTGCTCCAGTGTTGAGTGTGTGCATGTGAAAGAGGATATGTCTGTGTGTTCATTTGTAGCTACATGTTTGAACGTGCTGAGTGCGAGTCGTGGGATGAGAACATGAGGTCTTGTTAATAGCCACCTGTGTCTTTGTTTTGTATAAAGTGTAAACTGATATAAAGCTCTCTAACACTGCCAGTATGTTCAAATAAGCTGTTAAAATGGAGTCTAGTCTGGTTGGATTGATAATTCTGGTCTGTAAGTGAAAACACTTGCTTATGTTTCATGTCTTTTATAAACCCCAGCTTTAAACAGAGCATATCCTTCTGTCGAGCTACTTCAATGTTTATTTTTATGAGTGAACATGAGTCAGTGAAAGCGTCAGCATGAACTCAAAGTAGCGCTGTAAAAGACTCTTGTGTCAGTTTTCTGGTGACATATCACACATGAACAGACTGCAACCATGTTACCATGTTGCCTACTCAAATTGTTGTCTTTGTGTTGTATTGTGATAACATGGTTTTGTTTGTTTAATTTGAGTTTGTTTTTGTTTTGATTTTTCAAGTAAAGTTTGTCTGAAAATCACAGTGGAGTTTGTGCATTCCTTTACGTGAGTGAATTACCAGAGACCGAATGCTTCTGTAATTATTGTATTTTTCAATCTGATTCTTCTCATAAGTGTGACTGTCCTTACTATGAGTCTTACTAACTCTTACTGCACTCTTCACTGCTGTTGTAGGGATTAAGAAAAAGTCACTATGGACAAACGCTGTGTATCGCTACAGCCAACACCAAAGTCCAAAAGTGTGTGTGTGGGTGTTTATGACAACAAGACAATCTTTACTTTCAGGTGACATTATGAGTAACTGTTTACTTTTTTTATTTATCTTCAAAGTTCAGTGAAGCTTCAGTAAGTGAAATTATTCATGACTGTATCACTGATTCCTCTTCAAAAACTGCTTCAGTTTGAGATTAAAGTGATCGAGATCAGGATCCAGTATAAGTTCTGAAGGTAAAGCACTCCAAATTTTACTTCCACGGACAGAAAAAGCTGTTTCTCCAAATGAGAATTCACACAGGGGAACCTTAAAATTCCCACTGACTGCTCCACGTGTTATTGAGCCAGAAGCTCTCAGTGGAACCACAAGTTCACTGAGCACCTGGGGAACCTGATTATTTAGACATTTTTGGATGAGTTTCAAATTGGCAAAATTATTGACATAATCAAAACTTAGTATATTTAATCTCTAAAGAACATGACAATGACGTGCTTTTATTGGTTTCCTGTTCAAAATTTTAATGGCTGGATTATATATCATCATAAGAGTCTTTATCTTTGTAGAGGTCGCTTGTGACCAAGAGCTTACCCAGTAACTTAAATGTAATAAAAATCATAGCATGCACAAAACTGTTTGCAGCATGAAATGGGAAAGAGACCCTGATAAGTCTAAATGTACAGAAGTTTGCTTTTGCAAACCTGCTCACCATCTTAACATGCTTCTCGAATTTTAGTCGTGAATCTAATATGAGACTGAGGTATTTTACCTGACCTGTTTGGTATTTTGTCCATTAATATTTAGATTTAACACATTAGCTTCTGTTGATGAGCGAACCCTGGCAGAAAAGCAAACTGACACAGTTTTGTTAATATCAAGTGAAAGATGTGACTTTTCAAACCATGCTGCTATGAACTGTAAACGACATAACAGCTGTCTGGAAGCTGCCAGAAACGTTTTCGCAGATACATGTATGACTGTATCATCATTATACATCTGAAAACCTGCTTCAACACATGATTGTGGTAAGACATTAATGTATAAGCTTTAAAGGAGTGGACCAAGAACAGAACCCTGAGGTACTGCTGTGTTAGTCTGTAGGAAAGATTTCTCATCATTAATGATAACACACTGTTGTCAGTGTTAACAACAGCAGCAGGTGGCAAAAGCCTCAGCTGAGAGCAGCAGCAGAAGCAAACAGAATTCAATTCTTTCAGTTTTAAAATTATCATCAATGTATCAAGTTTTTTATTTGTTTGTTTTTTGCTAATTCACTAGTTACTACAAGGATGAAGCAGCTACCCCATCGGCATACCAGTCCTGATCAATGTCCTGTATTCAAAGAAAAAATAAGTAAAATAACTATTATTCACAAAAATACTTAATGTATCAAAAATAAGAAGTGCTCGTTACGCAGGAAAATTAATTGAAGAGCCTCCTACTGGACATATATTCACAGAATCCCCTCATCATTAACTTAGTCAAGAATTTGAAAGACAGTGGCAGTGGACAGTAGACCTTCCACCCACTCAAGAGTCTAAAGTATGATGTTTTGTAATAACATATGTTTGTAATTGAGAACATTGATCCTTTTAGTTGAAGATTAATTTTATGTTATACATTGATTAGATGTAATCTAGATCACATAGTATTCATCAGTCCAATGAGAATCAAGTCTGTATTACAATATTTTATTTTAACAAATATACACATGTATTACCATAAGTGGTTACTGGAAGAAAAAAAAGATGAGTATGTGCTTGAGGTCACATTATTAAAACCTCTGAAATTCCGGTCAGACGCCGGCGTCCGCGCTCCCTCCCTCGTCTTATCTCACAGGCTCACTACGTCATCAAACCATGTGATGCTTGGTATCACCGGAAACAGGAAGCTCTCGGCTTCCCGAATCCGCCATCGTTTTTTTTTTTTTTTTTTTTTTTTTTATTCCTTATAGTTTTCGCACCAGAGCAGCCTAAATACATGAAGTCCAAAATCGCGATGAGTGGTGACAAGCCATGTCATGCCGTTTTTCGAGGGGAAAAGTTTAAAGATTACTCGAGATCTCTTGCACAGCCGTCAATGGACACATAGCTGGTTTATAAAAGATGAGATCTCACTCCTCCTACTATTTTTGGCTGAGATATACCGCCTAGAAAGTAGGATCACAACTTTCACGTTTCATATGGCTTTATTTGGTGATATTTTATGGTGTTTCTGTCATAAACAACATCAGCTATCATAATCACACCTGATTTCAATAAGGTACGATATTTGAAGCTGGCGGAGTGTGTTTGATCACTGATAGTACTGTTTTGAAGCGGAGTGAGCGCTCTGTCACGAGGAGCGCCGCCTGGATCTTTTCATGGTAAAAACACTGTAGATGGTCATACTTTGAGCAGTCTTCTTCAAACTTGAAACAAATGTTCAACAGTAGTGTGCCTACAGCCCCACAGTGTCATTTACCTGCTCAGATGAAGCCACAGACAGTTATTCATCATGAAAATATTTTTTTATTTTATTTTAGGCAAAATCTTCAACTTTTTACTGACTTCAGAGGCCCATTACTCTGTCTCTGTATCACCTAGAGTGTTTCTGACACTTTCACAAGAAACTTCAGGGAGTTTGCTTTCTGGCAAGACCTCATGCATGCATGTAGTCAGAGCAGGTCAGTGCAAGAGGTCAAAAACCTGTTGCATGTTTGCTGTCCTTGTCTGACCAATGATTGACTAAAAATAGATTGAGCCGTCCTGTTTATTTTCCTGAGATGCTAAAAGAGCGCAGTCACATCCCAGGAGGTACCTCGGTGACTTCGTTGATTGTGAGCTGCCTCATCATGGACCTGTGCAAACTAGCTTTGCTCCTGGGAGCCCTAACCTGCACTGGTAAGATATAATGGTGCCTTTGAATGATAATTACGAGTAGTTCACAATAATTTAAGAGCCCTAAATTATAAATAAAAGTAAGACAGACATTACTTTGCTTCACTGAGAGCACCTCATCAGGACAACCTTGTCCATGTTGATAATATATGCCCTTTAAATACTATTTTCATCATTGAATCAAGTCAAGTTTCCAGAAATATATTTAGAGTACTAGCTGTAAAATGTTTTGCTCAACTGTTTTCAACAAAGCGGCTGGGTCACAAACTTCCACATTTTACAGCTGAGCTGGATTAAAACATGTTTCTGATAACATATAAGATGAAAAAAAGGCGATGCAGTAACAGAATCTTGAGACATATTTGATCAGCGCTGCCTAGTTTGATAGTTTACCACAGTTTACGTGCAGTGATTAACATAATTGACAGCTGCTTTCTCCGAAAACAGCCTGTGATTGACCAAAGTCTTCCATCACGGTCTAGATTTTCTCAAACTTGAAAACAGAGCCAAGTGAAGATGCACATATCTAGTGTTCTTTCAGACCATTTGAACTGCAATTAAACTTTATAAGGGGATTTTTGCCCAGTGATGCCAGAATTAAACTGCCTATGTCAGCTTTAATGATAAGAAATGTACTGTATAATTGACAATGAATTCATAGTTTTGTCCCTGATTCCAGCAAGTGGTACTGAGGTGGATGGCTACACCAAAATTAAGGGAGCACAGATCCTCTCGTTGCGGAGAAGACAGTACTCAGTGAACAACGTGACTGAATGTGCCGCCAAATGTGACACTGAAACATCCTTCACATGCAGGTAAGTTCACACCTTTAAAATCCAGTTTTTACCTTAACATCTAACTTTTAGATTCAAAGCTAAGCATTCTGACTCGACACCTGCTGTGTTTTCACAGGTCTTTCACATATAATCAAAGGGATGACGAGTGTTGGACAGCACCAGACAACTCTAAAACACGGATGCCTGAGCGAGGAAAAAGCACAGTGTTGTATGAAAGAAAAGGCAAGTCTTTCATCTTTTCATCTACATAAACAGCCCAACAGTGCACAAACTGTTCATCAGTGTAGATTCTACTTTATATTTAGCCTCCATCACATTGACGTTACTATTTAGCCTATATGATGCATGATCAGTGATGTTTGGAGTTTGTCCTCAGGGCTTTATCTTTTTCGGTAACACTTTACTTTAAGGTATCTACATAAGACTGACATGACACTGTCATAACTATAAAACGACACTGTCATGAACTTGTCATAAACATTATGTACATGTCATAAACATTTATGACTGCTGTGTCATTCGATTTTTGTAATGACAAGTTGACATTTTTAGGGTTGTCTTGATTATGATAACTTGACATTAATCAAAGTGACATTACCAGAAGATGTCTTTGTCATGACAATAATAATCATTATGTAAACTTATCATAAACACAAAAAGAGGTGCATTTCTTGTTAATGTCAGTTGTCATGACAAAAACAACTTCTGGTAATGTCACTTTGATTAATGTCAAGTTGTTATAACAAAAACCAATGACACTTAATGACAGCAGTCATAAATGTTTATGACATGTACATAATGTTCATGACAGGTTCATGACCGTGTCATGTCATAGTTATGACAGCGTCATGTCACTCTTGTAGATACCTTCAAGTAAGGTGTTACCTGTTTTTCTTCAGGGTTTTATGTGAAGGCATAACAAAATCTAAGCGTGAAACCAATGAGTCATGCCCTCACATTGAAAGAAGACCCTCCTGAAAAAGATGAATTCAGTGCCTGTTTAAAACATGCTCATTTGTAACAGGCCAACTTCTTGGCCTTGGTAATGCTGCTTGTAGCTTTATGGAGAACAGCTCATACAAACAACTTCACACTCGACACTGCGCTTCCTTGGGCCCTGAGCAACACACCTGGGCTCCAAACAGCTAGAGATTTATTATGGCAACATTTGGTAACAACCTTTATTTATACACAGAGTAAACGTTGTTAACTAAAGCCTGAGAGATGGCGGCAGCTTTGGTCAGCCGAAACTCGTCACCAGATACTCGCAGTGATCAGTCAGGGACAGGTGTTGAAAGCCATCTTCTATTCGTCCCCCTCACGGATACGCACCAGGTGCTAGGTGTTGCACAGGTTGAGCTGTGACACACAGTGGACGTAGGTGAAGACATGTTTGACTGAGTCCAAGCCTTCACGATTATAAAGCAGAGCATGGATTTATTTAGCGGCTATTTGCAGTTAGAAACACCGGTGAAATACACTTTTGCTCGACTCAGTCCGCAGGGCCCTGAAGCCCCGCCCCCACTGCTGCACAGAGCCATTGAACTGGTTGCTTGTTTATTCAAGGTTTATGAATATTGTCAACAAACTTGTCAACAAGCATTCTGCCTCAATAGCAAGTTGATTTTATTGAATGATCAAATATGCAAAGCTGAAAGTTTCCTTTGGTGTGTATTTTTTCTTGTGCAGTGTACATCCCGGAGTGTACATTTGGAATAGGAACATATTACAGAGGAACAAAGTCCAAAACAAAAACAGGAAAGACGTGTCAGAGTTGGGCAGCAAGATCACCACACATACCTCAGTATGTATTCATGAAACATCATGTCAGTTTACACATCACATTGTATCTTTTTATGTCTGTTCATCTAATGTTTCTCAATGTGTGCTGCAGCTTCACACCGCAGGAATATCCACAAGCAGACCTGGAGTCCAACTTCTGCAGGAACCCTGATGGAGCCAGTGGGGGACCCTGGTGTTACACCACTGACCCAGACACCCGCTGGGAATACTGCGATGTAGCCAACTGCACTGGTAAAAATTTATTTCATGTGTTTATTGTTTTGTTTGTTTGTGTGTGATATCAGTGACAGCAAGGCACTAATACAAACTATTGCTGTGTCATGAATTCTCCTGTATGCCAACCTTATATATAAATTGTGTGTGTGTGTGTGTTTGTGTGTGTGTGTGTGTGTGGTATAAAGTGTCATCAAAAGTGCCACAACAGACCAATACAGCAGAGAGGTAATGTCGTGAGTTTGCGCTTCTTCCTTTACAGATGAGTGTATGCACTGCAATGGTGAGGACTACAGAGGAAACATCTCCATTACAGAAAGCGGCTACACCTGCCAACGCTGGGACTCCCAGGAACCTCAGAGACATGGCTATGACCCTCACACGTAAGACGACAAAACAGCAGATCAATCTGTCAACCAACCACATGCAGGATTAAATGATGTTTAATAAATGTATTCAGAAAGAATGTATTAACTTTGACACCGAATCCAAGCTGTCTGAATGACTACAGACCTGTGGCTCTGACAGATGTTGTCATGAAACCTCTGAACACCTGGAATGTAACATCTCTCCAGTGTTGTCTGAGAGCTGCATCAGTTTGCATACAGAGTAAACTGTGATGATGCAGTTTCACTTAACCTCAACTTTATTTCTCAACACCTAGAGGCCTCTAACACTGATGCAAGGATTCTGTTTGTCAGTTTCAGTTTAGCTTTTAATACTGTTTTTAGCTTTAATACTGTTTTCCCATCCAGGCTGTAGAACAAACTCTTTAATTTGGGAGTTGAACAGTCCCTATGTTGATATTTTTCCCGAGAACTATGTACTTAGTGCTCAAAGGAAATGTGTAGTATTTATACTTATCATGTCCTACTAATCCCAAATAGCGAGGAGAAATTAGAAATGCATACCAAACAAAAGCCTGGCTCTCAGGAGGTTACTACAATTTCAAAAATGTGGACATCCAGGGTGTTTGATGCAGTTTTATAGAGCAGCAGTAGAGGGCCTCCTGACCTACGCAATAACTTTGTGGTTTGGCAACGTGTCAGCTGAAGACAATAGACAGCTGGATAAAGTGGTGCGTCCTAAATCAAGAATTACTGGATGTGATGTCACACCCCTAGTGGAAATTTGTAAGGCCAGGCTACAAAGAGAGGGCTTTAAAGTTTTAAAGGACCTCTCTCACCCATCAAACAACCTCTTCAATTTATGTTCAAATTAAAGTCAACTTTGTCAAATTCCAACACTGATCTTTGTCCTGATGATTTATTTTTAATTTTTGATTCCTCTAGTCTTTTAGATAAAGATCTTGTAGAGAACTACTGCAGAAACCCGGACAGTGACCCCCAACCATGGTGCTTCACCACCGACCCATCCACACGATGGGAGTATTGCATCATACCCCGCTGCAGTAAGTGTTCCTATTTCCTATTTTATGTGTTTCCTTTACTTCTGCTCTATTTCACCATCATAACACCTTATACCCGTCCAAGCTTCCATCACTGAGAGTCAGAGTCAGAGGAATTTTATGCACACGAGAGCAAAAATGTAAAAATGTGTTTTAGCTGAGCAGGTGTGCACATCTTTAGACAGAAAGTGTGACTTCAGTCCCTCGTGATGTTTAACCACATACCTTGGGCACTGGAGACTGGCTAAAGAGATACACAAGAGAAGCAGAAGCCAGGAGAATAAATAGGATGTTCTTCACTGAACCATCCAAAATGTGCTCTCACTGGCGAGGTAACAACACATGAAGAGATCTACCTAGGGATGAAACTGAACAATACGAGAAGAGCGTGTGGAAGAAGGAGGCATCACATAACACTAATACTCAGTAGCTAGTGGATCTAAGAGCAGACCACAGCAATCTCCCAAAACAAGAGCCATTTACCATTACAATGCAGACATTCAAGAGAGTTTCAAGTATGAAGAGCTGGACAGGACTGGGCCCTGACATGATCCACACCTACTGGCTAAAGAAGCTAATTGCACTCCACGAATACCTGGCAGCACACATGAAGCAGCTGCTGATGGATGGGACCCATGCAGAGCAGTTGTCCCAAGGACAGACAATCCTGATCATGAAGGATCCTCAGAAGGGTGTGGTCCCATCCAGCTACCGGGCAATAACCTTAACCTGACTCTGTACAAGATGGCAGTTCCTGTCGGGCATCATAGCAGCTAAGATGAATGGGCACATGGCCCAATACATGATGTTGTTTCTCAACGTGTTGATGAAAAGAAGTGACCACCTCTGACACGTCTTCACTTGTATATTAAAAAGACTTTATTACAAAAAAGAACAGTGTCAAATACCCGCCGAAACTAGGAGTCTCTGATGCCGAATGTGAGGTCTCTCTCTCTTTGGCCCAAACTACTCTCCTCATATATGATTTCTTATCTCCAAAAACTAGACAGAGAGGCATCCCTGTCCAAGTGGTCAGTCAGGCATTACCTAAGGCTACATAAATTAGAACAACATCTAACCTATAAAGCCTAACCTAGCTTTTAACCTCTGACCTGACTTTTAATCTTAATCCTAAGAAAAAACATAGATAAGATAAGATCTCTATTGTCTTCCTTAGAAGAAATTTGTTTTGGACCGACGAGAGACCGTCCACCGTCGCACAGCCACCACATATACAGACAACATATAATTAAAGCAGCTGTGCGGAACTTTTCGTTTTTGTTGATTATAGCGCCCCTTTGGTCGAAGTGGTATGACACCCACAGCATGGTGTCGTAAAGCCGACCATTACCGCATGCATTTGTTTTGGAGAGCGAGAGGATTAACTAACGTCAGGTCAGTCCAAGTAATTAGTGGAAACAGCAAAATTACTCAATAAATTCTCCTGTTGTGTTTCTGTTCTGATCTAATCTAATCTGTTGTGTATTTTGAGCTACTAAGGTTACCGTAGTAGTGTGAGCCTCAAGTTATTCTGGGTAATGTAGTAACCGTTGTTGTGCTACTGGAAACAATGAGAAGCAGCCGTGTACGTTTGGTGTAAGGAGGAATAAGCAGTTAACAAGTCATCTGCTGAGTCCGCATTACTATGTGAAAAGAATACTCCGACGATTTGGGAGTTATGCCCTTTTGTGGCAAGGTGAGCGGTGTGGAAAAGTTGCAGACAACGCCACCTGGGGGCTTTCACTCCAGGATATAAACAGGATTTAAAAATTACCAATCTCCAATTTAAAACAAAGGCACACAGTCCGAAAGATTCCACAGGACAAGAGCGTGATTTCCAATTATAAAAATACCTTTATTAAACAATTCTAAAAATGAGTAACAGACTAAATAATAATAATAAATCTAATCATAAGGAGTGATATGAGGAGTTACCAAAAGGAAAGTGGGACAGGGCTGAGGCTTACCACGACAGCGGTAACGAAAAAGGGGAGGGATCCAAAAAAACTACACTGCACCCGTGACACAGCAAACCAAAGAAACGTGAACGAGGAACCACCACCAGGGGAACCGCTGCCGCTCTGGGCCCTCAGCACCTGTCAAAGAAAAAGAATACCATTAAAAAAATGAAACCAAGGCAACCCTCACACACACCATAACCAAATACCAACCACCCCAGGTTCAGGCTGTACTGCACGGCTTTGGCCGCTGTTAATGGAAACAGATAGAGTCAGTTATGAGCCGAATTGGAGCGCTGAATTAAGGTGATTTGAGTCCCAAAAGAGCCAAACCACAGGAGTAAATACACAGAAGGGAGGAACCAAAACAGCAGCGAGGCTCACAGCGGCAAATGACAGCTGCGCACTGCAAAATAAACAAATTAACCTAATTACAATTTGGGTAAAACATTACAAGAAAATAACAGAAGCTACAAATAAACATTTCCTACCAAAGAACAGGATCGAGTTGTCACACAGCGGTAGGAGGAGGAAGCCCGCAGCCCAGACTCCACCAGCGATGGCTGGGAGAGAATAATAATCAATACACCTCAGACCATCGGCAGCTTAATATAAAAAGGCAGACAACTACGCATCTTACCCACAGAAGGCGCACCGCGCGCACACAGGCCCAAAGAAGACAGCCCAGCTCCCGGTAACACCACACTGCTAGACGGAGCAGAACCGGCATAAACACAGGGCCCGTAACACAGAGTAAATCGAGCAGAGCAGAGCACGCATACCTTTGTTTTGAAACCTGATCTGCTAACCAGCAAGACGTGGCCACACACGGCTGTCGGCTGTGAAGGAGGAAGAGGAAGGGTCCGACCGGGTCTATTTATAGGTGATCGCTCACTAATTATCTGCCACACTGCCCCTCACGGCGGGGAGTGTAGCGCTATCCTGCCACACTTTCTCTATCATTTTCATAATGAGACAGCGGTTAGCATGGCACTGTCAGTACATCTTGTGTGCAGGGATACACCGGTGAGCAACAGCTGCAGCTGGCTCTGGGACAGGTACGCTAGGTCACTTGGTAAAAGCAAACAAAGAGACGACACGGACGATATTACTCACTCGACTGAAAGCTGTCCATCAGCTCCTGCAGGTCTGGAGCGTTTTTTCCAGTTCATCTCAGGAACATGAAAAAAAGTTTCAATCACGCCAGGATTAGTGATTGCTGCAAAGTTTTCATTCCTTGTGATGCACTCTCTGCGGCGCTTTTCCTCCTGATGATATATCTCCCCAACGATGGCAGCACCGAATCCCACTATGTGCAGGAAAATAGTAGCAGAGGATTCAGCCTCTCTCATCTCTGCTCAGCATCCAACACCTGGAGTTCCTCATCTGTGTGCTCCGGCTCAAACAGGTATGGCTCTGAGTCTGTGTCCGCTAAAAGAAACTCTTCAAAATCGCGTTCAAAGTCGTCCATTGCAGTTGCTAAAATCCGGAGATATCGCTAGGCTAAATAAACAGCTGAGTTTTGTTTACAAGCTACGTCTGTGCCTGCTCACCGGTGTATCCCTCTGCGGATCACAGCGCAAGACGTACTGACCCTCTATCAGCGCAATGCTAACCGCTGAGACCCAGCCACTGGACGTACAGACACAAAAAAGATATTGATTATGTTGTCTCAATATGAAAATGATAGAGAAAGGGCATAACTCCCAAATCGTCGGAGTATTCTTTTATGTGAAGATACACAGTGAAGACATAACATAATCCTAACACAGCAAAGCTGTTACCTGCAGCCTTCGCTTGCAAAGCTAACGCTACTAACGTTAGGTCAGTCCAAGTAATTAGTGGAAACATGCTAACATGCTAACGTGACACACAAGTTACTAAAAAGTAAGACCTGTTCATAAATGTTCTGCCTGCTGTATATTTGTGTTCATGGTCACAGTCACAGATAATTTTACATGATGCTCCTTCGTTATCCGCCATGACATCAAAAGTACAACCAAGTCCTCATAGATACATCTCTGGTAAAACTGTTAGGTGTTATGTGTTCAGCAATGCCCGTTGTGTACTGCTTACTCGAAGAACTGTAAACACGGCTCCTTCTTCCTCTGTGGTTTAATCACTGCGGGCTGCTGCAGCCGAGCAGAATCACTCCCGCCTCGGGTGCCGTATTCTGGTTTGCTGACTTCCGCTGTGTGTCCGACCCGAGCTAGGCTACGCTAAATAGCCATACAGAGAAAGGCTTTTTTGTCGCTGTTGGGTTCAAATAAATATGTGTATCTCCAAAGTGGGGTGATATGAACTAGGGACAGTTTTATTAATGGTAAAAAGTTCCGCACAGCTTTTTTAACATCCCCAAGTATTGCACATTGCCCCTAAGTTTAAAAAGTTAACCTTCATTTCCTGCTATTAAGTAGCTTGATTGACAGTGGGATAAATGAAAATTTGTACCTGTTCAACTTATCGTTGGGTAACCTGTACCTTCTGCCTGAAGGCATCAATTCATACTACTTATGGAGGATATGATTCGGATCTGTAATAATTTTTTGGCCTTGCTTCATGACTGTCTGCTCAAATATGTCCTGTACTGAAGATGGGGGCAGCATGCCAATTATTTTACCTGCCCCCTTAATCAAGTTTTGAGGTTGTGATCTGGCTTTGACGGTCAGGTTACTGAACCATGTTGTGATGCCATAACGGATAATAGTTTCAATGGATGCCCTATAAAACAATAAGAATACATTTTTGTCTACTCCATGGACCCTGAGCCTACACAGAAAATAGAGACGTTGACTTATTCTTGAACACACATCGTCAGCATGATAAGCCCACTGTAATTGAAAATCAAAAAATAATGCCTAAGTACTTGTGTACTGTAACCTGATCAACTCTCCCCTCACTAGGTTCACATTCCACAGAACATCAGAACATCACACTCCATAAGACAGGAGAGGACAAGACACTTCAATGAGCAAGGCCCAGAGAGAAATTGGTAGTAGTACCAAGGGAGCCAAGCACCAGCTGCTGGTCAATAGAGCAGTCACCCAAGACTGCAAGACTAGGCAGACCAACCTGTGTAGCACCTGGATCGACGACAAGAAAGTCTATGACTCAATTCCGCACACGTGGATACTGGAATGCTTGGAAATGTACAACATTACCAGGACACAAGAGCCTTCATCAAGAACTCAGTGGGGCTGTGGAAAACAACTCTGGAAGCCAACTCAAAGCCAATTACACAAGTTACCATCAAATTGTGGCATATACGAAGGTGATGCACTGTCCCCGCTACTGTTCCGCATAGGCTGGAAACCCCTCAACCAGATCATCATGAACAGTGGCTATGGATACTGGTTCCGAAGTAGAGCAACCATCATTCACCTCCGCTACATGGATGACATCAAGCTGTATGCCAGGAAAAAGCAAGACAATAGCCATGTTTCCATCAACCTGTTTAGATGCGCATCTAGAAGTATGGCATCGGAAAATTATGATGAAAACGCCAAAATTCGAATTAAAATCCTCTGATTCGCACACACTAAAAAAAGCTCGCTGTAGCCGGGTTTTGGTTGATTTGAATGTTGATTTTCAAAACGGGGGATGGAAACAGTTAGGTTCGAATTAAGTCTGACGCAGCGCACCTCTCCATGGTGATATCCATGCATTTACAAGCTGGTTGCCAACCGCCAGAAAACGTAGAAGAAGAAGAATGCGAGACTTGTTTTGTTTCCGGTTCTGCAGAAAACTCGCGGGAGGTCGTAGTTTTCACCAAAGTCCGTACATTTAATAGAAACACACAAGATTCCTATTTCTTTTAATGCACATTTCCCAATGATTTGAATCACTTTTGGATGGAAACATAGCTATTGACTCACTGAGCATCTCACCAGGCTCTACAGCAATGACATCAGAATGTCATTCAGACTACTGTAGATGTGTGTGGTCAGATGGTGTCAAAGAGAGGGAAGATGATCAGAACCAAGGGGGTTGAACTGCCGGAGGGCAGCATTGCAGATGTCGGAGTCTCTCCCACATGTTCCAGAAACAATTTAGTAATTTTGATTTTTACAGTCAGTTTCAGCGTAATCTGAAATTCTCTAAAACACTGCCACTACTTGTTTTTTCCTCGAGTTCTACAACTAATCCATCTCATCTTCTGTGCTCAGCATCTGAGCCTCCAGCCATCGTCCCAGAGCTGACGTGTGTCACTGGTAGTGGTGAAGCGTACCGAGGCACGATTGCCGTGACTAAATCTGGCAAAACATGCCAGAACTGGTCGGATCAGGAGCCACACAATCACGACCGCGACCCAAGAAACTACCCTTGCAAGTAAGAGCTGCTGTAATTGAAACATTTTTTTACATCCCTCTTAAAGAGGGACATCTGCCATGTCACCTCTATCACTGGCTCTACATCATTATTGCTGTCTCTTGTTTGTCAGTGGCCTGGATGAGAACTACTGTCGTAACCCTGACAATGGAAATATGCCCTGGTGTTATACCACTGACAATGCGACTCGCTGGGAGTACTGCGATGTGCCGCACTGTGGAGATACAGGTATGACAGTGATCAGTGACCACAATCTCTTACCTAACTACAATAATATCAATGTCAGTGGTGGTGATAAATGTAAACAGCATAATTGAGTCAGCTCAATTTCCTGTCTCCTGCTGTAGATGAGCCATTGACCCATCCAGACGAGGAGGACTGTTATGAGGGGGATGGGTCAAGTTACCGTGGCATGACAACAGAGACTGTCAGTGGAAAAAAATGCCAAGAATGGAGCGCCATGACTCCACACAACCACAACTATACTCCACAGAGCTACCCCAAAGCGTGAGCTTCAAATAGCAACAACAAACCAACAGAGATCATTGGTTCCTTTGATTCTGAGAGTGAAACACAAAATCTTGTAGAGAAAGGTTCCCGCTGTCCTGAAGTTCCACGCTTTCTCTTTCAACAGGGACCTCAGGATGAACCTGTGCAGAAGCCCTGATGGAAACGAAGCTCCCTGGTGTTACACTACAGACCCCAGTGTCCGCTGGGAGTACTGCAACTTGGAGCAATGTCCCACCAATTCTTCGGAAGAGACGCCCACAGCCTTACCTAATCCCCAGACCCCATCCACTGCAGTTCCACCACAAAAAGGTAAATTATTCAACCTCTACATATGTATTTGTACACTTTTAGTTTGTTGTTCTTCTTGCTGCATTAGACTGTAAGATTGCAAATGGCGAGACATACCGGGGTCCAACCTCCATCACTGCTGAGGGTGTGACCTGCCAGGCCTGGAGTGCTCAGAGCCCTCACCAACACAAGCACTTCACCCCAGAAACTCACCCTGACAAGGGGCTGGAGGGAAATGTAAGTGTGTGTGTGTGTGTGTGTGTGTGTGTGTGTGTGTGTGTGTGTATGTGTAAGTGTGTGTGTGTGTGTGTGTGTTCCTGTATTAACATTTTGAGTTGTAGACTTTTGGAGTTTTGCTCTGGATGTAATGAACTAGCCTGGCGTTACCAGACCCAATTCGCAAAACGCGAATGGGTCTGGACATGGACTGTACATTTCCTCTATTCCCAAGGGGAGGTATAAACAGCTGTCACCATTCACACAACTGGAAAGATGGAAAACCAATCAGAGTAAATGAAACGTGTGACGTAGGCTAGCACAATGCCACTGTAAACAGACCAGCAAGCAAGTGCAGCGTGCAGCGGAGACGAGCTGTGATGATGTCTGGGAAAGAGTGTTGCCGTCTTTGCAGATGTCCTCCTCACTGTGGACACCAAGTTGCAGGGTTGTGATTCCCAGCTTGGTCGCTTCCCTGACCTGCTCCTCCATGAGAGCAACTAGCGGAGAAACAATAGCCACTGGGTTTTCACTGAGTCCCATCTTTTTCCCGATCAACGGAGCCAGTTGGTAAATTAAACTTTTACCAAACCCCGTAGGAAGGATGGCAAACATGTCCTTTTTTTCAATAAAAGCTTTCAGTGCAGCCGTTTGCTCTGCTTTTAAAGAAAATATACATTCCAGTTCGTTCAACACATTTAACATAGGAGTTTCAAAATCAGTAGGCATGTTGGTTGTTGAATTGCATTCACTACGCTCCTTGTCCGTCCTATTCTGATGATGTGCCCGCCCCAAAGTAATAAACGGTTGTGAATGGCCCGGTAAGCCAAAACTGATGCCAGAATGCGCCTTAATTATTGCATGGCCAGACTGATCTGCGGAGCGAAATAGAATATGAGCTCGCGAGATTAGGATGGTTTCACCAGGCTGGTAATGAACACATTAATGTTAAAATCTGGTAAATCATTGTTTTTGTTTTGAGTTCACTGACTCCCTCTTTGTATGTCACTGTCAGAGCTGCAGAAACCCAGACGGTGATGTGAGCGGACCGTGGTGCTTCACCACCGGCACTAACACAAGATGGGACTACTGTCAGATCCCAAACTGTGGTATGTGAACCCTTTTTGTATGTAGAGCATTACAATCAATCATTGAGCTTTTTAACCACCTGTGTGCTGCTCTGAGTGAAATCTCACCTTTTTCTTAAAGGGACATGCTTCCCCAGGGAGATTTCTTTTCCATCTACAGCAGCTTCATGCGTTATTTTTCGAGTTGTTTGAGATGCCAGAATGCCTAAAAATCTGTACGTGATTTGGGAAAAACATGATAGTTGCAAAGGGAAAAAAAATGATCCCGTAAAGTCTCTGTCTGATTTTGTATCTAACACACATGTACTGCAAACCTGAAGAGTGGTATGTGAAAACACAAATGACCAAATCAGTTGGGTTTTGTTTAACATGGCTTCAGGTCAAACTTTACAACTCACTCCTATCTAATGTTAAGAGTCTATAGAATTTTTTTTTTTGTCCATCTAACTATTTTGTTTTATCATGTGTCAGCGTTATCCTCACAGGCTGCTTGCCATGGCTGTAAACCTTAACCTTTGTTAAGTGACACAAATTTAAAGAAATTCAATGTTTGTGTTTCACTTCTTTTTCCCTTTAGTTGATTCTAAATGTGGGATGCCAGTCGTCACACCAAAGTGCTGTTTTGGTCGGATCGTGGGAGGCTGCGTGTCTAAACCTCACTCGTGGCCCTGGCAAATCAGCATCCAGACCACGTGAGTAAAAAGTGTCATGCAACATTTACAAAATATGATTAAAGTACAGTATAAGTGATATTGGGTTTCTTAAAAAGATGATGCCCCACTTTGTACCTCTAATGCCTAGGTCTTCAATATTGGGTCCAGGACCCCCAGGGGGTCTACAGAATTACTGCTGGGGGCCAAATTATTCTTTTGATAATTTTATTTATTTATTTTTTTCAAAAATGAAAATAGGTCTGAATATACATATATTTATATATATGTATATGTATATATATTTATATATGTACATAATATACATACCCTTTGCAACAACTTATCTGTGTGAAAGTAGAGTTTCCTCCCTCACCTACCTGAAAAGCAAATATAGCTTAAAACTGCAGCCTGACGCTGATATGGCCTTCTGCCTGACATCCACCTGCATGATTTAATATGCAATGCAATTTATTCTACATATGTAGAAGGGGGTCCCTGCTCCATCTTTCTTTCAGCTAAGGGGTCCTCAGCTTAAAAAATGTTGAAGGCCCCTGCTCTAATGTATACAATGGAGTCACAGAAGTAACCATCAGTTTCTCTAGAAGATAATTAACAGGCAATTTTTGGGAAACCTAAACAGTCACAACATGGGAAAAAGGTTACTTTTAAAAAAAAATTATTATTATTAAAGCGGCTGTGCGGAACTTTACGTTTTTGTTCATTATAGCGCCCCTTTGGTCAAAGCGGTATGACACCCACAGCCTTCATTCGTAAAATCTCAACTGCAACTGGCAGTTACCGCATGCATTTGTTTTGGAGCGCGAGAGGAAAATCATAAATGTTCTGGTGTAGCTCTGAATTTATAAACTGAGGACAACTGCCTGCTGTATATTTGTGTTCATGATCACAGTCACAGATAATTTTGTGGCATTTGTTGTAACATTAGACAAAAGCGGTTCACATCAGCTAACGTTACATTTAGCTTACTTATAACTTCCATGTCGTCATATATTGAAGTGAAACAACGTCTAACAAGTTGCGGTATATTCTCTAAATAAAAACAAAAATTACATACCTGTCGATTAGGAAAAGGGCCAACTTGGGATCAGTTTTAAAACCTTTCAAATTTCTCAGCTCTCTCCACTTGGTGAATGCCCGACTGAGGTTAACACGCATTTGGGCTCGAGCCCTATCACTGTCCCGTTTAGCCTTCTTCTGTTCTTCTTTTTCTTTCAGATGGTGCTCCTTCTTTATCCGCCATGACATCGAAAGTACAACCAAGTCCTTATCGATACATCTGGTAAAACTTATGTTCTCAGCAATGCCCGTTGTGGAAGAGCACTCACTGTAAACACGGCTCCTTCTTCTTCTCTCAGTTTATTGGCTGATCGCAAACAACTTCCAGGTGCATACCACCAGCTACTGTACAAGAGTGTGCAATGTGTCCGAGATCATTCACTACTCCCTACTACATGTCATTTAGTCTGTTAAATCCTACTCGTAAACATGGCTCCTTCTTCTCTATGATTTAATACATGCAGACTTACTTCCCTATGAACTAGGGACAGTTTTATAAATAGTAAAAAGTTCCGCACAGCTGCTTTAAGCAGATGAAATATTTTTTATATCCAGATAGTCAGAAGAGTATTTAGGGGAACTTGGAAATACCTTCTGAATAGCAGTAGACTTACATGTTTTTAAATGACCTTCTGGGATTTTCATACATCGCTGGTTAATTATGTTTTAGAAAAATAAATGAAAACCCCATATGAAAGTTTAAAAAAAGATTGCCATTTGTTAAAAATGTTATATAATTTGCAAAATAAAACCCATATTTTACTGAACATGACCCTCTTTTATTGTCAGTATCAGAATCCGAAAAAATGGACCATGCACCAAGATTACCGAACCCAGTGATGGGACTACTTTCCAATTGTTACAGTTAGATAATTTTGCCAAAGGAAGATTGTGGGTTTTATTTTTTAGTGGGGGTGAAAAAAACACAAGGTGGCTATCATGGCAGAAAAACTTTTTTTCACTGCCTTGAAATAAAAAACAAAAAAATAAAATAGAAAAAGGTACTGAATATTATTGAAACAAATACACAAGATGTGTAAAGAAAATAATATGTTTTTTTTTACTGTTTTTCTTTGGTTGTAAAATTGGAGAAACTATATATTAAAGGTCTAGTGTGTAATATTTAGTGGCATCTTACGGTGATGTCGTAAACTGAAACATGTCACATGTGCCAAGTGTGCAGGAGAACTACAGCTGACACTGTAAACATGAAAATGCAAATGGCCCTATCTAGAGCCAGTGTTTGGTTTGTCCATTCTGGGCTACTGTAGAACATCATGTGGAGGAAGACTTTCTCTGTATGTTGATAAACGGCTCATTCTGACATTACAAAAACATGATGAGTCTTATTTTCAGATTATAAACTACAGAAAAGATAATTATGAATATTGTATTCAATGTCTGTGAATAGATGCCCCTAAATCCTACACCCTGGACCTTTAACAGTGGATGCTGGCTGATATGTTGCAATATTTTAATTGTTATCTTATTTTATTCATACATGTTTTTATTATTATTTAAATGGGTCATATTATGTTTCTTTTCTGTTTTACTTAAGTACATTTCTGTGTGTCTCTTTATATCAGTGGGGGATTTCATTTCTGCGGAGGAAGTCTGATTCACCCTCAGTGGGTCCTTACTGCTGAACACTGCCTAGAAAAGTCAGTGAGATGATTAAAGAAACATCTACAGTCCTGATAACCACTGTACAGCTTGTGTGTAGATTTATAAACGTGTTGTGTACTGTAGTTCTGAGGACCCTGCATACTACAAGGTACTCCTGGGTATCCACACAAAGTCAGGCGATGAGCCATCGCGACAGGAAAGGAACGTGGAGAAACTGATACGTGCACCCAACAACACCGACATTGCTCTGCTCAAACTGCAGAGGTAAAAACTGGACTGATCATCCTACTGTCACCACTGTTTCAATAATCATAATCATAGTGGTTCTGATGCAACTATCCTTCTTTAACTCACTATTGCTACTCAGTGGTGGAAAGTCACCAAGTAATTTTACTCAGGTACTGCATTTGCACTTTACTGGAGTATTTCCATTTGCAGATCCTCTGAACTTCTACTCCACTACATCTCAGTGGCACTTACTGTACTTTTTACTGCACTACACGAATCTGATAACTTTATCTAATTGGTACTTTTCAGATTCAGATTAACAATACAGAATTGATCAACAAATGAAATATTATTATGTTTCCCAGAAGAACACAACCATCAGTATGTACGGCATCTATTGCACGTCTGTCCGTCCTGGAAGAGGGATCCCTCCTCAGTTGCTCTTCCTGAAGTTTCTACCATTTTTTTTCCCTGTTAAAGGTTTTTTTGGGGGGAGTTTTTCCTTATTCGCTGTGAAGGTCCAAAGGACAGAGGGATGTCGTATGCTGTAAAGCACACTGAGGCAAATTGTGATTTGTGATCTTGGGCTTTATAAATAAAATTGATTGATTGATTGATTGAGTATGTAACGTAATGAAAATAAGCTCCACCTTTAGCAGCTGCACCAACAGCATGGTGTACACATTATTGCATCAATATTATAATCCAATAATACAATATACATTAATCTGAAATGGGCCCTACTACATAATGATGATTTGCCTGCACGTGCTAAAACATGTGTACTTTAATTTAAGTAACAGTTTGAATGCACGACTTTTACTCGTAACTGAGTATATCGACACTGTGGTATTGGTACTTTTAAGTAGAAGATCTGAGTACTTCTTCCGCCGCTGGTGTTTTGTGTGTTTTCAGCCCTGCAATAATAAACGACAAAGTCCTGCCAGTTTGTCTGCCAAAGCAGGACTACATTGTTCCCACAAGAACTGAGTGTTATGTCACTGGATGGGGTCGAACCCAAGGTACAGTACATTATGTGTGTCTGTGTCTTGTACTATCTTTGTGAGGTCCAATTTAGGACATGCAGGCCAGCCTTCACTTCTCAAATGTTTTCAGAAACATATGTTAATGTTCTGTTTAGCTGTAAAACTAGAAAGTTGGTCTGGCTGGTGGGCATGCTTGGTTCTTCTGTACAGTGTGTCGCTCCTTGCATGTCGATCTGGAGTCTTCTCCGATCCCAACATCATTTGCAATATTATTCTTCAATATCATGATCACTTGTCAAAGTAGTGCAATATAATTTTTCTCTGTCATGTGCAATACTACTTCTCATTGTTATATTCAATATAATATTGATTATCAGGTGTGTCTAGTCAAAATTGTACTCGTCGTCTTCCGCTTATCCCGGTCCAGATCGCGGGGGCAGCAGCCTCAGCAAAGAAGCCCAGACAGTCCTCTTCCCAGCCACTTCCATCAGCTCTTCCCAGGGAACCCCAAGGCATTCCCAGGCCAGCCAGGCTATGTAATCCCTCCAGCGTGTCCTGGGGAGGCCCCGAGGTCTCCTCCCGGTTGGACATGCCCGAAACGTCTCCTAAGGGAGGCGTCCAGAAGACATCCTTACCAGATGCCTGAACCACCTCAACTGGCTCCTCTTGATGTGGAGGAGAAGCCGCTCTACTCCGAGTTCCTCCCGGATGTCCAAGTTCCTCACCCTATCTCTAAGACTGAGACAAGATCCTCCCATCACCGAACCTGACACCCTCAACCACTTGGCTGCGCCTAGAAATTCTGTCCATAAAAGTTATGAACAGAACCGGTGACAAAGGGCAGCCCTGGCGGAGACCAACTCTCACCGGGAACAGGTCTGGCTTACTGCTGGCCACGCAAACCAGACTCGTGCTCCTTCGGTATAGGGACTGGATGGCCCTTAGCAAGGGGCCACCAACCCCATACTCCCGGAGCACCCCCCACAGGATGCCCCTGAGGACACGGTTGCAAGCCTTCTCCAAATTCACAAAACACATGTGGACTGGTTGGGCAAACTCCCATGCCCCCTCCAGCACCCTGGCGAGGGTAAAGAGCTGGTTCACGGCCCAACAAGGCCCTTTCGGACTCAATGTAGAGTTCCGCTCATGGGACGCGGTCGAAGCTCTCCCAGAGATGGGAGTTGAAGATCATCTTGACAAGTTCTCCCGCCAGGCGTTCCCTGCTCGTCTGGGCCTACCAAGTCTGCACGGCATCCTCCCCTGCCATCTGATCCAACTCACCACCAGGTGGTGATCAGTTGACAGCTCTGCTCCTCTCTTCACCCAAGTGTCCAGAACGTATGGCCGCAGATCAAATGATACAACTACAAAGTCAATCACTGACCTGCGACCTAGGCTGTCCTGGTGCCACGTGCACCGATGGACATCCTTATGTTCAAACATGGTGTTCGTTATGGCCAAACTGCGACCTGCACAGAAGTCAAATAACTGAACACCACTCGGGTACACAGCGTATAGGCAGAGAGTCTGGGGGCTATCAGAAAGTCCACCCCGGTCCTCCACAAGCTCTGGCTCCTTCCCCGCCAGAGAGCATGACATTCCATGTCTGAAGAGCCAATTTCTGTAGCCAAGGATTGGACTGCCAAGGCCCCTGCCTTGGTCTGCTGCCCGATCCACAAAGCACCGATCCCTTCTGGATCGGGCAGCAGACCAAGGCAGGTCTGCTGCCTTGGTCTGTGGTAGCTGTAATTAGCTGTGGTAGCTGTAATTAGTGTTACTGTAATTTAAAGAATTCTCTTGCACAAGACTTTCCTTCTGGATGAACAAAGTTGTATTGAACTGAACTGAATACAAAGTTAAAACAAACAAACCAACAAACAAAAACCAGGATTTTTCTCCAAAATCAAGGTAAAGGCTCTGGAGACTTTTTAGATTGCTCTTTTTTTAAAAGGTAAAGTTTCAAAAGTGACAAAGAAAGACAATTGTAAAAGCCCAATGAGTAGAAATGATTCCTTATTCAAGCCAAAGTTAACACATTTTATTATATTTGTTACATTTTCAATTAAGAATGCCCCAGATAGTCTAAAACTATAAACTAGATAACTATGTTGAGGTGTGTTGCAGGTACGGGAGGTGCAGGCTTCCTGAAGGAAACTGGGGTTTCTGTGATCGAGAACAAGATCTGTAATCGTCCATCGTACATGAACGGGGAAATCAAGGACCATGAGATGTGTTCCCTCAATGAGGCAGGAATGGATGCCTGCCAGGTATGAAAAACTACAAAAACTGGGGACCATGTTAGAAAACTACATAGTGCTGTGTATTGCTGTTGACCATGGTCTCTTTTGTGATACAGTAGCACTTTATTAAGTATTAGGGCATTACAGACCTGGAAAATAAACCATTACTTCTATTAAAATCTAATTATTATGAAGTAAAATCATTCAGCCACATTGTTCAGTACAACTGCCCATTATGTTACTTCACTGGACTAAACTGTCTGAGCAAGTGGCTTCTTGTTCTAATGGACTCACAGAGCTCAGCACTTCATTAATTAAATGTTATTGTAATCAACTGCAATGATTACCAAAGGTGTAATGTAAGACCCAGTGTATATGATTTTAGATAGAAATCGACTTGTTTGTACATATTTTACCTACATCTGGTAGTGAATATACATTTTCCATTTCTCTGTCACTTGTAGTTCTGTGATCTAAAACTTTTCTTCCTTCATGCTTCACTGGTGTTCTTTTCCAGTCTAGTTTTGGACTGAAAACTATTTGTTCTCCTTGCAGGGTGACAGCGGTGGTCCTCTGGTGTGTAAAAGCCAGAACAGTTACATCCTGCAGGGTGTGACATCAAGGGGTATTGGATGCGCCATTTTTATGAGACCTGGCATCTACGCTCGAGTCTCCATGTCTGTCAACTGGATCAACAAAACCATTGAAGACAATTAAAAACTACCCACCTTAAAAAATACAGTAGCTTCAGTCGCAAGTAGAAAGTGAGTTTTCATTGTGCTCTTTGAAGATACGTTAACATGCAGGTACCGTTCTGCTCTAACATGACTACTTCAGTTTCAGGTCTTGTCTGATGTCAACAGGTGTTTTGTTTCTTCTGGTGTTGACACAATAAGCCAACCATGTTGCTGGTTTTGGCATGTAAAGGTGTCTCTCTGTAAGAGCTGAAAAATAAAATTGAATACAAATGAAATGGAGGAGTCATGCTTTATAGAAAATGCATATAAAAATAAAGAGCAAGGAGTGGCTGAGTGAATGTGTTACCTGGAAGAGGAGAGGGGAGAGGGGCAAGCTGCAGGAGGAGGGTGTATTTTTCTTCCCTTTTTTTAATTTGAGGGAATTTTTCCTACCCCAGCTTTAAACAGAGCATATCCTTCTGTCGAGCTACTTCAATGTTTATTTTCATGAGTGATCATGAGTCAGTGAAAGCGTTAGCATGAACTCAAAGTAGCGCTGTAAAAGACTCTCATGTCAGTTTTCTGGTGACATTTCACACATGAACAGACTGCAACCTTGTTACCATGTTGCCTACTCAGTGTTGTCTTTGTGTTGTTTGTTTAATTTAAGTTTCTTTCTGTTTTGTGTTTTCAAGTAAAGTTGGTCTGAAAATCACAGTGGAGTTTGTGCATATTTTTTCACGAGTGAATTAACAGAACGAATGCTTCTGAAAGTCCATTAAAGGAAAATGATTGTATTTTTCAATCTGATTCTTCTTATAAGTGTGACTGTCCTGACTCTGAATCCTAATAACTTTGCACTTGTCACTGCTGTTGTACGGATTAAGGAAACGTGACTGTGGCCAAGCACTGTGTATCGCTACATCCAACATGAAACAAGTACAAGTCTTGCATTTAAAATGTCACTTGGGTAGAAGTCCAAAGTGCGTGTGTGGGTGTTTATGACAACAAGGCAATCTTTACTTTCAGGTGACAGTATGAGAAACTGGTCACTTATTTTATTTATCTTCAAAGTTCAGTGAAGGCGTTGAACTTGCACATCAAGTATTATTGGAGCTCAGTCAAAAAATGTTGGGGGGTGGAGAACACCCTGGACAGATCGCCAGGCTATCGAAGGCCTGATACATAGAGACAGACACCCATTAACAATCTCATTCACAAGTATGGGTAATTCAAGGTCACCAATTAACTTGCATGTCTCTGGACTGTGGGATGAAGCCAGAGAATCCATAGCAAACTCACGCTGAAGTAGGGAGAAGGGCCCAGCCGACTGATACGATATGATATGATATGATATGATATGGGTTGACGCGATACGATATGATACAACGTGATACGATACAATGTGAAATGATATGATATGATACAATGTGATACAATATGATGTGATATGATATGATATGATATGATATACTTATATTATACGCATACAGCAGGCTCTGGGGCCACCGGCCTGCAAGACTGTCCACCCCCAATGTTTCCACTGGCCCCGCTATGGAGTACTTCAGTGGGCAATGGGTGGTCTCCAGTGAGGCAAACAGGTCTACCTGGGCCTCTCTGAATCAAGACCAAATGGCTTCCACAATCTGTGGGTGAGGTCGCCACTCCCCTGGCCTGGGGCCGCCCCTGGACAGGAGATCTGCTGCCACGTTCACCTCCCCCGGCAAGTGGATGGCTTTCAGGGACACACCCTCAGCATGAGCCCAGAAGAGAAGATTGTGTGCTAGGTTGTGCAGGGACCATGACCGCAGACCTCCCTGGTGGTTGATGTAGGCAACCACGGTTGAATTGTCAGTCCGAACCAACACATGCTTCCCCCGAATCACAGGACGGAAATACACCAAGGCCCGATACACTGCCTCCGGTTCGAGCAGGTTGATGTGAGCCCCCTTCCAAAACGGACCCCACCGGCCCTGGGCTGGGTGGTGCTCCCATAGAGCCCCCCAGCCTGCTTATGAGGCGTCCGTATTTATGGTCACCCTTGAGCACACTGGGCCCAGTGGAACTTTTTCCCTGAGGTCCAGGGCCGTGGTCCACCATGCAATTGCTGGGAGGCAAATCAGAGACACAGGGATAGCCCTCAGGCCATCCTTATGAGGGCTCACCTTATGCCCTGCAAGCCAACGCTGCTGCAGCCGCATATGAAGCAACCCCAGGGGCACCACCTGGGATGCTGCCGCCATGAGGCCCAACGGCCATACTTCACTGTTATGTGCTCGCCCACAGTTAAATGTGACAAGCTGTCCATCAGCACCGTTGTCCTCTTCAAGGTCAGGACAGCTCTCATTCAGGTTGAATCTAGAACCAAACCCAGGTATTCCACCGTCCTGGATGGAACAAGGCAACTCTTCTCCCTGTTGAAGGCCAGCCCCAGGTCCTTGAGGTGTTTCAACACTGTCGAGGTGTTGAGCCAGGCTTGTTGTTCTGTTGGGGAACAAACCAACCAATCGTCCAGGTAATTCAAGATATGAATACCCTGGCGACGGAGAGGGGCCAGTGCTGCCTCCATGCACTTTGTGAAGGTGCGAGGGGACAAGGACAGGCCGAACAGGAGGACGGTGTACTCGTATGCAGTGCCTTGAAAGAAGAAACAGAGGTACTTCCTGTGGTCTCTGTGTACAGGAATGTGGAAGTATGCGTCCCGCAGATCCACTGTAGTGAACAAGTCCCTGTGCCTTATAGATGACAGAAGGCGCGACAGACGGAGCATATGGAAGGGCAGACGTTTCAGAAAGCCGTTGAAACCCTTTAGGTTCAAGATAGGACGGAGGCCTCCGTCCTTCTTTGGAACCAGGAAGTAGGTTGAATAAAACCCTTGGCGCATCTCGCTGCTGGGGACGGGTGTTATTGCCCCCTTCTTCAGAAGGGCCAAGACCTCTGCCACAAGGGACTGACAAGCTGTCATGTCACTTAGGAGGGTAGGAATGATTATGGAAAACTGTGGTGGTCTGGTTCGGAACTGGAGTCTGTACCCTGACTCCAGTGTATTCAGTACCCAAGGGCAGCAAGTACACTGGCGCCAGTGAGCAAGGTGCTGAGGAGTGAAGAGTGAAGCCGGAGGCCGATAACTGTCAGCGATGGAAACAGCCGCCAGCCGACTGGGTTCTGGTGCCCCTGAGATGGGTGGTCCCATTGCGGTCATTGCGAAAGGAAAGCTGGCGAGCCTGGCCACCCGGGGGCCCTCAGGTGGCAGGTTGCGGTGCTCTGGAGGCCATAGACGGCCAGAAAGGACCCACAACCCCAGCGCAAACGTGAGGCTGGTACATCCCTCACAGAGCGCGTCAGCTCCCTCGCCCTACGAGACTGCTCCAAGGCTGTCTCACAGGGTGGACCAAAAACCTCTCCTGGCACCACTGGAGCCGCCAGGACAGCAATGCAGTCCTGGTCGGACAAATTGGACTGGGACAGCCAGACTTCCACCACTGAGACCACTGAGGCCATTGACTGACCAAGGGCCTGACCATGCGCACTGGTTCCCCACAGCAACTCAGCTCTTGCCACAGCTCCTGCCAGCACAGCAAAGGTAGGCCCAACTTGGGGGGCCGTGGCCACCCCATATGTTTCCGCCCCTGCAATGTTCTCGGAAGGGCTGCAGAACTAGGAGCCCTCCACGAGGACTGCAGTTCAGTCACAAAATCAGGGAGGACAGAGAGCCCATCCGACCTGCGTCGGCATGAGCCCCTGTCAAACACTGAAGCAGCTGAAGAGGACCTTGGCAGACCAGCTGGAAGCGTGCTGCTGCTCTCACAACCACAGCCCTATCAGAAGGGTTCATCGGCTCAGGCTCCGAAGCCTGCGAAGAACCATCCCCCGAATCAGAGAGCGACCTGACATCCTCCTCAGACTGGGGGACATGCAGGTAGTCCAGATTGTCAGAGGCTGCAACAGAAAGCACATCTGGATCCTTATCTCAGACCTCAGGGGTGGCCTGCTCACGTCATGCAGCCCCAAACGGTGAGTATCTTGCTTTGCCTGCACCTGCAGCTGCCCAAACTCCGCCTCCGGGCGCTTCTTCTTCCGTGTGCGACGTGCGTCGTCTTTCCACCAGCAGCGCGCCGCCTCTGTTGTGTGTTTAGAGCTGTGAGCGTTTAGACACACTGAGTTAGTTATTGGGGTAAATGTGGAAATTAATCAATGCTTTAAAGGTGTGGTGAGCATCCTAACGCCTGGAGGGCAGATTTAAATTGTTATTGGATTGGTACAATTTTCTCTTATGTCCTTAAATTTTTTTTTTTGTAATGTATATTTTGACAATGATGTTTCAATGTCCAGCCAAATAGAGGAAGTGTCTTTTTTTATACATTCAGATATAAATCTCACGTGAGCACAGAGTTGATATATTTTGATATTGGGCAAATCTAAGCCACCCATCCAACTTGACAACTGTAGTACCATCATTTTTAATCTAGGTCTTTGTTTGCTCCAAATGAAAGAGCTGAGTCAGCTATTTAGATCTTTTAGAACCCTATCTGAAAACAGTTTAGGAATCATTTGAATGGGATAAAGTAGCCTTGGTAATACATTCATTTTTATGAAGACTGCATCCCAACCAAGAAACAGGAAGAGAGCTCCAATGCTGTAAATCTTGTTTCATTTTACCAAATAATGGAAAAAAAATGGCTTTGTACAATTGATTGAATAATGGAGTAACAAACACAAAAACAATTACAAACAAACAAACAAACAAAATACCTAAATAGACAAACCCCGTGGGAGACCATTTGAAAGGGAATGATGGCATAGTATTAGGTATGGTGTAAGTGTGATGGGTTGAATAATCAGCAACAGATTAGTATCCTCATATGAAGCATCTCTTTTTATATAAAAGTTAAAGGTTAAAAATATTTACTTAATAGTTCCACTACAGTATTTTGTGTTTGTTTATGCTTTATGTTCAAAATGCCATTCTAACTCCAGCAGTACTAGCAGTAGTTGCAGTTACCAGAGGGAGACAGCAGGGAGAGCGTAATGCTGTTGAGCTACCTTACGGTGCACTTCAGGCGTTCCTCTCAGTCATTACACTCGTGGCCTGAGGAAAGTTTGTCTGTGTATCATTCACTCATTACTCCCCTTTTCAGGCATGTGTCCCTCATAATAAGAGTTGTTGTTTACTTGAGTGTTGGTTGAATGTGTAGACATGCTCAGGAAAGTGTTTATATCGCAGTATGTCCGTGCATTGTGAAGTAATTAGGTTAATTACCTGATGACGAGTAAACGAGTAGCCGCCTGAGCTAACCTGTGGCGATGCTAGCTGCACTGCACTGTTTTCTATATGGCGGTCCGTAGCCGCGTGAAGATTTACCGTTGTGTGTAATATTGAGCCATTGTGCATGTACTGAAATGCTGGAATACAGAATGGGCAGTTAGAACATGGTTTAAAGTTACAGTATATAATTTGGGTAAGCTGAGTATATTTTGTTTGTGTATTTTCTGTATTATATGTTAACTCAAATAGCTGCTGTGCTTTATTGTGTTTTATTTACCTTGCCATTTAGAGTTGAAAATGCTGACACAAGTGCTTATGCTGACTGTAAAAACAGACATGTTAAGTTAAGTGTTTATATACATTTTCTGTGGTAATATCTGCTGATGGTTTTAGTTATATGCAGTGCAAGAATGGAAGATGTGACTCTGTACAGATGTCTGTTAATCGTTGAAGTCAGTCATTACACTCGTGGCCTGAGGAAAGTTTGTGTCTGTGTATCATTCACTCATTACTCCCCTTTTCAGGCGTTTTACATAAGCGTTCCCAGGGGAATGACCTCTGTCTTTTTTAGATTAATCTTATATCCAGAGAACATACTAAATGTGTTTATTGTCTCAATGAGAGCTGGAACTGATGTTTCGGGGTCAAATAAAAACACCACCAAGTCATCAGTGTACAAAGTTATTTTATGATACACCTCTCCCATCTGTAAACCATGTATAGAAAGCATGCTTCTAATGGCCTCAGCCAGGGGTTCAATGGCCAATGGGACAGCCCTGTCTAGTTCCTCTGTGTACCAAAATAATCTGACCTTATCTCATTAGTTATTACCACAGCTTGAGGATCACTGTAAAGGATTTTACCCATTTCAGAAAGTTATTACGATACCAAATTTTTCTAATGTGTAAAATAAAAAAGACCATTCAACTGGGTCAAATGCTTTCTCTGCATCCAGAGAAAGCACCAGATCATCTATGGATTTTTGTTCAAAGGCCTGAATAACATTGAAGAGACGTCTTATATTATTAGTTGAATTTCTGCCTTTTAGAAAACCAGTTTGATCCTCTTTAATTAGTATGGGCAAAACATCCTCCAAACGAGTAGCTAAAACTTTAGAAAGCACCTTTCGATCCACATTTAAAAGTGCTATTGGTCTGTAGGACGAGCAAGACTCGGGACATTTCCCTTTCTTTATAAGTGATATGTTAGCCTATGTAAGAGTCTGTGGTAGTTCTATCATAGAAAACAAATGATTGAACATTTCAAGTAATGGTTCTAAAAGCAAGTCCTGAAACTCCTTCTGAAATTCCCAACAGAACCCATCAGGTTCGGGGACTTCCCATTCTGGAGTTTTTTAATGACATTAATTACTTCATCTCTTGTGTTAAGACTGTTAAGACAATTTTTCTGCTCTTCTGATAATGTTGGGAGATTTATCTGAGCAAAGAAGTCCTCCATTAATTGAGATGCATCAGTCATCTGTTCAGAAGTATATAGACTTATATAGAAATTCTTCAAATAGCCATTCAACAACCTGTTATCATAAACCCTTTGGCCATCAGCATCAGCAATAGCTACTATAGATTGAGACTCTAATCGCTTCCTGGCAAGATACGCAAGACATTTCCCTGGTTTATCTCTGTGTTCATAAAACCTTTGTTCAGTATACTTAAACGTGCAATATGTAATTTTCTGCCGCTAGGGGTCTCAAACCAAAACAATAACAGAGGACGGAGTTGGATGACGTCACGAAGTATTGTGGGATCGTGGGAGTTGTAGTTATATAACAGATACAGATCTAACGTACCTCACTCCGTGTAACTGAAACTGACTGTGGCAGTTTTTATGGCAGAGCGAGCTTCAGCAGCAGAGAAATGCTCATGGACGAGGTATATTACTGAAGTTATATTCACTTTATGCAAATGTGGTCCGTTGGCCGGCGTTGCAGCCCGAGCCGATCTGGTACCTACACCAGATTGTCAAACTCTGATCTAACTATCAGTAGTAACGTTACTTGTCCACTTTTCACGTCCCGTCCGGGGTGTCCGGGTTTTTTTTTTATAAACTGATTATAATGTCCGATTTTCCGTGCGTTAAAGTCATGGCTCTCTTTTTTAGCGACTGTCTTGCTAACCTCAGTTATTTACACTCTATTCAGAAATGCTACTTACTTTAGCTGAGCGGTTAGCAATCTGTTATGTTAGTTATTTGAGCAAACTGCTAGTTACTTAGCTTTACAGTTAGTGATGGCTTCTCCCTCTCTACTGCTCTCTCTTGCTCAGTGCGTCTCATGTTTAGCTATTCCTCTACCTCTTTTATAAATGCAGTTCATTTACCGGCATCAGCTCAGCATTATAGAAACTTATCGTTAACGTTAGATGTTGTGGTTAGCCAGCCTCCGCTCCACACCGCTCCGCAGCGCTGGTGCCCCGGCGGGCAGCAGTGCTTGCAATACACTGGTGGAAATGATTAATATTTTGATAACATCAGCCAGATGTTTGCTTACCTGTCTAGTACACACGCGAGGTCAGCGTCAAATTGTAGTCCTAGATATTCATGAAGCTCTTTCCATCTCGGAAAGGCCACACCAATATTTATCCTGGATTTAGCTCTCTTCTTATCCCAAATTCTTCTGGGATCGCTTGGTTGACCCGCACGTTTCCGTTTTACCGGCGTCAGAAGGTGCAGCAACCGTCAATGCATAATCATGACCCATGACGAGTTACTTTAGCCTAGCAACGGTAACGTTCACTCTCTGACGTCTCAGCCGGTCTGCTTCTTCTTCTTCTCCTTCATTTAATATCTATGGTAACTGGAGTTTCGCCGCCATTGCGACCTACTGACACGGTCCGTTACTGTTATTAATATTTCATATTTATCTGGATTTGAAAAATTGTTGGAAACATTTCTGATAATCAAAGTACTCAACTAAACAAAATATATAATATTGGTTTAGTCGTTTTTAGACATTTTTATATGTCTTATATGTCTTTATATTCTTTATTTTAGTGGGGCGGCACAGCTATAAAATAATTAATTTTTGTGATAAAAGCACCAAATTTGGCAGATGTGTTGACAAATATATTTTAAAAAAATCTGGATATTGGGGCATCAAACTCGCCCCCTGGTGGCCAGAGCAGGCAATTGAATCCTACTTGCCCATGGACCCATCCCGTTAATTGGATCCACTCCAAAATGCGATAGCTTCTAAGTTGGACCATGCTACATGCCTCCACCAAGTTTTGTGAAAATCGGTTGGACAGTTTTCACATAATCCTCATCCAAAAAATTATTCCTTATCCTCTTGAGGGTCGCGGGGGGGCTGGAGCCTATCCCAGCTGACATTTGGCGAGAGGCAGGGTACACCCTGGACAGGTCGCCAGACTATCACAGGGCTGACACACAGAGACAGACAACCATTTACACTAACATTCACTCCTACAGACAGTTTAGAGTCACCAATTATCCTATCCCCAACCTGCATGTCTTTGGACTGTGGGAGGAAGCCGGAGTACCTGGAGAAAACCCACACTGACATGGGGAGAACATGCAAACTCTGCACAGAAGGGCTCCCGCACCCAGGCTTGAAGCAGGAAGCCTCTTGCTGTGAGGCGACGGTGCTAACCACCACTCCACTGTGCCACCCTTGTAGAATTATCACACTGCCAAATTTTTCTAATGTCATCTCTTATAGTTTTTGTGAATCAATCAATCAATCAATCAATCAATCAATCAATCAGTTTTATTTATAAAGCCCAATATCACAAATCACAGGGCTTTACAGCATACGACATCCCTCTGTCCTTTGGACCCTCACAGCGGATAAGGAAAAACTCCCCCCAAAAAACCCTTTAATGGGAAAAAAATGGTAGAAACCTCAGGAAGAGCGACTGAGGAGGGATCCCTCTTCCAGGACGGACAAACGTGCAGCAGATGTCATACAGAACAGATCAACATAATAAATTAACGATAATCTGTATGACGCAATGAGACAGAGAGAGATGCAGGACAGACGTTAACTAGTTGGGTCATCTTTACTGTAGCAGTTCCGTGACCATGGAGAGCGAAGGTTTGTTTCTCACTGGATTTGTCATCTATAAAGGTAAAAGAAAAAAAATAGCCGGGGTGCCCCTCACAAAAATGTGGGGAAATTTTGTGAGAGCCCTCTATCCAAAATGGCTGCCGTCAGCCAAGCTGGAAATTAACTTTATAATGGTTTTGCCCACAGTGCTGCATAATACATGGTTTCTGAGCTTATTTGGGTCAAGAAATTCATAAATGATGTAGATTTATTGATTTGACCTATTTTTGACCTTCAAATTCAAAATGGCCACCAATTTTTGGCTCTAAAGTTAACTAAACGGTAATAGCTGACAACAACATTAATGAAAGTAATAATATTACAATTATGATTCTGGCTATTGTGGTACAATATGTTGAAAGTATATATTAATATCTGATAGTATACATATGTGACAATAATCATATGTGTATAATAACAGTAGAAGTATGACTAATGATAACAGCAGCAGCAGGAGGCATCTGGCAGGACCACAGCAGCAGCACAACCACACACATCACACTATCCAGGCACCGCTGGGATATAAGTTAACCTGCAAGACAGTGGAGCACAAAGGCTCCGGAGAAGAAGCCGAGTTAGTGACATGCAGTATAGCCGAGATAGCAAGATGCAGTAACAGGACATGAGAGAGAGAGAGAGAGAGAGAGAGAGAGAGAGAGAGAGAAGGAGCTTGGTGTATTATTGAGGTCCCCCGACAGACTAGGCCTAAGTCAGCCTAACTAGGGGCTGGTACAAGGCAAGCCTGAGCCAGCCCTAGCTATAAGCTTTATCAAAGAGGAAAGTCTTTAGTTTAGTCTTAAATGTGGAGGCGGTGTCTGCCTCTCAGACCACAACAGGAAGATGATTCCACAGGAGAGGAGCCTGATAGCTGAAGGCTCTGGCTCCTGATCTACTTTTGGAGACTTTAGGGACCACGAGTAACCCTGCGTTCTCAGAGCGCAGACTTATGGTGGGATAATATGGCACTATGAGCTCTCTAAGATATGACGGAGCTTGACCATTTAGAGTTTTATAAGTTAACAGTAGGATTTTCAATTCAATTCTGGATTTTACAGGGAGCCAGTGCAGAGAAGCTAAAACAGGAGAAATAGGATCTTGTTTCTTAGTTCCTGTTAGTACACCTGCTGCTGCATTCTGAATTAGCTTGAGAGTTTTTAAAGACTTAAAGGATAACTTCGGTATTTTTCAACCTGGGCCCTATTTCCCCATGTGTATGTGTGCGTATGATTCATAGGTACAACTTGTTCTAAAATTGGTTCAGTATTGAGGGAGGCAGGCGCAGCCGGAGCCGCGAAACGAGCTAAAACGGTAATGGGGGCAAATGCATCCCGTATAAGTTTGCGCATTAAAAGTGCTTTTTTCCGCCAGTGATCAGTTCAGATCGCCAGTGCTATGAGAGCTATGAGTGGAGTCAGCTGTCAGTCAGTGTTGGAGCAGAGAGGGCGAGGGCTGCCCCTCTGGGTACTGTAAGTGAGTATGTGTGTATGAAGTGTGTGTGTGTTACGCTAGAAGAGTTAGAGGACAGAATCTTTTACGTGCTACCCCCTGGAGTGTTACTGGAGTTTTTGGAGTGCTCAAATAAATGGGCCTTTTTCCCGAACGCAAGAACAGGATGTCGCGCAACACCCCATCGGCAAATTAGCTCTGTAGTGAAGTCCAGCTTTTTTCAAATTAGACAGCTGGCTAAGGTGAAACCTTTCCTTGCACAGCAGCACTTTGAGACAGTAATCCATGCCTTCATTACATCTCGGCTGGATTATTGTAATGCACTTTATTTTGGAGTTAGCCAGTCCTCCCTCGCACGTCTCCAGTTGGTGCAAAATGCAGCTGCGCGCCTGTTAACTGGAGTACGTAAGAGGGAGCACATAACTCCCATCATGGCCTCCCTCCACTGGCTGCCTGTGCACTTTAGAGTCCATTTTAAGATTCTTTTATTCGTTTTTAAATCTTTAAGTGGTCTGGCCCCGCCCTACCTCTCCGAGCTTCTTCACCCCTAGGATCCTGCTCGGTGCCTCAGGTCAGCTGATCTGCTGCTCCTGGAGGTACAGAGGTCCAAACGGAAGCTCAGAGGGGGCAGAGCTTTTTCCGTTGCCACTCCTAAATTGTGGAATGAGCTACCCCTCCACATTAGACAAGCCTCCTCACCGTCCATTTTTAAAACTTGTCTTAAAACCCATTTTTATTCCTTGGCTTTCAACTCTCATGAGACTCTGCTTCTGTTTTAGTGTTTTATGGTTTGTTTTATTTATTGTTTTTAAATTGTTTTAAAAACAATAAACAATTATTTTAGTATTTATTTCCTGTTAATTGTTTTATGTCCCTGTGTGGCTTTGTCTATTTATGTACAGCAATTTGTTTCAGCCGTGGCTGTTTTAAAGGGCTATATAAATAAAGTTGAGTTGAGTTGAATTGAGACATGCTGCTGCCCCAGCAGACCACTACGTAAAAGATGGCTGATGCCACCACAGTGTCAAGTGTCTTGAGGAGCATCCTCTGCACTCCAAAAGACCTGAGCCGCCTCAGCAGGTAGAGTCTGCTTTGGCCTTTTCTGTATAGTGCTGTTATGTGATTAGTCCAGTCCAGTTTATTATTAAGATGAACAACCAGGTACTTATAAGATGTTACCATCTCAATGTCCTTTCCCTAGATGTTCACCAGTGTTGGGGGGAGGAGTCTGTGCCTGCAGAAATCTACCACCAGCTTTGGTTTTCCCCACGGTTCAGTTCAAGTCCTGGTTCAGTTCTCTGTACTCCCTGTCGTCCCCATCTGTGATGAGGCCAACTATGGCAGAGTCATCGGAGAACTTCTGCAGATGACAGGTGGAGGTGTCATATGAAAAGTCTGCAGTGTAGAGGGTCAAGAGGAACAATGATTAGCCACCCCTATGTGCTCTAGTTTGTCCCTCAGAAGTGCAGGCTGTATGGTGTTGAAAGCGCTGGAGAAAACGAAAGAACATGATTCTCACAGAGCTTCCAGGCTTCTCCAGGTGAGAAAGAGCTCTATGCAGGAGGATGATGACGGCGTCATCTACCCCAATGACAGGCTGATAGGCAAACTGCAGCGGGTCCATTGAAGAGCCTACTGCGGGGTTCAGGTGAGACAGGACCAGGCGCTCCAGAGTCTTCATGAGGTGCAATGTTAATGCCACCAGTCTGAAGCTGCTGAAGTCCTTGGGGTGCGGAGTCTTGGGCACCAGTACCATGCAGGATGTCTTCCACAGCTGTGGTACTCTCCCCAGCCTCAAGCTCAGTTTGAAGATGGTTTCAACTATCCCACACAGTTGGTCTGCACAGGAGCCTGGAGCTGATGTTATTTGAACCCGCAGCCTTTCCTCGTCTTTATCCTCCTCAGCTGATCTCTCACCTGACAGGTAGTGAAGGACAAGCTGGAGCAGGGGTGCTGTGTGCTGGGGGGTGGGGGTGATGAGGTGGGAGGTGGTGAGATGTCCAGGGGGGAGGTGTCGAAGCAGTGTGCCAGGAGTGTAGGTGGGGGGGAAGGTGAAGATGAGGATGTGGGGGGTTGTAGCCGTGATGTCTGGGCCAGGGGAGGGAGAGACTGATCAAATCTATTGAAGAACAGATTCAGATCAGTCACCCACTACTAGTCGCCTCTGGCCTGGGAGTCCCGGTTGTTTGTGTGCTGAGATGGTTTTCAGACCTCTCCAGACTCCGCTGATGTCACTCTGCTGCAGCTGTTCCTCCATCTTCTTTTTATATCCTTCCTTTCCCCGCCTGATGTTTTTCTGTAGCTCCTTCTGAATGGCCTTCAGCTCCTCCTTAGTTCCAGAGTTAAAAGCTCTCCGCTTCTCCTTCGGGAGAGCTTTTATATCTGGAGTAATCCAGGGTTTGGTGTTGGAAAAGCAGCGTACAGTCCTGGTGGATACGGTGCTTTCCACACAGAAGTTAGTTATACCAGTTACACCATCTATCATTCACAAACACAGCCAGTTCCCCTCCTTTCCTCTTACAGCTGTCCGCTGTCCTGTCGTGCCTGATGAGCTGGAATCCGTCCAGCGTGGCGATCGTGTCCGGTAGTCAGCCACGTCTCTGTAAACACCAGCATGCTGCTCTGGGGTCCGTTTCACAAAGCAGGTTCAACAAACTCTGAGTCTAATCCTGAACTCTGAGTTGATCTACTCTGAGATAGGAAACTTTGAGTTTCCGGTTCCAGAACAGCTGATTTGAATCAGTTTAATCAACTCGGAGTAGTTTCACCTGGAGTTAAGCGCGTGCACCACAACTATAAAAAGCCAGCATCAATGGAGCCCCGATTCGACGACTCACCATGGCAACGGGGAAGAGGAGGGCTGCGTTTTTCACCCCACTAGAACTGGAAATATTAATGCGCTCATACGGCGAGTTTGAGCACATTTTCAGGAAGAAGTGCAACACCGCTGCAGCTGCTAAAGAGAGGGAGACGGCGTGGGAGAACATTGCTGCTCGAGTCAATGCGCAAGTTTAAATGTAGTCCTTTGCTATCACAATAATATTACAGGGGAAAACTGCTTGAATGGCAGCCTATTAATTTATTTCATTTAGGTGCAATCCCGCGGGGGAGAAACGCACTTGGCAGCAGCTGAAGATGAAATATAAAAACATTGTTCAAACAGGTAAGACCTCGTCATAATCTTATGGGGGTACCTCATTTTGATCACGTTTTACATTGTAAAGTAAATATTAAGTGGCTGTTTAACTGTGCAGTTGTTTTATCCCCAACACAATGCTGTTTTCACACACACATAAATGTCTTCTCATCTATATCATGTTCTGTTAAATAATTAAGCCTATTTAAACTAACACAGACTTATACTCAGCCAACAGAAAGAAGGCAGATGCCCGTAAAACGGGTGGTGGCCCAGCACCGCCACCTCTAACGGAGGCAGAGGAGCTGGCTCTAAGCCAAAATGTAGGAAGGCCAGTGGCTGAGGGAATCCCTGGAGGGAGCTCATCCTCTGAGCCCAATCCCCAAGACACAAGTGCCTTTATAAAACGTAATATGCCTAGGCCTATATATCTTTTTTTAAGCCTATTCATACAAATAGGCTATTTATTTACCTTTTCATGTCTTTTTTTCTTTTGTCCCAGCAGATTCTGGTGGTGCTATCTGCTTGGTGGAGCCCCCTCACGCCACAACAGACCTTGTAAATGTAAGTATGCAATACTCCAAAGACTTTGCCAAATGGTAGTTTAAGTATAGGGCCTACTGAAACATATCAATCATCTAGGTTGACGAAGATGAGGAAACTGTGTCTGCTGCCTTTACAGAGGGGGATCCAGAAAGGCCTATAGAGGTAACATCTTTATGTTACTGATAGTTCTCTTCCCATTCACATTTCTTACCATTCTGGTGGAATATGGAGTGTGACAAGTATTAACACATTCTCATCCTTTTTAACAGAGCATGGCTGGGCAGCAGCAGGAGGGTCCCTCAATTTCCACTGCACAGATTGACACAGTGAGATAGATGTTCAGTAAACACCAGAGGTTCATTCTGTGGAATTTATGTGCAACTGCATAATTTAATGCCCTCCTGATGTATTCCCAGTTACCAGTTAAAGAAGTTTACAAGATTCACCTGCTAAAAAAAATACAAAAAACGGACAAAGAAATCCTATACTTGGACCGCCAGATTAGGAGGGCAGATCTGGAAATTGAAATACTGGAGCACAAGTTAGAGGTGGGTGCATGGTCACAGATGAATTATGTTCATTATGTTAACTATTGGAACATTAACTAAACTAGCTTTTGTATTTGTAGGAAATAAAGAAGACCAAATGAAATGTGTATTATGTCTTTATTTGACTGCTGTGGTGGTTGTGGTGGTGATGATGGTGGTGACTTAAACTCTAAAGTGATTATGGCATATGGTGTCTCTGACTGCTCTGCCGTCCTGGATAGCTGGCAGGTGGATGGGGTCATCATCAGGGTCTTCAATTTGTAGGGCAGGGTGTTGCTCTCCTCTAATAGTGGCAATATTATGAAGAACAACACATGCCACAATAATATCACAGGCCCTCTCAGGGGTCACCCTGAGGTGACGTAGGCACTGGAAACGGGCTTTCAGTAGGCCTATGGTCATCTCCACCCGGGCTCTTGTCCTGCAGTGAGCCCGGTTGAAGTTCTGTTGGGGGCCTGGTTCAGGGTCAGGGTAAGGGGTCAGCAGCCTAGGCTGGCATGGGTAACCCCTGTCACCCAGTAGAAGGCCATCAAACTCTCCTGTAATGTATAGTGGATACATTAAAGGAGGGAGACAAGTTAATTATATTGTGCAAATCTTTAGGCTGCTTACCACGTTGCAGTCTGTTGCTCAGGTTCGACTCACGATATATCCTTGAGTCATGAACAGACCCAGGCCACTTGGCCTCCACATTGGAAATTATGTATGCAGCATCACATATGATCTTGACAGTGCAGAGAATGACAGATATTAGTTGAACTATGATGCAGTCTTTAACATTTTGAAACAGTAGTCAATCTATATGTACCTGCACATTTATGCTGTGAATGGACTTCCTATTCACATAATCGGCTTCATTATGTGAAGGAGCCATGATGGGAATGTGTGTGCCATCAATGCAGCCAATCACACTGGGAAATCCTAAAAGAAATTAAAATTAATAATCCCAGTCTGAGGTTGCAGCATAATGTCATTAAGAGAATATAATTTAAAATTAATTTAACAGATCTCTACATCATTCACCTGCAATCCTGTGGAACTCCTCCTTGATGGCTCTGACAGGTTTATGTCCAGGGAAAACGACAAAGATGGGTAAAAGCCGTTTCAGGGCGAGGCACACTTTTCTGACCGTCCTGCATACAGTTGCCTTACTTATGTGCTCAGCATCTCCGACATTGTACAAGAAACTTCCATTTGCGAAGAAACGCAGCGCAACACACACTATCTGCTGGGATGTGAGAGCATGACTACGATTGGTAATGTTGCCAATGTAAGGACGGATTAGGTTGTGTATGTAGATGATGGACTGTGACGTGAAACGGTACCGCTCAAAAAGATAACTGTCTGGAAATGCTAAAACATCTATGCGCGGTCTGATCACCATCTCCCGACGAATATTTAATTCTCTGCGCAGTAATGCTGCACCTTCATCCACGGGATCGTTATCAAAAGGACATGCCATGTTTGTCTCCACCTACTGTGCCTAATGGACTTCTCATATACTGACTCTGATTTTTTTAAATGACAGACGGTAGAACTATGTTATGCCAAACTCGCCTGCTGACTGAATGAATGAGGAAATGAAATGAAGTGTGTGGCTCTGAAAGAGGGCGGAGACAGAGAGAAACTCGAGGTTCATTGAGAAAAACCTGGTCCCGACCAGGTTAGGTTCATAGAGTCTGTTACTGCGGTAACTGACCGAGAGCTTAAGTTACCTCTGTCTCTGAAACAGGCTAGAGTTACCCCTCTTTCTCTGGTTTGAGTTACCTCCCTTTATGCAACGGAAAACTCAGAGTTTCCCTCATTTCAGGGTTAACAGACTCTGAGTTTTCACTAAACCTGCTTTGTGAAACGGACCCCTGCTGGTACTCCCTCTGATGGCAAGTCAGCGCAGACAGCTCGTCCATCTTGTTGGGCAGCGATCTTACGTTCCCCATAATGACGGATGGGAGGACTGGTTTGTATCGTCTCCTCTGGTGTCTGCGCTGCACTCTGGCGCGACATCCCCATATCCTTCTCCGCAGCTCGTGAGGAATATTGTGCCTCTCTTCGGGCCGCACGGTGTGTGGTGTGTCGTAGTGCTAACAGCTGCTCCCGGGTGTAAACAATGGAGCCACGACTGGGCACCGGGTCCCCGCACACGCTCATATCCAAAGAAAAATGGGAGAAAGACTGCTCTCTTTATAGCGGTCTTCATCTCCATACCAAAGCAAAACATAAGTGCTGGCTAGCTAAAGTTAAAAATAACCCTCAAAGTAATAAAGTTAAAAAGAAAAACATAGAGAAAAGCTCGACGGTGAGCAGGAGCTGCTGTAACAGGCATCCGCACTGGGGTTGCCATCTTATGTGTATAACTAACCCTGCCAGTATGTTCAAATAAGCTATTAAAATGGAGTCTAGTCTGGTTGGATTGATAATTCTGGTCTGTAAGTGAAAACACTTGCTCATGTTTAATGTCTTTTATAAACCCCAGCTTTAAACAGAGCATATCCTTCTGTCGAGCTACTTCAATGTTTATTTTTATCAGCATGAACTCAAAGTAGCGCTGTAAAAGACTCTCATGTCAGTTTTCTAATGACATATCACACATGAACAGACTGCAACCATGTTTACCATGTTGCCTACTCATATTGTTGTCTTGTGTTGTATTGTGATAACATGGTTTTGTTTGTTTAATTTGAGTTTCTTTTTGCCTTTTGATTTTGTCTGAAAATCACAGTGGAGTTTATGCATTCCTTTGCGTGAGTGAATTAATAGAAACCGAATGCTTCTGTAATTATTGTATTTTTCAATCTGATTCTTCTCATAAGTGTGACTGTCCTTACTATGAGTCTTACTAACTCTTACTACACTCGTCACTGCTGTTGTAGGGATTAAGAAAAAGTCACTCTGGCCAAACGCTGTGTATCACTACAGCCAACATCAAAGTCCAAAAGTGTGTGTGTGGGTGTTTATGACAACAAGACAATCTTTACTTTCAGGTGACATTATGAGTAACTGTTTACTTTTTTTTATTTATCTCCAAAGTTCAGTGAAGACATTGAACCTGCACATTAGGTTGTATTAAAGATCAGTCAAAAAATGTCCCTCTCATTTAGAAGGCTGATTCTGTCCCTCAGACGGAGATTAATTACACTTACTGCTTTGGTTGATGTGGTTTCTCTGACCTTTGGTTGGAAATCCATTTCTCTAATTTCTAACACTAATGTTATGTAGCCTGGTCATAAAATGAGGAGACCTGACACAGATAAACTACTTTTTGTGGGCCTTAACTCTCTGACTGCCAGAAATCAGCAGCTTTAATTCATTTAATTTTGAGACAACAAACAAACAAACAAAAAATAGCTTTAGGCTTCCTTTTCCAGAATAAAGCAAATATGTCCCACCACACTTTCCCTTACAAGAGCTTAATACTGTCTCTTAACTCTAAACAGAATTAGCAACAGTGTCAGCATCATCAGAAAGTGCTATCAAGGCAACAATGGTATCCAAAGACAACAGTAGTGGCTCAGTCCTGAGTAAAAGTAAATAAATAAAAAAAACACAAATAAATACACTTCTTGAGCTACATAACACAGTCACTTTACATGAACAAGTGTTAATTCACAGTCAATATACGTTCATGAACAACTGGAATATTTGGTATCACTTCATAAGTCAGCCCGCGTTTTAGAGTGTACCTCTCATCCACTTTCCCAGGAGTTAGCGTATAACTCCCTGGAACTTACATGTACTTTCCCGGTGCAGTATACTTTCTCTGTACGTAGAGTTTATTTCTTACAATATTCCCGTATCATCCCTCAGTTGTCTTCAAGTTGCTTGAATGTTTGCTTGTTTGTTTTCACCTGTCAGTCTAACTACATCACTCTGGCATAGTCTTATTGATCAAACAAGGTGTCAATCACAGTCACTCTGCTTAGACCAGCTGTCATTGGTCAAACTGGGAGGTGCACACTTCCCATTGGTTAAAGGTAGAAAGTCCCACCTCTCAGCGAGGTGCTTGTACTCATGGGCGCAGGAATGACACGAGCAGACAACAGAGAAACGAGTGAAATTACACAATGTCTACGGTGAGAAATGTTGATGTAAACACAAAGCTAACACTCCTAGATACTCGCAGGAGACGTGCGGGAGGAACCGAGGACCTGTGCGACGGGAGTTTTACCGCGTTTATCAACGTCTTGAGTTAATGCTAACACAGCCAGTGATGTTAGCTCGTGCTGCAGATGATATTGGCGCCCGCCGCCGTGCTAAGTGTGTGTTTACCTCTATACGACACTAACTTGGCGTTGCGACCTACTCGTAACTGTAAAGTGCTACAGTTGTTTTGCCTCGAGGTCATTGCCGTTTGTATTTGTGTTAGTAGTGTACTGTATACATTTGCACCATTACAGTTGGTTATGGATTGTATTAACGATGAATAGTCAGAGTGTGACTTGAGCGTCACACTGTGTGGTAGTACTATCACGACGACCTTTTCCACTTGACTTGTGACTTAAAAAGTGCATTTGTCACAATAAAGGATTAAAACTAAACTGAACAGTTTATACCAGAAGGAACAAAACTGAACTTGAATAAGACAACCAGTGGAACTCTGTTATTTTTTGTCAGGGACACTTTGATTCGTCTTTGTATTATTTTCTGGTAATATTGTTACCTTGTGAAGCATTAAACTAACTGTTTTTAAAGGGTTAACATCTGAGAGCCAAGCTACTAAGGACTAAGGACAGGCAAACAGTGCAAACTTCATAATATATTTAGGTGGAAAATACTGGCTAGTTTCCCTGTAAGTTTTGATGAAAGTACACTGTAGGTGTGAGAACAGCACCTACCATGTGGTTTCTGTGTAATTAAATAATAAAAACATGTGGCGAGTTGGGGGTGGGTGTTTAAGTATAGGTACCAGAATTAAAGTGTCCGACAACACCACCTGGGGAATTGCACCCCAGGAAATACTAGACTAAAGTTTTAACTAGATCAGGTCACACAGATTCATATATACCACTGGGGCGAGACGGTTTGTAATTTAAAAGCAAACAAATTTTATTAAACTAAATTATACAAAAAAAAAAGAAACAAAATGTCACACACCACACATAATATAAGATAGGCACTTGGGCAGGGGAGGGGAATAAGGTCAGGGCTGGGGCTTACCGTGCGGCAGAAACTAAAAAGGGAGAAGGGGTCCTCAAAGCAAACCACCCGTGAAACTGCACACACACGCACAACAAAAAAAAGGGAGGGGACTGTGAAGAACGCGCCACCACCAAGGATCAAGCTGCCGCTGTCAGCCACCAGCACCTGCACACAAAAGAAAATAAGGATTAATAAAACAGGCCCAAGAACTAAACAAAAAGTGGTGTGGACTAACTAATAACACAAAATCACAAAAACAATTTAATAAACTAATTTAACCCAACTGAAATCAATACAAAAACAATTAGGAATAATTAAATTAATTTATCACAATTAATTATCCAAAATATAAGGCAAATTACTAAACTAACTGAAAGAACAGTCAAAGAAACAATTGACACAAACGAATACAAGATTTAAAATTAATTGGTCATGGTCAGTAGGCGGGGGCGAGCATGTAGGCCCCAGAACAGCCCGTGAATCAGCGAGGCCACACAGACCAGACGCCCAGGCAGTGACAAGCCGCGTTGGGCCAAAATGCAGTCTGCTCTACAGCAAACAAATACGAACCAAAACAGAATTAAAACAGAAGAACCAAAACAGCAACGCAGCTCCAGGAGTGATGTCAGTAGCGGGCCACAGCTACAGGCTGCTAAAAAGAAGAAACAGAAACAAAACCTAATGTTTAATAAATTAATTAAATGAATTGAAACTAACTAAAAAAAAAACCAAATTAATACATACCAGGGATGCCAGGCACATGCAGCAAACATAGACAACCAGAGGATGCGAACCTCGCAGGACGCAGCTTTAACGCACACGGCCTGAGAATTATGCACAGAAGAGTGGTCAGCAGGGAGCTAAGCAACAGGTGGAAATGAACAGGCAGACAACGTGCGGACAAACATACCAGAGCGGACTAGTAGCCGGACACAGCCAGGCTCCAGCGAGCCACCCCCGCTCCCGCTCCCCCCGGACCAAGCAGTCAGCTGCGCTGCAAGGAATGGAGAGCGTGTGACCAAACTGCGCATTACGCACGTACAGAGAAAAGGAGAAGACCGCAGAGCGCTTACCGGGGTAGAGAAGATTTGTGTGCCTCGACGGTGGTCACAAACACGGGACGGCCGCACCAAACAAAGGCTGCACGCCACGCCACAGCCACCACAGGAGCAAGCGAGGAGCAGAAAGAGGACGGGGCGCGGCCACACACCGGAATATAGCGGTGCGCCTGGCACCGCCCAGCAATCACGGTGGGTGGAAAGCTGACACAGTGCCGAATAGTGGCAAGGAGGGAGACAACCTCCGGCTACAAACATTTTATAACTTTTCATGAGTCATTATTGTGTATTTTTAGATATATGTAGGCTATATTATTACATGACTATATTGTTTGTGTTTCGTCCTTGGATGGCACTACAAGACTTTCATAGATATGCACTTGAGAGAGGTAAGTTTGCTTTATACTCCAGACTGCCCATTAATTAGGCAATTCGTGGAATATAGACCCATTTCTTGACATATTAATATTCAAACTCATGCAATGAAATGTAAACAAAACAAAAATGTTAAAACCCTGGAGTGTGGGTGAAATTGCCTGATGACACATAGGCTGCATAAAAGTGACTGAATCAACTGCCATGAGCAAAGGACAAAAGCATTTGTTTTTATTGCACTTGCTCTTGCCTCTAGCACTACCGTAAGAAACCTCAGAGTAATATTTGATTAAGATTTGCCTTTTAATTCTCATTTAAAACAAACCTCACAGACTGCGTTTATTCATATGGGTAACACTGCAAAAATTAGGCCTATCCTGTCCCAAAAAGATGCAGAAAAATTGGTCCACGCTTTTGTTACCTCTAGGCTGGATTACTGTAACTCCCTGTTGTTAGTTATTTCTAATAAATCTTTAAAAACTAAGCTAATTCAGAAAGCAGCGGCAACTTAGTTCTTAGGAACTAAGGAACAAGATCATATTTCCCCAAATCCTACTCCTGACTTACAAAGTTCTTAATGGTCAGGCTCCGTCATATCTTAGAGAGCTCATAGTGCCATATTACCCCACCAGAACACTGCACTCTGAGAACGCAGGGTTACTCGTGGTCCCTAAAGTCTCCAAAAGTAGATCAGGAGCCAGAGCCTTCAGCTGTCAAGCACCTCTTCTGTGGCATCATCTTCCTGTTGCGGTCCGGGAGGCAGACACCGTCTCAACATTTAAGACTAAACTTAAGACTTTCCTTTTTGATAAAGCTTATAGTTAGGGCTGGCTCTGGCTTGCCTTGTACCAGCCCCTAGTTGGGCTGACATAGGCCTAGTCTGTCGGGAGACCTCCTATAATACACCTCTTGTAATACACCGAGCACCTTCTCTCCTTCTCTCTCTCTCCTTTGCTGACCTTCATGTCCTCTTAACTGCATGCCACTAACTGTCTTCTCCGGAGCCTTTGTGCTCCACTGTCTCTCAGGTTATCTCGTATCGCAGCGGTGCCTGGATGGTGTGACGTGTGTGGTTGTGCTGCTGCTGTGGTCCTGCCAGATGCCTCCTACTGCTGCTGTTATCATTAGTCATACTTCTACTGTTATTATACACATATGATTATTATTGTCACATACATATACTATCATATATTAACATATGTTTACAACCTATTGTACAACAATAGCCATAAGTATTTTTAGAATATTATTACTTAAATTAATGTTGCTGTAAGCTACTGTCATTACTCTCTCTGTCTCTTTTTATGTATCATTTTGTCATATGGAATACTGTTAATTTATGATGTTGATCTGTTCTGTACGACATCTATTGCACGTCTGTCCGTCCTGGAAGAGGGATCCCTCCTGCTCTTCCTGAGGTTTCTACCATGTTTTTCCCTGGTAAAGGGTTTTTGGGGGGAGTTTTTCCTGATCTGCTGTGAGGCTCCAAAGGACAGAGGGATGTTGGATGCTGTGAAGCCCTGTGAGGCAAACTGTGATTTGTGATATTGGGCTTTATAAATAAAATTGAATTGAAAAAAAATTGGGGGCAGCACGGTGGTGTGGTGGCTAGCACTGTCGCCTCACAGCAAGAGGGTTGCCGGTTCGATCTCGGGTGTGGGAGCCCCTCTGTGTGGAGTTTGCATGTTCTCCCCGTGTCAGCATGGGTTCTCTCCGGCTTTCCCCCACACTCCAAAGACATGTGTCACTGAGCGGTGGTGTGTGACTGGCAGTGTGTAACACCACGTTTTCTGTTGAGGAGCACACCAAACAATTGCCAGGGGAGGATTTGATAAAAAAAATACTTTATTACAAGAGATGGTTAAAATAATTTAAAATACAGGTGCTCCTAGGAGCAGTCTAAAAAGAGTCCAAAGAAGCTGTTACACAAACTGTCCACTGGCTCCACAAATTGTAGGTGGGGGAGTCCTCCGCTGCAGACTCCTGTAGCGTGGGGGCCAACAGCCTTAGAAAGAAGATAAAATATCCGTCAGGGTAATCACTAACCTATCAGTCTTATATTGTTGGGGTTTTCTGAACAAAAGCACTAAATTTGGATGGGAAAGAGAAAATATAAACCACAGCAACCCGAAAATCAAACACAAATTAAACTAAATAAATAGATAAACAAATCACTCCAAAGAATAAATTCACTGCAACTCAAAATAAGCCCCGTCCAAATTAATGAAATTGTCCCAATGAAGACCGATGGCAGGATGCCCAAATGGTGTTGTTTTTCTTTGTCTGGGATAAGAGTTGTAATAAAACAATGTGCACAAACAGCTAACAGGTGATTTCTCCTTCAATACTCGTCATAATGGAAGTGGAGGGGTACTTATCTGGAGGAAGGGTGCAACGCGTCCCCACCCTTCCGCCCTTATCCACGGCTCTCCCCTCACACCATGCGTCCCGGCCTCTCACTGGCGTGCAGGCAACCGGACCCTCTGTGCGGTGGCAGCGGCTTCCTCCGTCCGGTAGCAGGTATACACGTTCTCTGTAGCACTCGCCTCTCTTGCGCTGTTTCCCCGAACCTGGAACAGCCGTACGACCAGGATCTCCTTTACAGTAGTGATGTTACGCTCGAGCCAGTTTGCTCGACACAGAGTCAATCTTTTGAAGCGCAAGTGTTCCAAGGCAGTGTTTCGATCCCTGCTTCGGCACGCCCACAATCACGTGACTACTGGGAGCGAGGCCTCGTTACAGGCAGTCCCAATGGTCTTCCACTTAGATGCAGTTCTGACACACAGCCAGCAGATGTCACCCTTCTGACTGTATGAAATGCTTCGAAGCAGTGTGTCAGTCTTGAAGCAGGTGTGTCAAAGTGGTTCAATGCTTCATGAAGCTTCGATTTCACCATCACTACTTTACAGCGTCGGTCACCGTGCGCCCGCTTGCCGTCAGCTCCACTGCTCTGTCTGCCGCTCCCCTCCTGTCTCTCTGTGAGAGGTATTTTACCTGACCTGTTTGATATTTTGTCCGTTAATATTTAGATTTAACACATGAGCGTCTGTTGATGAGCGAACCCTGGCAGAAAAGCAAACTGAAACAGTTTTGTTAATATCAAGTGAAAGATGTGACTTTTCAAACCATGCTGCTATGGACTGTAAGCGACATAACAGCTGTCTGGAAGCTGCCAGAAACGTTTTCGCAGATACATGTATGACTGTATCATCTTTATACATCTGAAAATCTGCTCCAACACATGATTGTGGTAAGACATTAATGTATAAGCTTTAAAGGAGTGGACCAAGAACAGAACCCTGAGGTACTGCTGTGTTAGTCTGTAGGAAAGATTTCTCATCATTAATGATAACACTGTTATCAGTGTTAACAACAGCAGCAGGTGGCAAAAGCCTCAGCTGAGAGCAGCAGCAGAAGCAAACAGAATTCAGTTCTTTCAGTTTTAAAATGATCATCAATGTATCGTTACAATTTTATTATTATTTTTTTGTTTGATTGTTTTTTGCTAATTCACCAATTACTACAAAGACGAAGCAGCTACCCCATCGACATACCAACCCGGATCAATGTTCTGTATTATTATCCACAACAATACTTAATGTATTAAAAAATAAGAAGTGCTTGTTACGCAGGAAAATTAATTGAAGAGCCTCCTTTAGGACATATATTCACAGGAGCCTCTCATCACTAACTTAGTCAAGAATTTGAAAGACAGTGGCACAATGTCCCAGAACTGAACAGCTGTTACTCAGACCTAACGCCTACTCAAGAGTCTAAAGTATGATGTTTTGTAATAACGTTTGTTTGTAATTGAGAACATTGATCCTTTTAGTTGAAGATTAATTTTATGTTATACATTGATTAGATGTAATCTAGATCACATAGTATTCATCAGTCCAATGAGAATCAAGTCTGTATTACAATATATTATTTTAACAAATACACACATGTATTACCATAAGTGGTTACTGGAAGAAAAAAAGAGATGAGTATGTGCTTGAGGTCACATTATCAAAAGTGTTTCAAAACCTGTTGCATGTTTGCTGTCCTTGTCTGACCAATGATTGACTAAAAATAGATTGAGCCGTTCTGTTTATTTTCCTGAGATGCTAAAAGAGTGCAGTCACATCCCAGGAGGTACCTCAGTGACTTTGTCGATTGTGAGCTGCCTCATCATGGACCTGTGCAAACTAGCTTTGCTCCTGGGAGCCCTAACCTGCACTGGTAAGATATAATGGTACCTTTGAATTATAATTACGAGTAGTTCACAATAATTTAAGAGCCCTAAATTATAAATAAAAGTAAGACAGACATTACTTTGCTTTACTGAGAGTACCTCATCAGGACAACCTTGTCCACGTTGATAATATATGCCCTTTAAATACTATTTTCATCATTGAATCAAGTCAAGATGTATTATGAGATGCATAGTAATGCACATAAAACAAACTGATTTAATTTTGTCTTTTTTTTTCCAGAAATATATTTAGAGTACTAGCTGTAAAATGTTTTGCTCAACTGTTTTCAACAAAGCGGCTGGGTCACAAACTTCCACATTTTACAGCTGAGCTGTATTAAAACATGTTTCTGATAACATATAAGATGAAAAAAAGGCAATGCAGTAACAGAATCTTGAGACATATTTCATCAGCGCTGCTTAGTTTGATAGTTTACCACAGTTTATGTGCAGTGATTAACATAATTGACAGCTGCTTTCTCCGAAAACAGCCTGTGATTGACCAAAGTCTTCCATCACGGTCTAGATTTTCTCAAACCTGAAAACAGAGCCAAGTGAAGATGCACATATCTAGTGTTCTTTCAGACCACTTGAACTGCAATTAAACTTTATAAGGGGATTTTTGCCCAGTGATGCCAGAATTAAACTGCCTATGTCAGCTTTAATGATAAGAAATGTACTGTATATTTGACAATGAATTCATAGTTTTGTCCCTGATTCCAGCAAGTGGTACTGAGGTGGATGGCTACACCAAAATTAAGGGAGCACAGATCCTCTCGTTGCAGAGAAGACAGTACTCAGTGAACAACGTGGCCGAATGTGCCGCCAAATGTGACACTGAAACATCCTTCACATGCAGGTAAGTTCACACCTTTAAAATCCAGTTTTTACCTTAACATCTAACTTTTAGATTCAAAGCTAAGCATTCTGACTCGACACCTGCTGTGTTTTCACAGGTCTTTCACATATAATCAAAGGGATGATGAGTGTTGGACAGCACCAGACAACTCTAAAACACGAATGGCTGGGCGCGGAAAAAGCACAGTGTTGTATGAAAAAAAAGGCAAGTCTTTTGTCTTTTCATCTACACTGTTCATCAGTGTAGATTCTACTTTATATTTAGCCTCCATCATATTGTCGTTAATATTTAGCCTATATGATGCATGATCAGTGATGTTTGGAGTGTGTCCTCAGGGCTTTATCTTTTTCGGTAACACTTTACTTGAAGGTATCTACATAAGACTGACATGACACTGTCATAACTATGAAATGACACTGTCATAAACTTGTCATAAACAGTATGTACATGTCATAAACATTTATGACTGCTGTGTCATTCGATTTTTGTAATGACAAGTTGACATTTTTAGGGTTGTCTTGATTATGATAACTTGACATTAATCAAAGTGACATTACCAGAAGATGTCTTTGTCATGACAATAATAATCATTATGTAAACTTATCATAAACACAAAAAGAGGTGCATTTCTTGTTAATGTCAGTTGTCATGACAAAGACAACTTCTGGTAATGTCACTTTGATTAATGTCAAGTTGTTATAACAAAAACCGATGACACTTAATGACAGCAGTCATAAACGTTTATGACATGTACATAATGTTCATGACAGGTTCATGACCATGTCATGTCATAGTTATGACAGCGTCATGTCACTCTTGTAGATACCTTCAAGTAAGGTGTTACCTGTTTTTCTTCAGGGTTTTATGTGAAGGCATAACAAAATCTAAGCATGAAATCAATGAGTCATGCCCTCAGATTGAAAGAAGACCCTCCTGAAAAAGATGAATTCAGTGCCTGTTTTAAACATGCTCATTTGTAACAGGCCAACTGCTTGGCCTGTGGTAATGCTGCTTGTAGCTTTATGGAGAACAGCTCATACAAACAACTTCACACTCGACACTGCGCTTCCTTGGGCCCTGAGCAACACACCTGGGCTCCAAACAGCTAGAGATTTATTATGATGTTGACATATAATGCACCCAGATGCAGAACACAGGCACAGGGCAACATTTGGTAACAACCTTTATTTATACACAGAGTAAACGTTGTTAACTAAAGCCTGACAGATGGCGGCAGCTTTGGTCAGCCGAAACTCGTCACCAGAAACTCGCAGTGATCAGTCAGGGACAGGTGTTGAAAGCCATCTTCTATTCGTCTATTTTGCTCGACTCAGTTCGCAGAGCCATTGAACTGGTTGCTTGTTTATTCAAAGTTTATGAATATTGTCAACAAACTTGTCAACAAGCATTCCACCTAAATAGCAAGTTGATTTTATTGAATGATCAAACATGCAAAGCTGAAAGTTTCCTTTGGTGTATATTTTTTCTTGTGCAGTGTACATCCCGGAGTGTACATTTGGAACAGGAACATATTACAGAGGAACAAAGTCCAAAACAAAAACAGGAAAGACGTGTCAGAGTTGGGCAGCAAAATCCCCACACATACCTCAGTATGTATTCATGCAACATCACGTAAGTTTACACATCACATCGTATCTTTTTATGTCTGTTCATCTTATTTTTCTCAATGTGTGCTGCAGCATTACACCACAGGAATATCCACGAGCAGACCTGGAGTCCAACTTCTGCAGGAACCCTAATGGAGACAGTGGGGGACCCTGGTGTTACACCACTGACCCAGACACCCGCTGGGAACACTGTGATGTAGCCACCTGCACTGGTAAAAATTTATTGTGATATCCGTGACAGCAAGGCACTAAGACAAACTATTGCTGTGTCATGAATTCTCCTGTATGCCAACCTTCTATATAAATTGTGTGTGTGTGTGTGTGTGTGTGTGTGTGGTATAAAGTGTCATCAAAAGTGCCACAACAGACCAATACAGCAGAGAGGTAATGTCATGAGTTTGCGTTTGTTTCTTTACAGATGAGTGTATGCACTGCAATGGTGAGGACTACAGAGGAAACATCTCCATTACAAAAAGCAGCTACACCTGCCAACGCTGGGACTCCCAGGAACCTCACAGCCACGGCTATTACCCTCACGTGTAAGATGACCAAACAGCACATCAATCTGTCAACCGACCACACGCAGGATTACATAATGTTTAATAAATGTATTCAGGAAGAATATATTAACGTTGACACCAAATCCAAGCTGTCTGAATGACTACAGACCTGTGGCTCTGACAGACGTTGTCATGAGCTGCATCAGTTTGCATACAGAGTAAACTGTGATGATGCAGTTTCACTGAACCTCGACTTTATTTCTCAACACCTAGAGGCCTCTAACACTGATGCAAGGATTCTGTTTGTCAGTTTCCATGTAACTTTTAATACTGTTTTCCCATCCAGGCTGTAGAACAAACTCTTTCATTTGGGTGTTGAACAGTCCCTATGTCGATATTTTTCCCGAGAATTACGTACTTAGCGCTCAAAGCAAATGTGTAGTATTTATACTTATCACGTCCTACTAATCCCAAATAGCGAGGAGAAATTAGAAATGCATACCAAACAAAAGCCTGGCTCTCAGGAGGTTACTACAATTTCAAAAATGTGGACATCCAGGGTGTTTGATACAGTTTTATAGAGCAGCAGTAGAGGGCCTCCTGACCTACGCAATAACTTTGTGGTTTGGCAACGTGTCAGCTGAAGACAACAGACAGCTGGACGTACAGTGGTGCGTATGATACCCAGAATTACTGGATGTGATGTCACACCCCTAGTGGAAATTTATAAGGCCAGGCTACAAAGGGAGGGCTTTAAAGTTTTAAAGGACCTCTCTCACCCATCAAACAACCTCTTTAATTTATGTTCAAATTAAAGTCAACTTCATCAAATTCCAATCAGCCATGTTGATATAGCAATAAAGTATTGAATCTTGGAGATAAAACAAATCTTTTAGAAACTAAACACTGATCTTTGTCCTGATGATTTATTTTAAATTTTTGATTCCTCTAGTCTTTCAGATAAAGATCTTGTAGAGAACTACTGCAGAAACCCAGACAGTGACCCCCAACCATGGTGCTTCACCACCGACCCGTCCACACGATGGGAGTATTGCATCATACCCCGCTGCAGTAAGTGTTCCTATTTCCTATTTTATGTGTTTCCTTTACTTCTGCTCTATTTCACTATCATAACACCTTATACCCGTCCAAGCTTCCATCACTGAGAGTCAGGGTCAGAGGAATTTTATGCACACGAGAGCAAAAATGTAAAAATGTGTTTTAGCTGACCAGGTGTGCACATCTTTAGACAAAAGGTGTGACTTCAGTCCCTCGTGATGTTTAACCACATACCTTGGGCACTGGAGACTGGCTAAAGAGATACACAAGAGAAGCAGAAGCCAGGAGAATAAATAGGATGTTCTCCACTGAACCATCCAAAATGTGCTCTCACTGGCGAGGTAACAACACATGAAGAGATCTACCTAGGGATGAAACTGAACAATACTAGAAGAGTGTGTGGAAGAAGGAGGCATCACATAACACTAATGCTCAGTGGCTCGTGGATCTAAGAGCAGACCACAGCAATCTCCCAAAACAAGAGCCATTTACCATTACAATGCAGACATTCAAGAGAGTTTCAAGTATGAAGAGCTGGACAGGACTGGGCCCTGAGCAGCTGCTGATGGATGGGACCCATGCAGAGCAGTTGTCCCAAGGACAGACAATCCTGATCATGAAGGATCCTCAGAAGGGTGTGGTCCCATCCAGCTACCGGGCAATAACCTTAACCTGACTCTGTACAAGATGGCAGTTCCTGTCGGGCATCATAGCAGCTAAGATGAATGGGCACATGGCCCAATACATGATGTTGTTTCTCAACGTGTTGATGAAAAGAAGTGACCACCTCTGACACGTCTTCACTTGTATATTAAAAAGACTTTATTACAAAAAAGAACAGTGTCAAATACCCGCCGAAACTAGGAGTCTCTGATGCCGAATGTGAGGTCTCTCTCTTTTTGGCCCAAACTACCCTCCTCATATATGATTTCTTAACTCCAAAACCTAGACAGAGAGGCATCCCTGTCCAAGTGGTCAGTCAGGCATTACCTAAGGCTACATAAATTAGAACAACATCTAACCTATAAAGCCTAACCTAGCTTTTAACCTCTGACCTGGCTTTTAACCTTTGATCTAAGAAAAAAAATAGATAAGATAAGATCTCTATTGTCTTCCTTTGAAGAAATTTGTTTTGGACCTACGAGAGACCGTCCACCATCGCACAGCCACCACATATACAGACAACATATAATTAACATCCCCAAGTATTGCACTTTGCCCCTAAGTTTAAAAAGTTAACCTTCATTTCCTGCTATTAAGTAGCTTGATTGACAGTGGGATAACTGAAAATTTGTACCTGTTCAACTTAAAGTTGGGTAACCTGTACCTTCTGCCTGAAGGCATCAATTCATACTCCTTATGGAGGATATGATTCGGCTCTGAGGTAATTTTTTGGCCTTGCTTCATGACTGTCTGCTCAAATATGTCCTGTACTGAAGATGGGGGCAGCATGCCAATTATTTTACCTGCCCCCTTAATCAAATTTTGAAGTTGTGATCTGGCTTTGACGGTCAGGTTACCAAACCATGTTGTGATGCCATAATGGATAATAGTTTCAATGGATGCCCTATAAAACGATAACAATACATTTTTGTCTACTCCATGGACCCTGAGCCTACACAGAAAATAGAGACGTTGACTTATTCTTGAACACACATTGTCAACATGATAAGCCCACTGTAATTGAAAATCAAAATGAATGCCTAAGTACTTGTGTACTGTAACCTGATCAACTCTCCCCTCACTAGGTTCACATTCCACAGAACATCACACTCCATAAGACAGGAGAGGACAAGACACTTCAATGAGCAAGGCCCAGAGAGAAATTGGTAGTAGTACCAAGGGAGCCAAGCACCAGCTGCTGGTCAATAGAGCAGTCACCCAAGACTGCAAGACTAGGCAGACCAACCTGTGTAGCACCTGGATCGACGACAAGAAAGCCTATGACTCAATTCCGCACACATGGATACTGGAATGCTTGGAAATGTACAACATTACCAGGACACAAGAGCCTTCATCAAGAACTCAGTGGGGCTGTGGAAAACAACTCTGGAAGCCAACTCAAAGCCAATTACACAAGTTACCATCAACTGTGGCATATACGAAGGTGATGCACTGTCCCCGCTACTGTTCCGCATAGGCTGGAAACCCCTCAACCAGATCATCATGAACAGTGGCTATGGATACTGGTTCCGAAGTAGAGCAACCATCAGTCACCTCCTCTACATGGATGACATCAAGCTGTATGCCAGTGTAGCGGGTTGTACTCTAATGCGTTGTGTATAGACGACATGGACAATCATTGTCGACTCCGACGTATATTTATTTGGTCACAGCTGGTAGATAAATCAAGGCACATAGGTCAATTAGCTCCCACAGCTCAGCAAGACAAAGATGACACATGCTTTGCAATTTTTTCTGCCCTTCTATCCATGATTGTGATGCAGAAGTTGGACTGTGTAGGGTGTGTTCTATATATATCCATGGTGTAGGCTAGTAGTTTGACTTCAGAGTCTGACCTGACATGATATTATCCAGTTTTGCAATGCTGTGCGGGCTGATCTGATCACCTACCACAATTCATATAGCCTAGGTCTAAGCCAAGCACATTAGAATAATTAGTCAATATATAAATAATTTCTACATAATGGAATTATAGCAATGCAAGTAATTATTAAATATATAAATAATTTCTACATAATAAAATTATAGTTATGCAAGTAATTATTAAATATGCAAATAATTTCTACATAATAGATTTATAGTAATTGCAAGTAATTATTCAATATATAAATAATTTCTACATAATTGAATTATAGTAATGGCGTAATTAAGAAGAACGATTAACTATTTACAATGTAGGCCTATCAACACAGCCTAATGATAAACAAAAGAGGAAACAAATGAATCAACATTTCTCTTTTATAGAAATATCCAAGATTACAAAGGCAAATGAATCAACATTTCTAATCTAGCCTCACAATTTCGTTACAGCTGTTTGGTGTGTGAAGGCGAAGTTGGACATAGATTTTCAACTCTAAGTAACGGCCGCAGACTGGCTGTAGAGAAGTTATAAATGAAGGCATGATGACGTAGCTCTGGCTGGGGTGCGAGTTTGACTGACAGGCTGCCTGTCTAATCCTAGCACTTGAGGGCGGGACTTTTGCGAATTTTTCCCGGACTCCGCCTACGAAAAACATATTCGCCTGCAGGGGCCCGTCAATGTGGCATTCAAATACCGTCAGACAATACGAATTTGCAGCGCCCCATCACAATACCAAAACAAAAAAATAATATTGTACAGGCAGGCGAAACATTTATAAATCAAAAGCAGTGTACCTCCAAGGATGACCAAAATAGTTAGTAATGGCAAGTGAGATCATTAAAACATTAACTCCATTACACCAGGAAAAAGCAAGACAATAGCCATGTTTCCATCAGCCTATTTAGATGCGCATCTAGAAGTATGGCATCGGAAAATTATGATGGAAACGCCAAAATTCGAATTAAAATCCCCTGATTCGCTCAAACTAAAAAACGCTCGCTTTAGCCGGGTTTTGGTTGATTCGAAAAAATGTTGATTTTCAAAACGGGGGATGGAAACAGGGGATGGATATGTTAGAATTAAGTCTGACGCAGCGCACCTCTCCATGGTGATATCCATGCATTTACAAGCTGGTTGCCAACCACCAGAAAACGTAGAAGAAGAAGAATGTGAGACTTGTTTTGTTTCTGGTTCTGCGGAAAACTCGCGTGAGGTCGCAGTTTTCACCAAAGTCCATACACTTAATGGAAACACACAGGATTCCTATTTCTTTTAATGTGCATTTCTCAATGATTTGAGTCATTTTTGGATGGAAACATAGCTATTGACTCACTGAGCATCTCACCAGGCTCTGCAGCAATGACATCAGAATGTCATTCAGACTACTGTAGATGTGTGTGGTCAGATGGTGTCAGAGAGAGGGAAGATGATCAGAACCAAGGGGGTTGAACTGCCGGAGGGCAGCATTGCAGATGTCGGAGCCTCTCCCACATGTTCCAGAAACAATTTAGTAATTTTGATTTTTATAGTCAGTTTCAGCGTAATCTGAAATTCTCTAAAACACTGCCACTACTTGTTTTGTCCTCGAGTTCTACAACTAACCCATCTCATCTTCTCTGCTCAGCATCTGAGCCTCCAGCCATCGTCCCAGAGCTGACGTGTGTCACTGGTAGTGGTGAAGCGTACCGAGGCACGATTGCCGTGACTAAATCTGGCAAAACATGCCAGAGGTGGTCGGCTCAGGAGCCACACAAACACGACCACAACCCAAGAGACTACCCTTGCAAGTAAGAGTTGCTGTAATTGAAACATTTTTTACATCCCTCTTAAAGAGGGACATATGGCATGTCACCTTTATCACTGGCTCTACATCATTATTGCTGTCTGTTGTTTGTCAGAGGCCTGGACAGAAACTACTGTCGTAACCCTGACAATAAGGAGATGCCCTGGTGTTATACCACTGACAGTGCGACTCGCTGGGAGTACTGCGATGTGCCGCACTGTGGAGATACAGGTATGACAGTGATCAGGGACCACAATCTCTTACCTAACTACAATAATATCAATGTCAGTGGTGGTGATAAATGTAAACGGCATAATTGAGTCAGCTCAATTTCCTGTCTCCTGCTGTAGATGAGCCATTGACCCATCCAGACGAGGAGGACTGTTATGAGGGGGATGGGTCAAGTTACCGTGGCATGACAACAGAGACTGTCAGTGGAAATAAATGCCAAGACTGGAGTGCCATGACTCCACACAACCACAGCTATACTCCACAGAGCTACCCCAAAGCGTGAGCTTCAAATAGCAACAACAAACCAACAGAGATCATTGGTTCCTTTGATTCTGAGAGTGAAACACAAAATCTTGTAGAGAAAGGTTCCCGCTGTCCTGAAGTTCCACGCTTTCTCTTTCAACAGGGACCTCAGGATGAACCTGTGCAGAAGCCCTGATGGAAACGAAGCTCCCTGGTGTTACACTACAGACCCCAGTGTCCGCTGGGAGTACTGCAACTTGGAGCAATGTCCCACCAATTCTTCGGAAGAGACGCCCACAGCCTTACCTAATCCCCAGACCCCATCCACTGCAGTTCCACCACAAAAAGGTAAATTATTCAACCTCTACATATGTATTTGTACACTTTTAGTTTGTTTAGTTTGTTGTTCTTCTTGCTGCATTAGACTGTAAGATTGAAAATGGCGAGACATACCGAGGTCCAACCTCCATCACCGCTAAGGGTGTGACCTGCCAGGCCTGGAGTGCTCAGAGCCCTCACCAACACAAGCACTTCACCCCAGAAAGTGACCCTGACAAGGGGCTGGAGGGAAATGTAAGTATGTGTGTGTATTCCTGTATTAACATTTTGAGTTGTAGACTTTTGGAGTTTTGCTCTGGATGTAATGAACTAGCCTGGCGTTGCCAGACCCAGTTCGCAAAACGCGAATGGGTCTGGACATGGACTGTACATTTCCTCTATTCCCGAGAGGTGGTATAAACAGCTGTCACCCTTCACACAACTGGAAAGATGGAAAACCAATCAGAGTAAACGAAATGTGTGACGTAGGCTAGCACAATGCCACTGTAAACAGACCAGCAAGCATGTGCAGCGTGCAGTGGAGACGAGCTGTGATGATGTCTGGGAAAGAGTGTTGGCGTCTTTGCGGATGTCCTCCTCACTGTGGACTTCGAGTTGCATGGCTGTGATTCCCAGCTTGGTCGCTTCCCTGACCTGCTCCTCCATGAGAGCAACTAACGAAGAAACAGCAATAGCCACTGGGTTTTCACTGAGTCCCATCTTTTTCCCGATCAACGGAGCCAGTTGGTAAATTAAACTTTTACCAAACCCTGTAGGAAGGACGGCAAACACATCCTTTTTTTCAATAAAAGCTTTCAGTTCAGCCATTTGCTCTGCTTTTAAATAAAACATTCATAGCAGTTTCAAAATCAGTAGCCATGTTGGTTGTTGAAATGCATTCACTCTGCTCCTTGTCCCTCCTATTGTGATGATTGTATGATGATGATGAAAGTAATAAACGGTTGTGAATGGCCCGATAAGCCAAAACTGATGCCAGAATGCGCCTTAATGATTGCATGGCCAGACGGATCTGCGGAGCAATAGTGAATATGAGCTCGTGAGATTAGGATGGTTTCACCAGGCTGGTAATGAACACATTGTTAAAATCTGGTAAATCATTGTTTTTGAGTTCATTGATTCCCTCTTTGTATGTCACTGTCAGAGCTGCAGAAACCCAGACGATGATGCGAGCGGACCGTGGTGCTTCACTACCAGCACTAACAAAAGATGGGACTACTGTCACATCCCAAACTGTGGTATGTGAATCCTTTTTGTATGTAGAGCATTACAATCAATCATTGAGCTTTTTAACCACCTGTGTGCTGTTCTGAGTGAAATCTCACCTTTTTCTTAAAGGGACATGCTTCCCCAGGGAGATTTCTTTTCCATCTACAGCAGCTTCATGAGTTATTTTTCGAGTTGTTTGAGATGACAGAATGCCTAAAAATCTGTACATGATTTGGGAAAAACATGATAGTTGCAAAGGAAAAAAAATGATCCCGTAGAGTCTCTGTCTGATTTTGTATCTAACGCCCCATCCACACATGTACTGCAAACCTGAAGAGTGGTATGTGAAAACACAAATGACCAAATCAGTTGGGTTTTGTTTAATGTGGCTTCAGGCCAAACTTTACAACTCGCTCCTATCTAATGTTAAGGGTCTTATAATAGAATAATTTTTTTGTCCATCTAACTATTTTGTTTCATCATGTGTCAGCATTATCCTCACAGGCTGCTTGCCATGGCTGTAAACCTTAACTTTTGTTAAATGACACAAATTTAAACAAATTCAAAGTTTGTGTTTCACTTCTTTTTCCTGTTAGTTGATTCGAAATGTGGGACGCCAGTCGACAAACCAAAGCGCTGTTTTAATCGGATTGTGGGAGGCTGCGTGTCTAAACCTCACTCGTGGCCCTGGCAAATCAGCCTCCAGTTCACGTGAGTAGAACAAGGGACTTGCAACATTTGCAAAATATGATTAAAGTATAAGTGATATTGGGTTTCTTAAAAGATGATGCCCCACTTTGTAGTTTTGATAATTTTTTTTTTTTTTTCCAAAAATCAAAATAGGTCTGAAAATATACATGAACATGAATCTAACATATTCTACCTTTTGCAACAACTTATCTTTTTGAAAGTGGAGTTTCCTCCCTCACCCACCTGAAAAGCAAATACAGCTTAAGACCGCAGCCTGACGCTGATATGGCCTTCTGCCTGACATCCACCTGCACGATTTAATACGCAATGCAATTTATTCTACATATGTAGAAGAGGGTCCCTGCTCCATCTTTCTTTCAGCTAAGGGGTCCTCAGCTTAAAAAATGTTGAAGGCCCCTGCTCTAATGTATACAATGGAGTCACAGAAGTAACCATCAGTTTCTCTAGAAGATAATTAACAGGCTATTTTTCGGGAACCCAAACAGTCACAACATGGGAAAAAGGTTATTTTTTAAAAAAAATTATTAAAGCGGCTGTGCGGAACTTTACGTTTTTGTTCATTATAGCGCCCCTTTGGTCAAAGCGGTATGACACCCACTGCCTGGTGTCGTAAAATTCCAACTGCAGCCGGCTTTCGGCTTCATTCGTAAAATCTCAACTGCAACTGGCAGTTACCGCATGCATTTGTTTTGGAGCGCGAGAGGAAAATCATAAATGTTCTGGTGTAGCTCTGAATTTATAAACTGAGGACAACTGCCTGCTGTATATTTGTGTTCATGATCACAGTCACAGATAATTCTGTTGTAATGTTACTAGACAAAAGCGGTTCACATCAGCTAACGTTACATTTAGCTTACTTATAACTTCCATGTCGTCATATATTGAAGTGAAACAACGTCTAACAAGTTGCGGTATATTCTCTAAATAAAAACAAAAATTACATACCTGTTGATTAGGAAAAGGGCCAACTTGGGATCAGTTTTAAAATCTTTCAAATCTCTCAGCTCTCTCCACTTGGTGAATGCCCGACTGAGGTTAACATGCATTTGGGCTCGAGCCCTATCACTGTCCCGTTTAGCCTTCTTCTGTTCTTTTTATTTTAGATGGTGCTCCTTATTTATCCGCCATGACATCGAAAGTACAACCAAGTCCTTATCGATACATCTGGTAAAACTTATGTTCTCAGCAATGCCCGTTGTGTTCCGCTTACTGTAAGAGCACTCACTGTAAACGCGGCTCCTTCTTCTTCTCTCAATTTACTGGCGGATCCCAAACAACTTCCAGGTGCATACCACCAGCTACTGTACAAGAGTGTGCAATGTGTCCGAGATCATTCACTACTCCCTACTACATGCCATTTAGTCTGTTTCTTAAATCCTACTCATAAACATGGCTCCTTCTTCTTCTGTGGTTTAATGGCTGCGGGCCGCTGTGGGTCGCTGCAAACGTGCAGACTTACTTCCGCCTCCAGGTGCTGTATTCTGGTTTGCTGACTTCCCCTGTGTCCGACCCGACCGAGGCTACGCTAAATAGCCATATAGAGAAAGGCTTTTTGTCACTGTTGGGTTCAAATAAATGTGCGGATCTTCAAGGGGGTGATACAAACTAGGGATAGTTTTATAAATGGTAAAAAGTTCCGCACAGCTGCTTTAAGCAGATGAAATATTTTTTATATCCAGATAGTCAGAAGAGTATTTAGGGGAACCTGGAAATACCTTCTGAATAGCAGTAGACTTACATGTTTTTAAATGACCTTCTGGGATTTTCATACATTGCTGGTTAATTATGTTTTAGAAAAACAAATGAAAACCCCATATGAAAGTTCAAATTGCCATTTTTTAAAAGAATATGACTATGGAAAAATGTTATATAATTTGCAAAATAAAACCCACATTTTATTGAACATGACTCTCTTTTATTGTCAGTATCAGAATCCGAAAAAATGGACCATGCACCAAGATTACCGAACCCAGTGATGGGACTACTTTCCAATTGTTACAGTTAGATAATTTTGCCAAAGGAAGATTGTGGGTTTTATTTTTTAGTGGGGGTGAAAAAACATAAGGTGGCTATCATGGCAGAAAAACGTTTTTTCACTGCCTTGAAATAAAAAACAAAAAACAAAAAATAATAGAAAAAGATACTGAATATTATTGAAACAAATACACAATATGTGTAAAGAAAATAATGTTGTTTACTGTTTTTCTTTGGTTGTAAAATTGGAGAAACTATATATTAAAGGTCTAGAGTGTAATATTTAGTGGCATCTTACGGTGATGTCGTAAACTGAAACATGTCACATGTGCCAAGTGTGCAGGGAACTACAGCTGACACTGTAAACATGAAAATGCAAATGGCCCTATCTAGAGCCAGTGTTTGGTTTGTCCTTTCTGGGCTACTGTAGAACATCATGTGGAGGAAGACTTTCTCTGTATGTTGATAAACGGCTCATTCTGACATTACAAAAACATGATGAGTCTTATTTTCAGATTATAAACTAATGAAAAGATAATTATGAATATTGAATTCAATGTCTGTGAATAGATGCCCCTAAATCCTACACCCTGGACCTTTAACAGTGGATGCTGGCTGATATGTTGCAATATTTTAATTGTTGTCTTATTTCATTCATCCATTTTTTTATTATTATTTAAATAGGTAATAATATGTTTCTTTTCTGTTTTACTCTCTTTCTACCAGTGAGGGATCTGAATCATGTGGCGGAAGTCTGATTCACCCTCAGTGGGTCCTTACTGCTGAACACTGCCTAGAAAAGTCAGTGAGATGATTAAAAAAAAAAAAAAAAAAAAAAAATCTACAGTCCTGATAACCACTGTACAGCTTGTGTGTAGGTTTATAAACATGTTGTGTACTGTAGGTCAGAGGACCCTGCATTCTACAAGGTACTCCTGGGTATCCACACAAAGTCAGGCGATGAGCCATCGCGGCAGGAAAGGAACGTGGAGAAACTGATACTTGCACCCAACAACGTCGACATGGCTCTGCTCAAACTGCAGAGGTAAAAACTGGACTGATCATCCTACTGTCACCACTGTTTCAATAATCATAATCATAGTGGTTCTGATGCAACTATCCGTCTTTAACTCACTATTGCTACTCAGTGGTGGAAAGTCACCAAGTAATTTTACTCAGGTACTGCATTTGCACTTTACTGGAGTATTTCCATTTGCAGATACTCTGAACTTCTACTCCATTACATCTCAGTGGCACTTATTGTACTTTTCACTGCACTACACGTATCTGATAACTTTATCTAATTGGTACTTTTCAGATTCAGATTAACAATACAGAATTGATCAACAAATTAAATATTATTATGTTACCTAGAAGTACATAACCATCAGTATGTATTGTAATGAAAATGAGCTCCACCTTTAGCAGCTGCACCAACAGCATGGTGTACACATTATTGCATCAATATTATAATCCAATAATACAATATACATTAATCTGAAATGGGCCCTACTACATAATGATGATTTGCCTGTACATGCTTATACGTGTGTACTTTAATTTAAAGCTTCCCTGTGGAGTTTTTACATATCAATGTCCATTACGTTACAGCCACTGCCAAAAGAGTCCACCACACAGCAGTCTCTGGTTTGCTTAGAAGCGCTATTGCTTCTCAGGAGCGACATTCCCACGCTGTCGCACAGGATGACGCATTTGACGTAGAGTTCTAAGAGCGCATGCGCAGTTGGAAATGTTGGAGATGACGGGGCTAGCAGAGGAGCTACTGAAAGATGTCTGAAACCCCCCCCAAAAAAAGGCAAAACGAGAGAGTGACAAACGCAGAAATAAAGCCCTTTTCACACATTCATTGTGTATGTGCTTCCGCGGCGCAAGAGCACACCGCTCTGCTGCCGAGCTGTCTGTATTGTAGGGGTTAAGGGTAACTGTAATGAATCACTCACGAGCAGGAGACCAGAGTAGCATTCGGGAAAAAGGCCAGTTTATTTGTACACTCAAAAAACTCTGGTAACACTCCAGGGGGGTAACACGTAAAAGTCTCCGTCCCAAACTCTGACTCTTCTAGCATAGCACACACACTTCATACACACATACTCACTTACAGTACCCAGTGGGTCTCCCCTCTCTGCTCCACCAATCTCCAGCCTGCACACTGGCTGACAGCTGACTCCACTCATACCACACTCACCATTGCCCCCAGGTTGCTACAGTATATTTGTTCATAGCAAATAAAACAACAAAAATTACTGGATGGTAAATAGGTGTGTCATTTAGCTTTGTGCAGTGCAGCAGCGTCACTCATATTGCCGATGTCATCGAACGGCGCACGTTGACTGTTATTGTTGCTGTACTTGGAAAAACACGGCAGATGGCGCAAATGGGCAAAACTCCACAGGGCAGCTTTAAGTAACAGTTTGAATGCATGACTTTCACTCGTAACTGAGTATATCTACACTGTGTTATTGGTATTTTTAAGTAGAAGATCTGAGTACTTCTTCCACCACTGGTGTTTTGTGTGTTTTCAGCCCTGCAATAATAAATGACAAAGTCCTGCCAGTTTGTCTGCCAGAGCAGGACTACATTGTTTCCGATAAAACTGAGTGTTATGTCACTGGATGGGGTCGAACCCAAGGTACAGTACGTTATGTGTGTCTATGTCTTGTACTATTTTTGTGAGGACCAATTTAGGACATGCAGGCCAGCCTTCACTTCTTCTCAAATTTTTCAGAAACATATGTTAGTGTTCTGTCTAGCTGTAAAATGAGAAAGTTGGTCTGGCTGGTGGGCATGCTTGGTTCTTCTATACAGTGTGTCGCTCCCTGCATGTTGGTCTGGAGTCATTTGCAATATTATTCTTCAACATCATGATCATTTGTCAAAGTAGTGCAATATAATTTTTCTCAGTCATGTGCAATACTACTTCTCGTTGTTATATTCAATATAATATTGATTATCAGGTCTGTCTAGTCAAAACTGTACTCGTACTCCGCTTATCCCAGTCCAGATCGCGGGGGCAGCAGCCTCAGCAAAGAAGCCCAGACAGTCCTCTCCCCAGCCACTTCCGTCAGCTCTTCCCAGGGAACCCCAAGGCATTCCCAGGCCAGCCAGGCAATGTAATCCATCCAGCGTGTCCTGGGGCGGCCCTGAGGTCTCCTCCCGGTTGGACATGCCCGAAATGCCTCCTAAGGGAGGCATCCAGAAGACATCCTTACCAGATGCCCAAACCACCTCAACTGGCTCCTCTTGATGTGGAGGAGCAGCCGCTCTACTCCGAGTCCCTCCCGGATGTCCGAGCTCCTCACCCTATCTCTAAGGCTGAGACGAGATCCTCCCGTCACCGAACCTGACACCCTCCACCACTCGGCTGTGCTTAGAAATTGTGTCCATAAAAGTTATGAACATAACCGGTGACAAAGGGCAGCCCTGGCGGAGTCCAACTCTCACCGGGAACAGGTCTGGCTTACTGCCGGCCACGCGAACCAGACTTGCGCTTCTTCGGTATAGGGACTGGATGGCCCTTAGCAAGGGGCCACCAACCTCATACTCTCGGAGCACCCCCCACAGGATGCCCCTGAGGACACGGTCGCAAACCTTCTCCAAATCCACAAAACACATGTGGACTGGTTGGGCGAACTCCCATGCCCCCTCCAGCACCCTGGCGAGGGTAAAGAGCTGGTTCACGGTTCCGCGTCCAGGAGGAAAACCACATTGCTCCTCCTCAATCTGAGGTTCAACTATCAACGGGACCCTCTTCTCCCTGGAGCAGACCTTACTAGGTAGGCTGAGGAGTGTGATCCCCTGTAGTTGGAACACACCCTCTGGTCCCCTTTCTTGAAGATGGGGACCACCACCCTGGTCTGCCACTGCAGAGGCACTGCCCCCAATGTCCATGCAGTGTTGCAGAGGCGTGTCAACCAGGACAGCCCTACAACATCCAGAGCCTTGAGATAGCCAGGGCAAATCTCATCCACCCACAGAGTAGCTTCACTACCTTGGCGACCTCTGCCCAGAAATTGGACGACCCACCCCCGAGACCCCCGGCTCTGTTTCCTCACTGGAATATGTGTTGGTGGGATTGAGGAGCTCCTCAAAGTATTCCTTCCACCGCCCGACAATGTCCTCAGTTGACGTCAGCAGCTCCCCACTGTAAACAATGTAAGCAGGTTGCCGCCTTCCCCCCCTGAGGCGCCAGATGGTTTGCCAGAATCTCTTTGGAGCCGATCAAAAGTCTTTTCTCCATGGCCTCACTGAACTCCTCCCACGCCCGAGCTTTTGCCTCTGCAACTGCTGCTGCTGCGCTCTGCTTGGTCCGCCGGTACCCGTCAGCTGCCTCCAGAGACCCACAGACCACCCATGCCCTGTAGGCCTCCTTCTTCAGCCTGATGGCCACGACTGGCAACAGCGACCTTGCGGCCACAGCTCATGGCCCATTCGGACTCAATGTCCCCCTCCACCCACGGGACGCGGTCAAAGCTCTCCCAGAAGTGAGAGTTGAAGATCATGTTGACAAGTTCTTCCGCCAGGTGTTCCCAGCAGACCCTCACTGCTCGTTTGGGCCTGCCAGGTCTGCGCGGCATTCTCCCCTGCCATCTCGGGGTTTGAGTTTGAACAATGCTGTGCTTTAGCCAATCACAATTGAGGGGGCATGGTCGAGACGTGCAGGTGTCCCCAGGAAATGTGTATCTACAGAAATAGCAAGCTCCGCGTCCATAGCGATTGGTCCACCCAAAACGCCGTCTCCTCAACATGAATTGTTTTTTTTTTTTCAGCGGATGTCTGAGTTACAACATGATTGAGCTACCTGGAGTAGTTTCATGTCATATCCGACAACAGGAGGCTTTTAACAGATGACGTCCTGATGTTAGCTTTGCTAACTGTCCCTATCAGCTACAGCCACTGATGCTCTCTAGACTGTTTCTAGTTCGTGATTTCCGAAAACTGAATAAATACCACACATAGCAACACAAAACAGCTTTGCTAGCTCACTCATGTTGTAACTAAGATATCCGTTGGAAAAATATTTTATTCACAGACTGTTTATTGAGTTATTACCTTATTTTTATACAGTCTATGGTCATTACAGACACCGCTAACGGCTAACGTTAACAGCTAATGGTTAGCTCAGCTAATCTACGATAACCATATTATTAATTACAAAATGTGCACACAGAAATAGTAAAGTTTGTTCAGTCATTGTGTTTATAGACATAACAAACATCAAATTAGTCTACACGGTGATATAGTGACGTGAAAAATGTGATATGTAGCTAAACTCTGCTGGTTTTCTACCCTAAGTATTTGTAAACAACACGGTGATTCCCTGGGGGCACCGCTGGAAGTGAAGGGTGTGAGTGATCACCGAGGCCCCTGCACTTCCGTAAGTCGGAAAACTCCGGGCTGTGCCTCCAGAGGTAAAGGAAGAAAAAAAAGGTTTTTTTTTGTTTTTTTTTTTTACCGATAGATTTCCAGATTGGTGTTATTGTAATTTAAAGAATTCTCTGGCACAAAAGTTTTCTTCTGGATGAACAAAGTTCTATTGAACTGGATTGAATACAAAGTTAAAAACAAACCCCAAATCAAGGTAAAAGCTCTGGAGACTGTTTAGGTTGCTCTTTAAGTTTTTTTGTAAAGGTAAATTTTCAAAGGTGACAAAGAAAGACAAGAATTATCAGTTGTAAAAGCCAAATAAGTAGAAATGATTCCTTATTCAAGCCAAAGTTAACACATTTTATTACATTTGTTACATTTTCAATTAAGAATACCCTAGAAAATATAAACTGGATAACTGTGTTGAGGTGTGTTGCAGGTACAGGAGGTGATGACGTCCTGAAGGAAACTGGGGTTCTTGTGATCGAGAACAAGATCTGTAATCGTCCATCGTACATGAACGGGGGAATCAAGGACCATGAAATATGTGCTGGACTCAATGAGGCAGGAATGGATGCCTGCCAGGTATGAAAAACTACAAAAACTGGGGACCATTTTAGAAAACTACATAGTGCTGTGTATTGCTGTTGACCATGGTCTCTTTTGTGATACAGTAGCACTTTATTAAGTATTAGGGCATTACAGACCTGGAAAATAAACCATTACTTCTATTAAAATCTAATTATTATGAAGTAAAATCATTCAGCCACATTGTTCAGTACAACTGCCCATTATGTTACTTCACTGGACTAAACTGTCCGAGCAAGTGGCTTCTTGTTCTAATGGACTCACAGAGCTCAGCACTTCATTAATTAAATGTTATTGTAATCAACTGCAATGATTGCCAAAGGTGTAATGTAAGACCCAGTGTATATGATTTTAGATAGAAATCTTGACTTGTTTGTACATATTTTACCTACATCTGTTAGTGAATATACATTTTCCATATCTCTGTCACTTGTAGTTCTGTGATCTAAAACTTTTCTTCCTTCATGCTTCACTGGTGTTCTTTTCCAGTCTAGTTTTGGACTGAAAACTATTTGTTCTCCTTGCAGGGTGACAGCGGTGGTCCTCTGGTGTGTAAAAGCCAGAACAGTTACATCCTGCAGGGTGTGACATCAAGGGGTATTGGATGCGCCGTTTCTACGAGACCTGGCATCTACACTCGAGTCTCCATGTTTGTCGACTGGATCAACAAAACCATTGAAGACAATTAAAAACTACCCACCTTAAAAAATACAGTAGCTTCAGTCGCAAGTAGAAAGTGAGTTTTCATTGTGCTCTTTGAAGATACGTTAACATGCAGGTACCGTTCTGCTCTAACATGACTACTTCAGTTTCAGGTCTTGTCTGATGTCAACAGGTGTTTTGTTTCTTCTGGTGTTGACACAATAAGCCAACCATGTTGCTGGTTTTGGCATGTAAAGGTGTCTCTCTGTAAGAGCTGAAAAATAAAATTGAATACAAATGAAATGGAGGAGTCATGCTTTATAGAAAATGCATATAAAAATAAAGAGCAAGGAGTGGCTGAGTGAATGTGTTGCCTGGAAGAGGAGAGGGGCAAGCTGCAGGAGGAGGGTGTATTTTTCTTCCCTTTTTTTTGAGGGAATTTTTCCTACCCCAGCTTTAAACAGAGCATATCCTTCTGTCAAGCTACTTCAGTGTTTATTTTCATGAGTGATCATGAGTCAGTGAAAGCGTTAGCATGAACCAGGGGCGTTTCTTGGGACTGAGAACATTGGGGGCTGAGCCCAGAACCTTATAGGGAAGTCTAGGGGATCCTACCAGGGGAAAAAAGCTCTATACTTTCTTGAGCCTTATTGCGTCTTGTCTACAGCCAAATACTGCCAACATGTACTTCAAAATGTGCCAAAATAAAATTATATTATATTGATAGAAACAGGATGATGCACTTATAGATAACACAGGAATTAAAGCCAAAAAAATAAATATTTTGTAAATATTTTGACTGAAGCCAAGTCATATTCCCCCTCAATTTTTAAAAATGTTAGAGGTTACATGATTTGCGATTTTTACTTTGCTTTTTTTTTTTTTTAACACCACACCATGTGAAAAAGTTGAGTGATGATGCCTACAGACTATATCAGGAGCCATATTTTCCCCAAAAAATGCCATTACATGAGTCAGTTTAATTTTTGGTATTTTATTTTTCCTTCCACCCCTACTGTGTTGTGTTGCACCTCTGTCTCTGCTGCTCTTTTTTCTCCCATCTACTCATTCCTTCCATCCTTTGAATCTGCTGCCAGAAAAACAAAGAAATGTATACTGAATGACAACAGAACATATTAAATGAAATATTTTAAAAACGTTTCTTTTTTCACTTCGACAATTTTCAGATAAATGTCATTGAGTGTTACTGTACCTTTCACTTTTCCAGACAGCTGCTGTTTCCCTCCATGACTCATGTTTCTCTCTGTCACACATCTTCTGAAAAAACAAAACAGATAAACAAACTGATTTCAGGCACACACCATTTTCTGATGAGGCTAACTCACCATGCTGTAGGTTTTAACTCTCCATCTGATTCTCTCTTCTCCCTTTCCCTCCATCACTTGCTACTCTCCATTGACTTGCTTGTTTCCCTCTTTCACTTGCTTGTTTCCTTCTTTCCCTCTTTCACTTGCTTGTCTCCTTTCACTTGCTTCTTTCCCTCCTTCCTTTTATCTTCCTTCTCTGTACTGTCATCTGTAAACAGAATATAACATCAGATTTTTTTTTTTATCATAACAGACGTTATCAAAATGCAATCATATAAGGGAACTGGCCCTTGCAACAGGATTAGCATTTACTTGTCTTTTTCCTTCCTTGCTAAAGTGGCACTCACTGGGCTCAATTATATTGTTTTAATTATGAAATACAAGAGATGGTAGTAAAGAGTTTAAATGTTGCAACAATATATGAGTAGTCTAATCAATAACAACATTGACAAATATCTACATGAATAACTGTATACATGCAGGCAAAAAGAGATAGGTGCTCGGCAGCCCTTCGGAAGTCCTCTGGAAAGAAAAAGGCCAACACTTCAACCCACACAGCAACGTTAGAAGGACATAACAACAGTTATGTAGTTGTGTGTGGTATCTTTGGTAACTTATGTGAGAAAAATATCACTGAATTTATGTGTGGGAAAAGTCGCCAGCCGTACCGAGCCTTCAGGGATTTCCAGCCCGCCTAAGAGCGTCTGTCACCGGGGAGGACTGTCCCGCAGCTCCGCCGGCACGCCCCCCTAATACTACACGTTTCACATAATTTTGAAGGAATAAACAGAATTTCAATTATTCATTTACCTGTTTCTGGTAACGGCTCCCCAGAGCCGTGAGCCTCAGCCGAGTCAGCCTCCTTGTTTTTGAAAAAACGTCTTATATCCATGATCTTTCTTGTTGTTGCTAAAACGTCTCCCTCCAGCGCGCCAACGGTTTAGATACCGGAAGAGCCTGGTGACGCGAGGCTATCAGCCAATAAAACACGGATGCTTCACGCAACCCCTCTCTCTGATTAACCAGTCTCGACGTCATCCTGTGTTGCATTCACTGAAAATGGAAAACAACAACTTCTTTAGTGGCTCGTTAATGTACAGTTATCATTATTTCTTCTGAAGTTGAATTATCCGGGGCTTAAGAAAAAACGTTCGGGGCCCAGGCCAGGTGACGCCACTGGCATGAACTCAAAGTAGCGCTGTAAAAGACTCTCATGTCAGTTTTCTGGTGACGTTTCACACATGAACAGACTGCAACCTTGTTACCATGTTGCCTACTCATAGTGTTGTCTTTGTGTTGTTTGTTTAATTTGAGTTTCTTTCTGTTTTGTGTTTTCAAGTAAAGTTGGTCTGAAAATCACAGTGGAGTTTGTGCATATTTTTTCACGAGTGAATTAACAACGAATGCTTCTGAAAGTCCATTAAAGGAAAATGATTGTATTTTTCAATCTGATTCTTCTCATAAGTGTGACTGTCCTGACTCTGAATCCTAATAACTTTGCACTTGTCACTGCTGTTGTACGGATTAAGGAAACGTGACTGTGGCCAAGCACTGAGTATCGCTACATCCAACATGAAACAAGTACAAGTCTTGCATTTAAATGTCACTTGGGTAGAAGTCCAAAGTGCGTGTGTGGGTGTTTATGACAACAAGGCAATCTTTACTTTCAGGTGACAGTATGAGAAACTGTTCACTTATTTTATTTATCTTCAAAGTTCAGTGAAGGCGTTGAACTTGCACATCAAGTATTACTGGAGCTCAGTCAAAAAATGTTGGGGGGTGGAGAACACCCTGGACAGATCGCCAGGCTATCGAAGGCCTGATACATAGAGACAGACACCCATTAACAATCTCATTCACAGGTATGGGCAATTCAAAGTCACCAATTAACTTGCATGTCTCTGGACTGTGGGATGAAGCCAGAGAATCCATAGCAAACTCACGCTGACGTAGGGAGAAGGGCCCAGCCGACTGATACGATATGATATGATACGATATGATATGATATGATATGATATGATATGATATGATATGATATGATATGATATGGGTTGACGCGATACGACATGATACAACGTGATACGATACAATGTGAAATGATATGATATGATACAATGTGATACAATATGATGTGATATGATATGATATGATATATGATATGATATGATATGATATGATATGGGTTGACGTGATACGATATGATACAATGTGATACGATACAATGTGATATGATATGATATGATATGATATGATATGATATACTTATATTGTCCCTGTGAGGGAATTTGGTTGGACTCAGGAGCTGCAAAATTATTGCTGCCTTTCAATAATAGTCCAGAGGAATAAGAAGCATACACCATAAAAATCTCAAACACATACTACACATAACAGTATTGCACATCAGCGACTCATGTATTGAGAATAACACCAGCACACAACAGACTACCATAAGCAAAACACAACACAACCCCTAAATCTGATTTATTTGTTTGCCATGTATGATTTCTGAGGGGTATTCCAGGTAGGAGGTTCAACAAACTCTGAGTCTAAAGGGCCGTCCACACCAAGAAAGATAACTGTAACATTAACTATAACGATAACAATGGCAGCATCCACACCAATGAACGATATCGTCGTGTCGCTAGGTTACGCCAAACACACACTGCTCAGTGCGGTCGGCAGGGGAGCAGAGTGATGGATAAAATGGATATTGATGACCTGTTATTGCTGTATGTTGCGAGACAGAAAAAGAAAACCAATTTGCCGCTTGCTCCACCTGTCTGTCTGTCTGTCTGTCTGTCTGTCAGCTCCATCTGTCATGAGACAAACATGAATGAAGACGTGCAGTTTATTGTGTTTCACCGGCGACGAGCTGTCATTACGCGCGACAATTACGCACGGCTGCGCACTCTTTATAACTCACTGTGTGAACCTATGTTGCATAATAAAGATTTGCCCCCCTCAGTAACTTCATCCTGGCTCCTGAATTTTATGAATGGAGGGGAAAAGAGAGACGCATTCCCCTGCAAAATGTATTTTATTGCAGTTATTTACTCGGTATTTGCAAAACAAAATCACTGAAGTTAAGATTCTGTCACAAAACTATATTGTTACGGATCTTTGCACATGTTTAAGTGGGTGTATGGAAATCCTGGAGCTTTCTTAGTGGGTATACGTGATGTGATGAATGTCTCGACCTGTCATTTCGGATGGATTTTGATTGGCTGTCAGTGTTTCTATCGTTCATCAAATCGCTCTGAAAGTGATCCAAACGATATCGTCCACCACTATCGTTGTCGTTATAGTTGTAGTGTGGACGCTGCCAAACACTTGAGTTTAGAACGATTTTTAAAACTGTATATTTATAGTTATATTTATAGTTATAGTTATTGGTGTGGACGGCCCTTTAGAACTTGCGCGACAAACTTCTAGCTCTGAGTCGGCTGCTGAGTGAGCTGCTGCTCCCAGCCACTGGTGAGAGCAAACCTTGTGGATGGCTGGACTACGAGTATGCGTATGAACTGTTCTCCCCCTTCTTTGTCGTTTGGCCTGAAAGAATTTGGTTCCACGATGCTCTACTCGACAAAGACTACGGCATACCGGTTGCAATATTCAGACGGCCTACCGGTGCTCAGATGCTACAGCTGGGAAGGTAGGAGAGAAAAAAACTCACGCCTGAAAGCTGATAATGAAAGCTTTTATACTCACAGCTGTTTATTTTAAATACGAAAAATATAGCTCCCAATCTGTCTTTATTTTACAGTGTCAGAATCAAATGAAAGACGTTTCCAGATTTAGTTCCACAGCTTTCACAGCTTTGTGAACTCAATACTGACCCCACCTGGCAGAGTAAGGTTTAAATGGCGAAGTCAAATACGGTGCTATTTATTGATGGAAATCGTCATTATTATTGCCCTCTTTACTGCTGGTGTGATTATATACAAAAATGTTGTTTATGGTTGGGGGGGGGGGTCATACATGTTTCTCCAATCCCTCAGGGGGGGCCAAAACGTTTTAAATAACGATCAGCCCCTTATACATCTGAAAACCTGCTCCAACACATGATTGTGGTAAGACATTAATGTATAAGCTTTAAAGGAGTGGACCAAGAACAGAACCCTGAGGTACTGCTGTGTTAGTCTGTAGGAAAGATTTCTCATCATTAATGATAACACACTGTTATCAGTGTTAACAACAGCAGCAGGTGGCAAAAGCCTCAGCTGAGAGCAGCAGCAGAAGCAAACAGAATTCAATTCTTTTAGGTTTAAAAATTATCATCAATGTATTGTTACAATTTTTTCATTATTTCTTGTTTGTTTGTTTTTGCTAATTCACCAATTACTACAAGGACGAAGCAGCTACCCCATCGACATACCAACCCTGATCAATGTCCTGTATTATTATCCACAACAATACTTAATGTATTAAAAATAAGAAGTGCTTGTTACCCAGGAAAATTAACTGAAGAGCCTCCTTCAGGACATATATTCACAGGAGCCTCTCATCATTAACTTAGTCAAGAATTTGAAAGACAGTGGCACAATGTCCCAGAACTGAACAGCTGTTACTCAGACCTTCCACCCACTCAAGAGTCTAAAGTATGATGTTTTGTAATAATGTTTGTTTGTAATTGATCCTTTTAGTTGAAGATTAATTTTATGTTATACATTGATTAGATGTAATCTAGATCACATAGTATTCATCAGTCCAATGAGAATCAAGTCTGTATTACAATATATTATTTTAACAAATACACACATGTATTACCATAAGTGGTTACTGGAAAAAAAAAAGATGAGTATGTGCTTGAGGTCACATTATCAAAAGTGTTTCAAAACCTGTTGCATGTTTGCTGTCCTTGTCTGACCAATGATTGACTAAAAATAGATTGAGCCGTCCTGTTTATTTTCCTGAGATGCTAAAAGAGTGCAGTCACATCCCAGGAGGTACTTCGGTGATTTTGTCGATTGTGAGCTGCCTCATCATGGACCTGTGCAAACTAGCTTTGCTCCTGGGAGCCCTAACCTGCACTGGTAAGATATAATGGTACCTTTGAATTATAATTACGAGTAGTTCACAATAATTTAAGTGCCCTAAATTATAAATAAAAGTAAGACAGACATTACTTTGCTTCACTGAGAACACCTCATCAGGACAACCTTGTCCACGTTGATAATATATGCCCTTTAAATACTATTTTCATCATTGAATCAAGTCAAGTTTCCAGAAATATATTTAGAGTACTAGCTGTAAAATGTTTTGCTCAACTGTTTTCAACAAAGCGGCTGGGTGTTCATTCAGACCACTTGAACTGCAATTAAACTTTATAAGGGGATTTTTGCCCAGTGATGCCAGAATTAAACTGCCTATGTCAGCTTTAATGATAAGAAATGTACTGTATATTTGACAATGAATTCATAGTTTTGTCCCTGATTCCAGCAAGTGGTACTGAGGTGGATGGCTACACCAAAACTGAAGAAGCACAGATCCTCTCGTTGCAGAGAAGACAGTATTCAGTGAACAACGTGACTGAATGTGCCGCCAAATGTGACAATGAAACATCCTTCATATGCAGGTAAGTTCACACCTTTAAAATCCAGTTTTTACCTTAACATCTAACTTTTAGATTCAAAGCTAAGCATTCTGACTCGACACCTGTTGTGTTTTCACAGGTCTTTCACATATAATCAAAGGGATGACGGGTGTTGGACTGCACCAGACAACTCTAAAACACGGATGGCTGAGCGAGGAAAAAGCACAGTGTTGTATGAAAGAAAAGGCAAGTCTTTTGTCTTTTCATCTACATAAACAGCCCAAAGTTTATTAAAAGTTACTAGATTTCCTTCATTTGTCTCCTATGAATTTTGAGGAAAGATCTACAACAGTGCACATACTGTTCATCACTGTAGATTCTTCTTTATATTTAGCCTCCATCACATTGTCGTTAATATTTAGCCTATATGATGCATGATCAGTGATGTTTGGAATTTGTCCTCAGGGCTTCATGTTTTTCTTCAGGGCTTTTTGTGAAATGAAAAAAAAATCTAATGCCCTCAGGTTGAAAGAAGACACTCGCTGCATGTCCAAATTGTACCAACTACTTAGTTATAGTTAAACAGGAAAAAATCTCCATAACTCTGCAGTGCATGATACAGTAAACTTGTCAACAAGCATTCCACCTCAATAGCAAGTTGATTTTATTGGATGATCAAACACGCAAAGCTGAACGTTTCCTTTGGTGTATTTTTCTTGTGCAGTGTACATCCTGGAGTGTACAGTTGGCACAGGAAAACAATACAGAGGAACAAAGTCCAAAACAATAACAGGAAAGACATGTCAGAGATGGGAAGACAGATCCCCACACACGCCGAAGTATGTATTCATGCGACATCGTGCAACATCATGTCAGTTTACACATCACATCATATCGTTTTATGTCTGTTCATCTAATTTTTCTCAATGTGTGCTGCAGCTTCACACCGCAGGAATATCCACGAGCAGACCTGGAGTCCAACTTCTGCAGGAACCCTGATGGAGCCAGTGGGGGACCCTGGTGTTATACCACTGACCCAGACACCCGCTGGGAATACTGCAATGTAGCCACCTGCCCTGGTAAAAAATTATTTATTTCATGTGTTTATTATTTTGTTTGTTTGTGTGTGATATCAGTGACACAAATACGAACTATTGTATCATAAATTCTTCTGCTTTCCAACCTTATATATGCATAGTGTGCGTGTGCGAGTGTGTGTGTGTGTGTGTGTGTGTGCGTGCGTGTGTGTGTGTGTGTGTGTGTGTGTGTGTGTGTGTGTGTATGTGTGTTTGTGTGTGTATAAAGTGTCATCAAAAGTGCAGGTAATGTCATGAGCTTGTGCTTGTTCCTTTACAGGTGAGTGTATTCACTGCAATGGTGAGGACTACAGAGGAGAAGTCTCCATTACAGAAAGTGGCTACACCTGCCAACGCTGGGACTCCCAGGAACCTCACATACATGGCTATGACCATCACGCGTAAGACGTCAAAGCAGCACATCAATCTATCAACCAACCTCACGCAGTATTACATGAAATTTGATGAATGTTATCAGGAAGAATGTATTAACTAAGAAACCGAAAAAGAAATTAGAAATGCATACCAAACAAAAGCCTGGCTCTCAGGAAGTTACTACAATTTCAAAAATGTGGACATCCAGGGTGTTTGATGCAGTTTTATAGAGCAGCAGTAGAGGGCCTCCTGACCTACGCAATAACTTTGTGGTTTGGCAACGTGTCAGCTGAAGACAACAGACAGCTGGACGTACAGTGGTGCGTATGATACCCAGAATTACTGGATGTGATGTCACACCCCTAGTGGAAATTTAAAAGGTCAGGCTACAAAGGGATTTTAAAGTGAGAGTTAAACATCAAACAACCTCTTTAATTTACGTTCTCCTCACAAAAGACTAACAAGTATTAAGACCAGAACATCCAAGTTCCAAAGCAACACTATTTTTTCTGCCTTTTGTCTCTGTGTAAGTGAGCTCACTATGTCAAATTCCAATCAATCATGTCATAGCAATAAAGTATTGAATCTTGGAAATAAAACAAATCTTCTAGAAGCTAAACACTGATTTTTGTCATGATGATTTATTTTGTATTTTTGATTCCTCTAGTTTTCCAGATAAAGATCTTGTAGGGAACTTCTGCAGAAACCCGGATGGTGAACGCCAACCATGGTGCTTCACCACTGACCCATCCACACGATGGGAGTATTGCAACATACCCCGCTGCAGTAAGTGTTCCTATTTCCTATTTTATGTGTTTCCTGTACTTCTGCTCTATTTCACTATCATAACACCTTATACCCGTCCAAGCTTCCATCACTGAGAGTCAGGGTCAGAGGAATTTTATGCACACAAGAGCAAAAATGTAAAAATGTGTTTTAGCTGAGCAGGTGTGCACATCTTTATACAAAAGGCGTGACTTCGGTCCTTCGTACTGTTTAATCACTTCCTGCTGCAGGAACTGCACCGAACTGTCAAACTGACCCTGTACTGCAACCTGAGGAAGAAAAGAAAATACCACATTAATTATTTTGATATTGTCATTTTTTGACAAAATTAAAACGATTAACATAGTTAGTACATGTTTTCAGTCAAGCACAGAGGAGCTCCATCTGCAGCTTACAAAATTTTAACACAATACACACACACACACACACACACACACACACACACACACACATATATATATATATATATATATATATATATATATATACAGTACAGGCCAAAAGTTTGGACACACCTTCTCATTCAATGCATTTTCTTTATTTTGTTATGCCCAGCCTAGGGGTGCCTGAGACACAACATGAAAGGCCCCATCTTCCCCAAGTCCCAAGTAGCCACAAAAAAAAGGATGTTTGGAACGATCAAGAACACAAGTTTATTTACAATATTTGAATAACCAAAATTAAATGAAATAATTACTTCAGGGTGGACTAAGGCCAAAATAACTAACAAAACAATTCTATTTAGGGAATAAATAACCTAACCAAATAATAAGAAATAAATGACAAAAATCTTACCTCCCTAACTAAATAAACAGGAGAAAAAAGGTTTGCAACAGAAATGGCAGTCCACCCCTACTACGCAATATACAAAAGATCAAAAGGCTGTTCAGCTACAATATGACACAACGAGGTGTGCGGCCGGTTGGGAGAAGAGGAAGGTGAGATCTGCCTGCTAGCTCGCAGGGACTGCCATCTTGGCCCTTTAAAAACGCAAACGCCCTTGACGGCAGCCAATCAGGGACGAGCGCAGATCCAACGCACCAATCACCGCTGGGCTGTGGCACACACCTATTTACATACGAAAAACACAGAGCACAGAGAACACGTGCAGGAAAATATACACAAACATAAGAAATTACGACAACAGTCGTAACAATTTTCATGACTATTTACGTTGTAGATTCTCACTGAAGGCATCAAAACTATGAATGAACACATGTGGAGTTATGTACTTAACAAAAAAAGGTGAAATAACTGAAAACATGTTTTATACTCTAGTTTCTTCAAAATAGCCACCCTTTGCTCTGATTACTGCTTTGCACACTCTTGGCATTCTCTCCATGAGCTTCAAGAGGTAGTCGCCTGAAATGATTTTCACTTCACAGGTGTGCCTTATCAGGGTTAATTAGTGGAATTCCTTGCTTTATCAATGGGGTTGGGACCATCAGTTGTGTTGTGCAGAAGTCAGGTTAATACACGGCCAACAGCCCTATTGGACAACTGTTAAAATTCATATTATGGCAAGAACCAATCAGCTAACTAAAGAAAAACGAGTGGCCATCATTACTTTAAGAAATGAAGGTCAGTCAGTCCGGAAAATTGCAAAAACTTTAAATGTGTCCCCAAGTGGAGTCGCAAAAACCATCAAGCGCTACAACGAAACTGGCACACACGAGGACCGACCCAGGAAAGGAAGACCAAGAGTCACCTCTGCTTCTGAGGATAGGTTCATCACTGCGGTCCAGCTCACCCCAAACCATCTCGCTTGGGTTCAGGTCCGGTGACTGTGGAGGCCAGGTCATCTGCCGCAGCACTCCATCACTCTTCTTCTTGGTCAAATAGCCCTTACACAGCCTGGAGGTGTGTTTGGGGTCATTGTCCTGTTGAAAAATAAATGATCGTCCAACTAAACGCAAACCGGATGGGATGGCATGTCGCTGCAGGATGCTGTGGTAGCCATGCTGGTTCAGTGTGCCTTCAATTTTGAATAAATCCCCAACAGTGTCACCAGCAAAACACCCCCACACCATCACACCTCCTCCTCCATGCTTCACAGTGGGAACCAGGCATGTGGAATCCATCCGTTCACCTTTCTGCGTCTCACAAAGACACGGCGGTTGGAACCAAAGATCTCAAATTTGGACTCATCAGACCAAAGCACAGATTTCCACTGGTCTAATGTCCATTCCTTGTGTTTCTTGGTCCAAACAAATCTCTTCTGCTTGTTGCCTCTCCTTAGCAGTGGTTTCCTAGCAGCTATTTGACCATGAAGGCCTGATTCGCGCAGTCTCCTCTTAACAGTTGTTCTAGAGATGGGTCTGCTGCTAGAACTCTGTGTGGCATTCATCTGGTCTCTGATCGGAGCTGCTGTTAACTTGCGATTTCTGAGGCTGGTGACTCGGATGAACTTATCCTCAGAAGCAGAGGTGACTCTTGGTCTTCCTTTCCTGGGTCGGTCCTCGTGTGTGCCAGTTTCGTTGTAGCGCTTGATGGTTTTTGCGACTCCACTTGGGGACACATTTAAAGTTTTTGCAATTTTCCGGACTGACTGACCTTCATTTCTTAAAGTAATGATGGCCACTCGTTTTTCTTTAGTTAGCTGATTGGTTCTTGCCATAATATGAATTTTAACAGTTGTCCAATAGGGCTGTCGGCTGTGTATTAACCTGACTTCTGAACAACACAACTGATGGTCCCAACCCCATTGATAAAGCAAGGAATTCCACTAATTAACCCTGATAAGGCACACCTGTGAGGTGAAAACCATTTCAGGTGACTACCTCTTGAAGCTCATGGAGAGAATGCCAAGAGTGTGCAAAGCAGTAATCAGAGCAAAGGGTGGCTATTTTGAAGAAACTAGAATATAAAACATGTTTTCAGTTATTTCACCTTTTTTTGTTAAGTACATAACTCTACATGTGTTCATTCATAGTTTTGATGCCTTCAGTGAGAATCTACAATGTAAATAGTCATGAAAATAAAGAAAACGCATTGAATGAGAAGGTGTGTCCAAACTTTTGGCCTGTACTGTACATATATCCCATTGTGGCTGTTCCAGGAACCATTTAGTAGAACTATTTCGATTTCTCTGTCGTCATTTGTTAGAGGTCCACACAGCTCAATGTATTCAGCATCATACCTGCATTTGGCCACGTCACTGAGCCAATAAGCTGTCTCTGTCATGTGGCTATTCATTAGTCCCTCATTCTATAGCTGGGAAAGGCACTTCAAAGTCAAAGCTTTGTGCCATTAATTCACTGCAGTTTTTACAAACTTGACATATTTGGAGTCACTTACAGTCCATCCTTAATGGAGGACCCACAAGACTGCTTTAAAACACTGCCACTACTTTTTTTTTTCAAGTTCTCCACCTAATCCATCTTATCATCTGTGCTAAGGAACCCCGCCTCCAGCCATCGTCCCAGAGCTGACCTGTGTCACTGGTAGTGGTGAAGCGTATCGAGGCACGATTGCCGTGACTAAATCTGGCAAAACATGCCAGAGCTGGTCGGATCAGGAGCCACACAAACACTCCTACCTAGAATTCTACACCTGCAAGTAAGAGCTACTATGACTCAAACCTTTTTTAAGACTTTTCATAAAAGAGGAACATTCAGTCTGTCGCCTTATTGTTGGCTCTACATGTGTTCATCATTATTGCTGTCTGTTGTTTGTCAGAGGCCTGGATGAGAACTACTGTCGTAACCCTGACAATGTGGAGATGCCCTGGTGTTATACCACTGACAATGCGACTCGCTGGGAGTACTGCGATGTGCCGCGCTGTGGAGATACAGGTATGACAGTGATCAGTGACCACAATCTCTTACCTAACTACAATAATATCAATGTCAGTGGTGGTGATAAATGTAAACGGCATAATTGAGTCAGCTCAATTTCCTGTCTCCTGCTGTAGATGAGCCATTGACCCATCCAGACGAGGAGGACTGTTATGAGGGGGATGGGTCAAGTTACCGTGGCATGACAACAGAGACTGTCAGTGGAAATAAATGCCAAGACTGGAGTGCCATGACTCCACACAACACAGCTATACTCCACAGAGCTACCCCAAAGCGTGAGCTTCAAATAGCAACAACAAACCAACAGAGATCATTGGTTCCTTTGATTCTGAGAGTGAAACACAAAATCTTGTAGAGAAAGGTTCCCGCTGTCCTGAAGTTCCACGCTTTCTCTTTCAACAGGGATCTCAGGATGAACCTGTGCAGAAGCCCTGATGGAGACGAAGCTCCCTGGTGTTACACTACAGACCCCAGTGTCCGCTGGGAGTACTGCAACTTGGAGCAATGTCCCACCAATTCTTCGGAAGAGACGCCCACAGCCTTACCTAATCCCCAGACCCCATCCACTGCAGTTCCACCACAAAAAGGTAAATTATTCAACCTCTACAAATGTATTTGTACACTTTTAGTTAGTTGTTTGATTGATTTGTCCCCCCCTTTGGTTGCATTAGACTGTAAGATTGAAAATGGCAAGACATACCGGGGTCCAACCTCCATCACCACTAAAGGTGTGACCTGCCAGGCCTGGAGTGCTCAGAGCCCTCACCAACACAAGAGCTTCACTCCAGAAACTCACTCTGACAAGGGGCTGGAGGGAAATGTAAGTGTGTGTGTGTGTGTGTGTGTGTGTGTGTGGTGTGTGTGTGTGTGTGTGTATGTGTAAGTGTGTGTGTGTTCCTGTATTAACATTTTGAGCGATAGCTTTGCTCTGGATGTAATGGACGCATTAATGTTAAAATCTGGTAAATCATTATTTTTGTTTTGAGTTCATTGACTCCCTCTTTGTATGTCACTGTCAGAGCTGCAGAAACCCAGGCAATGATGCGAGCGGACCGTGGTGCTATACTACTGACAATAACACAAGATGGGACTACTGTCACATCCCAAACTGTGGTATGGGAACCCTATTTGTATGTAGAGCATTACAATCAATCATTGAGCTTTTTAACCACCTGAGTGCTGTTCTGAGTGAAATCTCCCCCTGTTTCTTAAAGGGACATGCTTCCCCAGGGAGATTTCTTTTCCATCTACAGCAGCTTCAGTTGTTTGAGATAAAAGAATACCTAAAATCTGTGCATGATAGTTGCAAAGGGAAAAAAAAAAACATCCCATAGAGCCTTTGTCTGATTTTGTATCTAAGGCCCCATCCACACATGTACTGCAAACCTGGAATTATGGGAAGAGTGGTATTTGAAAACACCAATGAAGAATTCAGTTGGGTTTTGTTTAACGTGGCCTCAGGTCAAACTTTACATCTCACTCCTATCTAATGTTAAGAGTCTAATAATAGAATAATTTTTTTGTCCATCTAACTATTTTGTGTCATCATGTGTCAGCATTATCCTCACAGGCTGCTTGCCATGGCTGTAAACCTTAACTCTTGTTAAATGACACAAATTTAAAGAAATTCAAAGTTTGTGTTTCACCTCTGCTGCAAGAAAATCATGACTCTGAGCTTTCCTTATAGTTGATTCTAAATGTGGGACGCCAGTCATCAAACCAAAGTGCTGTTTTGGTCGGATTGTGGGAGGCTGCGTGTCTAAACCTCACTCGTGGCCCTGGCAAATCAGCATCCAGACCACGTGAGTAAAAAGTGTCTTGCAACATTTGCAAAATGTGATTAAAGTATAAGTGATATTGGGTTTTTCAAAGATGATGCCCAACTTTGTACCTCTAATGTCTAGGTCTTCAACATAGGGTCCAGGACCCCCAGGGGGTCCACAGAGTTACTGCAGGGGGCCAAATTATTCTTTTGATAATTGTTGTAAATTTGATTTTTTCTTTTCAAAATTAAAATGTCTTAAAATATACATGAGCATGAATCCAACATATTTTACCCTTGGCAACAACTTATCTTTGTGAAAGTGGAGTTTCCTCCCTCACCCACCTGAAAAGCAAATACAGCTTAAGACTGCAGCCTTACGCTGATATGGCCTTCTGCCTGACATCCACCTGCATGATTTAATATGCAATGCAATTTATACTATATATGTAGAAGGGGGTCCCTGCTCCATCTTTCTTTCAGCTAAGGGGTCCTCAGCTTAAAAAATGTTGAAGGCCCCTGCTCTAATGTATACAATGGAGTCACAGAAGTTTCATCAGTTTGTCTAGAAGATAATTAACCGGCAATAACTGAAAAACCCAGACAGTCACAACATGGGAAACAGGTTACATTTTTATTACTATTATTGAAGTAGATGAAATATTTTTTCTATCCAGATATTCTGAAGAGTACTTTTGGGTAATTGGAAATACCCTCTGAACAGCAGTAGTCCTATACTGTATGTTTTTAAATGACCTTCTGGGATTTTCATACATCGCTGGCTAATTATGTTTTTAAAAAATGGATATATGATCGTCCCAGGAAACTGTCAGTTCAATGAGAAAAAAAATGATGAGAGCACAACATCTGGCCTCAGGGAGCTTGTTGTGATGTAGTCTGGGAACTTGAGTTGTCTCCCCAAGTCGACCTGCAGCTCCCAGTGTGGCGCTGCGGTGAGAAGGCTGGTTACGGACTTGGATTGTATTGGTGGCTTGACGAAGGTGATGATGTTCTTGGCATGTTGTTGCTTATTGTTATTGTTATTGTTGTTATTGTTATTGTAATTGTCTTCAGCACCTGGTGTCTGCAGCCAACTATAGTGACCCTCCCCAAGGGCCATTGGGCAACTACTGAGGACATGCTCAAGCAAGCACTTCCCAGAGCACTGGGAACAAGCCAGAGAATCGCTCCTGCTCCAGAGATCAAATCAAATCAACTTTATTTATATGACACTTTTCCTACAACAGTAACACAAAGTTCCTCACAGAGGTTAAAAACTACAAAGAACCAAAACAATAAACAAAAAAGAAAAGACAAAAGCCAACATTCCCACTCCACATAGAGATACATAAATATACACATACGCACATACGCACACATACACACACACACAAGCTCACACCCACACACACTAGCTATCTCTGAAGAGACATGGCCGAGCACCGAGACCCGAGGCAAGGAAAAAGCCACTTGTGGGGACCATCCACACTGAGAGGGCCCACGGTCCACGGCCACATGGAGCACCGCCGTAGAGACCATCCTGACCCGGGCAGACAGGAGGCTCCACACTGAGGTGCAGTGCCCTTCAGCCACCCAGGTCAGAGCTGTCCACGGGACAGCACCCCCATCGGGAGACCAGGAACAACTCTCAGTGTGGTAGGCCCCTATGAAGAAACACTGGAGCTAAAAACTGAGGGACTAAAATAGTAGGATAGGATAAAATACTATATAAAATGAAACAAATAAACAAAAAGCTATTTAGCTCATAAAATTGAGTTAATAGCTAGGTAAGAATGATCTAAAACAGAGACATAAAATGCATCAAAACTAAAACCTATCACTAAAATAACAAAAGATAAAGATTAAATGAGATAAGAACGTAAAAAGAGGAAGAGCAAAAAGGTTAAAAGGCGTGTGCCAGAGGACCTCAGGGTCCGCGAGGGTCGATATGGTAAAAGCAGGTTAGATAAATAAAAATGCCCAAGACTGTTAAGACGTCTAAAAACCAATAAAAGAACCTTAAAATCGATCCTGAAGCACACGGGAGCCAATGAAGTGATTTTAAAACTGGTGTAATGTGCTCCCGCCCTCTGATCCTCATCAGCACTCGTGCAGCTGAATTCTGTAATAATTGAAAATTTGAGATACTCTTTTTGGGAAGACCAGAGAGCAGAACATTACAATAATCTAACCTGCAGGATATAAAAACATGCATCAGCACCTCTGTGCTGGCCTGAGAGAGATGTTGATTTGTTGATTTGTTGTTCACTCTTCGTCAACCCCTGCTCATTCTTCTTTCAGAACTAGCTGCCGTTTGTCCTTGCCATGTGCCTTCTCATAGTTGGGTTGAGGAAGAGCTCCCAACTCTGCTCGATCTGTTGCCACTGTGCCCAGCAATGCCCTGTGTCTTAGCTGAGACTCAGCTAACGCCAGACTCAGCGCACCACTATGCCCGCTGATGCCACTCTCAAGTCCTTTGAGTCTTGGTAGAGTAGTGCCTCTCTGGTGCGAGAGACCCTGAACTTCTCTTCGAGGCTGCTGAAAGGAAGCTGGAGCTTGTTGGTCTTCCGCTACAGCTCTGCGCTACGTAGGCCGCAGGCCCAGCCATCTGCTGAGGTAGCTGCTGATCTTCCTTTCGAGGGACTCCACTGTTGACAGGGTCACCTTGTAAACTAAAAGAGGCCAGAGTATGCGAGGTAAGATGCCATGCTGGTAAATCCATGCTTTGAACTTGCCAGGTAAGCCAGACTTGTCAACAACTGTGAATCATGTCTCAGGATTCTTGAAAGTTGATTGGACTGGGTCCGCGACTACAGTCAAAGACCTTGCCTAGGCTCTTGACTGGTTTCTCGGTAATAGATGGGATTGCCATGCCATCCAGAAAGAAACAGAACTTGTCTGTCACTTTACCCTTCTTCAGCACCATGGCCCTGGATTTAGCTGGTTTGAAGCTCATTATAGCCTAGGAGATGAGCTTTTCCAGTCTTTGAGAAATCCATCTCCCTCCAGGCACAGATGTTGTGGTGACTGTGAGGTCATCCATAAAGGCTCTGATGGGAGGCTGCCTAATTCCGGACTTAGATAGAGAGCATCGACACTCCTACTACACTCCTTTTCAGCTGCCTTGACTACCAAGTTCATGGCTAGGGAAAGGAGGCTAACTGAGATGGTGCATCCAGTTACTATCCCCTTTTCAAGTCGGTGCCAATCAGATGTAACACACCCAGAAGTGAGTCTGAGCCTGAAGTTTTCATAGTACTTCAGGATGTGGTCCTTTGAAATTTGTTCAAAGTTTAAGTTTAAAAAATTAACCTTAATTTCCTGCTATTAAGTAGCTTGATTGACAGTGGGATAAATGAAAATTTGTACCTGTTCAACTTATCCTTGGGTAACCTGTACCTTCTGCCTGAAGGCATCAATTCATACTCCTTATGGAGGATATGATTCGGATCTGAGTAATTTTTTGGCCTTGCTTCTGCTCAAATATGTCCTGTACTGAAGATGGGGGCAGCATGCCAATTATTTTACTTGCCCCCTTAATCAAGTTTTGAAGTTGTGATCTGGCTTTGACGGTCAGGTTACCAAACCATGTTGTGATGCCATGATGGATAATAGTTTCAATGGATGCCCTATAAAACGATAACAATACATTTTTGTCTACTCCATGGACCCTCAGCCTACGCAGAAAATAGAGACGTTGACTAATTCTTGAACACACATCATCAACATGATAAGCCCACTGTAATTGAAAATCTAAATGAATGCCGAAGTACTTGTCTACTGTAACCTGATCAACTCTCTCCTCATTAATAAAAACTGCACTATGATCACCAATGGACCTGGGGTCGAGCACCATTTCTTTCGTTTTCTTGACATTTAAAACTAGATTATGCTCCTCACACCACTGCACACACCTTATTATCTCTGACTTGTACACAGCACTATCTGAGTCTGCTGTCAGTAGACTCAGTATAGCCGTGTCATCAGAGAACTTAATAATGTAGTTGTTAGGATGGTGATTCCTGCAGTCATTGGTGTATAATGTGAAAAGAATAGGAGAACTGACGCAGCCCTGGGGAGCAACAGTGTTAATAACCTGAATGTCAGAGAGAGTTGAGTGAACTTTCACCAGTTGCTGCCTGCCTGCAAGAAATGAAAAGTACCGTCTGATTATGTAAGGATTCACATTCATCTGTTCCAGCTTGTTTAACAGGATGTGAGGGAGTATTGTATTAAATGCAGATGTGAAGTCCATGAACAGTAATCTTGCATAGACAGTGGAGTTTTCAAGATGTTTTAAGATTAAGTGTGTTATGGTGTTTAAAGCATCAGTAGTGCCTAAGCCATGTCTTTATGCGAATTGGGCAGTGCTTTTACACCTTTTTGGGCACTCCACTGGGTCCAGGAGCTGATTTAGCTATAGCTGCAGATTCCACCTCCTGGACTTCCTTCAGGGTGGGTTCGCGGTTGATGAACTCAACAGTGAGAGCTGGTATGTCTAGAAGGGCTCTGAGGGGTCCTAGGTCTCTCTCTCTATCAGGGTCGTTCAGGTTGTTATGCAGGAAGTGGTCTACTTATTCCTTTGAGCAGTCTCAGTGACTGCTGCCCTTCTTGCTTCCTGATCATGTTGTGAAGCTCAGCCAGTGGTGGTTTCTCCTCCTCAGTTGCTGCCTTGTACTATTTCGCCAGAGTCCTGAGCCCTTGCCGGAGATGATGGATCTTCTCTGCCTCTTGGTTCATGGTGTAGTCGGGTCTGGTGGTCTTGCCCTCATCCACACTGATCCTCTCTGCCACGAAGGTGACAATGATGGTGGTCATTGTCTGCAGCCATTTATCAGCATCCCCTTTTGCTGTTGATTCCATGATTCTGGCTACATCCTCATCAAACTGGTGCCACAATCTGTGTTGGCTTGCTGGAGGCCACTTGATACAAGGCTGCTGAACTACTTTGCAGGGAGCTGGAGAGCTTGGCACTCGGAGGTTCTGGGCTCTGTGAGGTCTCCTGCCCGGGCTCCTCCGTCATCTCCCCAGGATTGCACTCTCCTTCTCCAAACATTTCATCTTGCCCTGATGGAATTTCAGGCCGCACTCGTTCTTGTAGACCTTGCCGCAAATGCATCTCTCGGTCGTGAAGCCATTTGCTAGAGTCGTCATCATTGTTTCCATACTGTCTTCCTCGTGGAAGATGCAAGTTGGGGAGCTGCCCCTCCTTGCCCTGGCGGCCGTCTTTCCAGGCTGTCAACAGTCGTCACCAATCTGTTCTTGGCTGTCACCCAGCCTCTTCCTGGGTGTCACTGGCGGAGCTAAATTGCATGTGTGAAAGATACATCCTTGGATGTCCTGGGACACATCATCAGTGAATCATCACTCTAGCTGAAGCTATGAACATGAAAATGCAAATGGCTCTATCTAGAGCCAGTGTTATTTTGTCCGTTCTGGGCCACTGTAGAACAACATGTGGAATAGGGCCTTCTCCGTATGTTGATATAAACGGCTCATTGTAACATAACAAAAACATGATGACTCTGATTTTAGATCATGAACTAATGAAAAGATAGTTATAAATATTATATTTAATTTCTGTAAATGGATGCCCCTAAATCCGACAGACTGGACCTGTAACAGTGGATGCTGGCTGATATTTTACTTTATTCATTCTTTATTATTATTATTATTATTGTTATTATTTAAATGGGTCATAATATATTTCTCATCTGTTTAACTGTTGTCTCTTTCTACCAGTGAGGGATCTCATTTCTGCGGAGGAAGTCTGATTCACCCTCAGTGGGTCCTTACTGCTGAACACTGCACTCACAAGTCAGTGAGATGATTAAAAAAACATCTACAGTCCTGATAACCACTGTACAGCTTGTGTGTAGGTTTATAAACATGTTGTGTACTGTAGGTCTGAGGAGCCTGCATTCTACAAGGTACTCCTGGGTATCCACACAAAGTCAGGCGATGAGCCATCGCGACAGGAAAGGAACGTGGAGAAACTGATACTTGCACCCAACAACGTCGACATTGCTCTGCTCAAACTGCAGAGGTAAAAACTGGACTGATCATCCTACTGTCACCACTGTTTCAAATATTTATAATCATAGTGGTTCCGATGCAACTATCCTTCTTTAACTCACTATTGCTACTCAGTGGTGGAAAGTCACCAAGTAATTTTACTCAGGTACTGCATTTGCACTTTACTGGAGTATTTCCATTTGCAGATACTCTGAACTTCTACTCCACTACATCTCAGTGGCACTTACTGTACTTTTTACTGCACTACACGAATCTGATAACTTTATCTAATTGGTACTTTTCAGATTCAGATTAATAATTCAAAATTGATCAACAAATGAAATATTATTATGTTACCCAGAAGTACATAACCATCAGTATGTAACGTAATGAAAATAAGCTCCACCTTTAGCAGCTGCACCAACAGCATGGTGTACACATTATTGCATCAATATTATAATCCAATAATACAACACCTTTTAACGGACACCCTGCATCCAATCAGAATTGAGTATTCACCCAGACCATGGTATAATATACATTAATCTGAAATGGGCCCTACTACATAATGATGATTTGCCTGTACATGCTAATACGTGTGTACTTTAATTTAAGTAACAGTTTGAATGCATGACTTTTACTCGTAACTGAGTATATCTACACTGTAGTATTGGTATTTTTAAGTAGAAGATCTGAGTACTTCTTCCACCGCTGGTGTTTTGTGTGTTTTCAGCCCTGCAATAATAAACGACAAAGTCCTGCCAGTTTGTCTGCCAGAGCAGGACTACATTGTTACTGCTCGAACTGAGTGTTATGTCACCGGATGGGGTGAAACCAAAGGTAAGTTATGTGTGTCTGTATGTCTTGTAATATCTTTGTGAGGTCCAGTTCAGGTCTTCATGTTGCTTTTAAAAGTGTGGACATGCTGGCCAACCCTAACTTCTCAGCGCTGCCTAGTTTGACAATTTGACCGCAGTCCATGATCACTGATTGACAGCTGTGTTCGAGACGTCTCGGGGTTGTTGGTGGCTTGGTGGTAGAGCAGACGCCCCATGTACAAGGCTGTTGCCGCAGCGGCCCGGCTACAACTCCAGCCTGTGGCCCTTTGCTGCATGTCACTCCCTTTCTCTCTCCCCCCTTCACACTTGTCTGTCCTGTCCATTAAAAGCTGAAAATGCCCCAGAAAATACCTTTAAAAAAAGAGATGTCTTGGCCCCGGTAGATCATTCCCATAGAACATACTGACAGTCTGAAATAAGACAGTTATTTTCATAAAAGTTACCAACTGTAGATTATATAAAGTTAAAAAAATAAAAATAAAGAAAAAACAGTATTTTTATCCAAAATCAAAGTAAAAGCTCTGGAAACTCTTTAGGTTGCTCAACAAATATTTAAAGGTAAAGTTTCAAAGGTGACAAAAAAAAAAGACAAGAATTATCAATTGTTAAAGCCCAATAAGTAGAAATGATCCCACATTCAAGCCAGAGTTAACAGATTTTATCATCTGTTGCTGTTTCATTTAGAAACTGGATAACTGTGTTGAGGTGTGTTGCAGAAACGGGAGGTGCAGACTTCCTGAAGGAAACTGGAGTTCCTGTGATCGAGAACAAGATCTGTAATCGTCCATCGTACATGAACGGGAAAATCAAGGAATATGAAATATGTGCTGGACTCAATGAGGGAGGAATAGATGCCTGCCAGGTATGAAAAACTACAAAAACTGGGGACCATGTTAGAAAACTACATAGTGCTGTGTGTTGCTGTTGACCATGGCCTCTTTTGTGATACAGTAGCACTTTATTAAGTATTAGGGCATTACAGACCTGGAAAATAAAACATTACTTTTATTAAAATCTAATTATAATGAAGTAAAATCATTCAGCCACATTGTTCAGTACAACTGCCCATTATGTTACTTTACTGGACTAAACTGTCCGAGCAAGTGGCTTCTTGTTCTAATGGACTCACAGAGCTCAGCACTTCATTAATTAAATGTTATTGTAATCAACTGCAATGATTGCCAAAGGTGTAATGTAAGACCCAGTGTATATGATTTTAGATAGAAATCTTGACTTGTTTGTACATATTTTACCTACATCTGTTAGTGAATATACATTTTCCGTATCTCTGTCACCTGTAGATCTGTGATGTAAAACTTTTCTTCCTTCATGCTTCACTGGTGTTCTTTTCCAGTCTAGTTTTGGACTGAAAACTATTTGTTCTCCGTGCAGGGTGACAGCGGTGGTCCTCTGGTGTGTAAAAGCCAGAACAGTTACATCCTGCAGGGTGTGACATCATGGGGTGATAAATGCGCCGCTCCTATGAAGCCTGGCATCTACGCTCGAGTCTCCATGTTTGTCGACTGGATCAACAAAACCATTGAAGACAATTAAAAACTACCCATGTTACAAAAAGTACTGTAGCATCAGTCACAGAAAGTAACTGTTTATTGTGCTCTTTGAAGATACTTTTTGATTTCTTATATTTGTCTGATGTCAACAGATGTTTTGTTTCCTCTGGTGTTTACACAATAAGCCAATCATGTTTCTGGTTTTGGCATGTAAAGGTGTCTGTAAGAGCTGAAAAATAAAACTTAATACAAATGAGATGGGGGATGGAGTCATGCTTTAATGAAAATGTATTAAAAAATACTTCCTTGGTTTTAGCTGAGGTCAAATCAATACATAGATGCACAGTCACACGGTCTTTTCCAGCCACTGGTAGGATTTCTTGATGTCGGCCACTTCTTCATTCTGTCGGTGGCACATGCCACGCAGGGGCTTGGCCTTCCATGATGGTTCATCCTCCCCTTCTGCATTCTCAGGTGTCTGCTGTCTGAGGTATTCACTTAGCAGCTCATCTTTTGGGGCCATCTTCCTGATGTATTCCTGGATCTTGGCTGGTTTGTCCCGGACAGTGGCGTAGCAAGTGTTGATGGCTCGGACCTTGTTCTTTTTGTTCAGCTGACTTTTCAGGACCTGCCTTACTCTTTGTAGGTATTTCGCTGTGTGTGACTTCCTTGTGGCCTCCTCATGGTTCCCCTTTGCCTGCAGGACACCAAGGTATTTGTAGCTGTCCTGAACATCTGCAATGCTGCCCTCTGGCAGTTCAGCCCCTTGGTTCTGATCATCTTCCCTCTCTCTGACACCATCTGACCACACTTATGTGCTGATGTCATTGCTGTAGATCCTGGTGAGGTGGATCAGTGAATCAGTGTCTTGCTAATTCCTGGCATACAGCTTGATATAATCCATCATTGAGATATCATTGTTAATTTATTGTTATTATTATTATTATTATTAGTTGTAGTAGTACTAGTAATAGTAGTAGTATTCATTTATAATTTTTGCCAATTTACCAATTACTACTAGGATGAGGCAGCAACCGCATCCACATACCAGCCTGGAACAATGTTCTACATTCAAAAAACAAACAAAAGAAGTAAAATAACTCAGCCTGGAAATCCAGACTCAAATCTAGAAAGATTTTGTAGTAAGCCCCATTTGTTTGTCGACCAGTGGGGCTAACTGATATGTTATGCTTTTGCCATATCCCATCAGCAAAACGGCAAAAACGTCCTTCCTGGAAACGAAGGCTTCTAGGGCAGTCTTCTGTTCCTCTCTCAAGGAACAAGATAAGTGTAGTTGGCTTAGCGTTTCTTCCAAAGCTACATGGAATGGATGCGGTCCTTCAGGGGCTGCCATCTTGGCTGTTTACTTTTCAACTCCTATGGCGCAGCGCTGTCCTCATCATGTTACGCCCGCCCAGAGCCCGCCTCCGTCAGATAGACTGATCTTATTGGTCTGACTGGTGATTCAGCGGGCTCTGCTCGTCGGGGCCAGATCCCCGTGTAGAGCAAATTCAAATTTGAATTAACTGTTATTCACAAAAATACTTCAAGTATTAAAATAAGAAATGCTCACTTACTATGAGTCTTACTAACTCTTACTACACTCGTCACTGCTGTTGTAGGGATTAAGAAAAAGTCACTCTGGCCAAACGCTGTGTATCACTACAGCCAACATCAAGGTCCAAAAGTGTGTGTGTGGGTGTTTATGACAACAAGACAATCTTTACTTTCAGGTGACATTATGAGTAACTGTTTACTTATTTTATTTATCTCCAAAGTTCAGTGAAGACATTGAACCTGCACATTAGGTTGTATGAAAGATCAGTCAAAAAATGTCCCTCTCATTTTGAAGGCTGATTCTGTCCCTCAGACGGAGATTAATTACACTTACTGCTTTTGCTCATGCAGTTTCTCTGACCTTTAATTGGAAATCCATTTTTCTAAATAAATTTTGTGAGTCTTTACTCCCTGACTGCCAGAAATCAGCAGCTTTAATTTATTTAATTTTGAGACAACAAACAAACAAAAAAATAGCTTTAGGCTTCCTTTTCCAGAATAAAGCAAATATGTCTCACCACACTTTCCCTTACAAGAGCTTAATACTGTCTCTTAACTCTAAACAGAATTAGCAACAGTGTCAGCATCATCAGAAAGTGCTATCAAGGCAACAATGGTATCCAAAGACAACAGTAGTGGCTCAGTCCTGAGTAAAAGTAATTTAAAAAAATAAAAGCAAATAAATACACTTCTTGAGCCACATAACACACAGTCACTTTACATGAACAAGTGTTAATTCGCAGTCAATATACGTTCATGAACAACTGGAATATTTTTACATGAACTCCTATAAATTGTTCAAATCATGAAATCAAACTCACTCTCTCACTCTGGTGTGCTGCTTGCGCGCCAAACACACCTGGAAGTAAATCACGGCTTTCTTCTGTGCCTTTTCTCCCCTTTAATTCGGTCAGGAACACACACAATACACAGTCGGCTGAAATAATCAGCATACTATGACATGACCTCATCTACCCTATATGTGTACATTAACAGCACTCACGCTGTCCCGCTGTTCAGTTTTCCCTCAGCGCAGTGGGGTTCACACACATTTAAGACACATTCAACAGACCTACAGACATGGGCAAAAATACAAGATCATTCTCCATCCGTTCTAACATACAGCATAGTTACACTCAGGCACAGGTGACTATTTATATATCTCAGCAGTGTTTACCTGGATGTTTCCTTATAAAAGTGCAGGACCACACACTTCAAACTACCAGTAACCTTCCAACTTTCTTGTTTCTAAAGTCCCGTGACAGCTACGTGTGAGAGTCAAGTAATATTTGTCTGAAAATCACAGTGGAGTTTGTGCATTCCTTTGTGTGAGTGAATTAATAGAGACCAAATGCTTCTGTAATTACTGTATTTTTCAATCTGATTCTTCTCATAAGTGTGACTGTCCTTACTATGAGTCTTACTAACTCTTACTGCACTCTTCACTGCTGTTGTAGGGATTAAGAAAAAGTCACTCTGGCCAAACGCTGTGTATCACTACAGCCAACATCAAGGTCCAAAAGTGTGTGTGTGGGTGTTTATGACAACAAGACAATCTTTACTTTCAGGTGACATTATGAGTAACTGTTTACTTATTTTATTTATCTCCAAAGTTCAGTGAAGACATTGAACCTGCACATTAGGTTGTATGAAAGATCAGTCAAAAAATGTCCCTCTCATTTAGAAGGCTGATTCTGTCCCTCAGACAGAGATTAATTACACTTACTGCTTTTGCTGATGCAGTTTCTCTGACCTTTAATTGGAAATCCATTTTTCTAAATAAATTTTGTGGGTCTTTACTCCCCGACTGCCAGAAATCAGCAGCTTTAATTTATTTAATTTTGAGACAACAAACAAACAAACAAACAAAAAAATAGCTTTAGGCTTCCTTTTCCAGAATAAAGCAAATATGTCTTGCCACACTTTCCTTTACAAGAGCTTAATACTGTCTCTTCACTCTAAACAGAATTAGCAACAGTGTCAGCATCATCAGAAAGTGCTATCAAGGCAACAATGGTATCCAAAGACAACAGTAGTGGCTCAGTCCTTAGTAAAAATGTGAGTAATAAAATGAGGAGACCTGACACATTCGACAGACCTACAGACATGGGCAAAAATACAAGATCATCCTCCATCAGTTCTAGCATACAGCATAGTTACACTCAGGCACAAGTGACTATTTATATATCTTAGCAGTGTTTACCTGGACATTTCCTTATAAAAGTGCTGACTTTCTTGTTTCTAAAGTCCCGCAACAGCTACGCCTGAGAGTTGCCAGGAAGCAGCTCTTAAAGTGACAGCATCACCTCAGCAAGATTACCAGCTTCCAATATATGAAATGATGTGACAGATAAAACAGTGTGAAAACAAAAATAAATAGTCACTATAATAGGCTACTGATCCTCCAGATAAATCATGTGTGCGTATCAGTTGTGCTACTGGAACAGCTAAAAACACTGTCTGCCTCGAGTTCACCTGGCTACAGTTATGTTCTTTGATCTTGTTTGGACACCCCACATTAGAGCTACATCACTAAACTTTTAATAACAGAATCCTGTTAATGGTGTTTTATGTTTTGTCAGACTGATTGCACAGTGTTCCTTGGGATGATGCTGACTTGATTGACACCCATTTGTGCCTTGAAAAATTTCTCGCCCCATTAGAATTTTTTGGTTAACACATTTTTTGCTTCTTTTGACACGTATTTCATCTCCTTTTCACCCAAAACTCATGAGTTCATTTTTGGATATCACTTAGTGTTTGTCTCTAATTGATTACCAAACTTCTGAAATGTATGGCAGGATGCACTTAATGAGCCATAGCTCTTATTTGCTGAATTGGATTGCACTCAGACTTGTAATGTTGTACGTGTGGGCAGGTATGCAAGTGTGCAAAATGTATTTATTCTATTTATTGTTTGTTTGTATTGGGACAAATGCCACACTCCTCCCAGTCACAATAATACCCACATTCCTGGAGGCAGCTGCTGAGGAGGGGGAGTTGCAGCCATTTTTAGCTCTAGTCTATTAATCAGCCCTAAACCTAAACTAGATTATAATTCATTTGAAAGCCTGGTCCTCAGTCTTTTACATCCTACCTGGAAAACATCAAAGCCACTTCTTTTTTTTTTTAGAATGTACCGTGCTCCTGGCCTGTATTCTGAAATTTTATCTGAATTCTCAGAGTTTTTATCCAGTTTAGTTTTTAAGTCAGATAAAGTTATTATTGTAGGCGATTTCAGTATTCATGTTGACATTGATGATGAATCCCTTGCTCCTGCGTTTATCTCATTATTAGACTCAGCAACAGTTACTATTCCAGGATTTTATCAGATAGGGCCGTAGCAAAATTTAGAGAATGATTCCATCGGATTTAAATTCAATAACATGTTCCTCTGTAACAGAGGTTTCCTGTACTGACTTTAAACTCTCCCAAATTGATTATCTTGACCAGGGGTGAATGGGTGTGAAGTCGTCTGGGGAGGGATCCCAAGACTGCACATTTGCATTATCAGGGCTGCCCCTGACCAAACTGGGGCCCTAAGCGAAATTTTATTTGGAGGCCCCCATCCCAAATGTATCATAGGTAAAAAATGACCGTACAACAACTTGCCATTTAACTTGACAACCTATATTGGCAATAACAAATGAACTGTAGATACAGTAGTTTGGCTGTATGAGTCAAATAAAATAAAAAATTCAACCTGACATAAATAAATAAATAAATATTAAATAAAAATAACTTCAAACTGAAATGAATAAATAAACAAATCTGAGTCACAAATAGCCATCAATTACTCATCAAAAGAAAGTAACTTCCACCACCTCAATCCCCCACCCTTGATTAAACACTGAAAATAAAATAAAAGAGGGAGACAGGTTTTTCCTATTTAATCTTATTTTGTTATATTTCTCCCTCTCCCCTCTCTGGAGGCATCCAATCTCCCTCAGCCCTCCGCCTCTCCCACCTTAATTAAACACTGAAAACAGAAATAAAATACAGAGACATCTTTTTTCTATTTTCATCTTATTTAGCTATATTTCTCCCTCTCCCCTCTCTGGGAGCGTCCGACCTCCCGGCCCCGCACATAACCCTGAGGCTTGCCTTCCATCCCCGCACATACCCCTGTCCCTTTTTTGGACGACATGTCGACAACTCTTCACCTGCTGCAACGCTGCAAGTGCCTGCCGACGCACACCTCTGATTGTTCAGATGTCGAGTGCTGTCAATCATTGCAGCGACGCATGGGTGGTCAGGTCTCTTCTCTCCTTCCTCGAGCTGATTCTAGGTGCGTCTCACGGTAGCGCATCCATTGCGCATATGCGCAAAGTGTGGCCCCCCATGGAAGATGAGGCCCTACGCACAGCGCGTGTTCTGCGTTTAGGGAGGGGCGGCCCTGTGCATTATGCAGTCTTGGGATCCCTCCCCAGATGACTTCAAACCCATTCACCCCTGGTCCCACCTGACCGTAATGACTCACATGGTGGCCAGGTGGGTCAACGACTCACATAGTGACCTTAACGATCCTGAAACTAAGAGCTCACGTGACCCCTATGACTCTGCAAGGGTTCCCACCCACACAGGGTTTAGCCGGCAACCTCGTACCAGTCATTTAGAACTGAAGAAGCTTCTTGGACGAGAGGCGAAACATCTTCAAGAAACGCAAGCAAGTCCAGTTGCTTATGATATTAGCACTTATGATTACCATGACCTGGATGACTGAGAATCTTCACCAACTACCCCAGGTTTCTTTTCAGCACTGTAGCCAGGCTGACACAGAGTCACAGCTCTATTGAGCCTTGTTTTCCTTTAGCCCTTAGCAGCAATGATTTTATGAGCTTTTTTTAATGACAAAATTCTAACTATTAGAGGCAAAATTCATGACCTCCTGTCCTCAGATAGCACCTATCTAACTTCAAACACAGCTGTAAGACCTAATATATATTTAGATTGCTTCTCCCCCATTACTCTCCAACAACTGACCTCAGTGATTTCTTCATCCAAGTCATCAACATGTCTCTTCGACCCTATCCCATCTAGGCTACTTAAGGAAGTCTGACCTTTAGTTAAGACGTACATATTAGACATGATCAATATATCTCTATGAACAGCCTATGTACCACAGTCTTTTAAGGTAGCTGTAATTAAAGCTCTCCTAAAAAAAGCCCACCCTGGATCCAGAGGTGTTAGCCAACTATAGACCAGTATCTAATCTTCCCTTTCTTTCAGAAATCCTTGAGAAAGCAGTCGCAGACCAGCTGTGTCATTTTCTCAACGATAATTATTTATTTGAGGAATTTCAGTCAGGATTTAGAGTGCATCATAGCACTGAGACAGCACTAGTTAAAATTACAAATGATCTTCTGATTGCTTCAGACAAAAGACTTGTCTCTGTACTTGTTTTATTAGATCTTAGTGTTGCATTTGACACAATCCATCAAATTCTGCGACAGAGACTGCAACATTTAATTGGCCTAAAAGGTTCTGCACTAAGCTGGTTTAAATCTTATTTATATGATCGTTTTCAGTTTGTTCACGTTCATAATGAATCATCCTTACGTACTAGAGTTTGTGTTGGAGTTCCACAAGGTTCTGTGGAACTTTCTGTTCACTTTATATACTTCCCTTAGGTACCATCATTAGAAATCACTCTGTAAATTTCCATTGTTATGCAGATGATACACAGTTGTATTTATTGATAAAGCCAGAAGAAATGGATCAATTAACTTAAATTCAAAAATGCCTTAAAGACATAAGAACCTAGATAAGCACGAATTTCCTGATGTCTTATTGATAAAGGTTATAGTTAGGGCTGGCTCTGGCTTGCCTTGTACCAGCCCCTAGTTAGGCTGACATAGGCCTAGTCTGTCAGGAGACCTCCTATAATACACCTCTTGTAATACACCGAGCACCTTCTCTCCTTCTCTCTCTCTCTCCTTTGCCAACATTCATGTCTTCGAACTCCAACTCGGTTTCTTCTCCGGAGCCTTTGTGCTCCACTGTCTCTAAGGTTAACTCGTATTGCAGCGGTGCCTGGATAGTGTGACATGTGTGGTTGTGCTGCTTCTGTGGTCCTACCTGATGCCTCCGACTGCTGCTGTTATCATTAGTCATACTTCTACTGTTATTATACACATATGATTATTATTGTCACATACATACACTATCATATATTAACATATGTTTACAACCTATGGTACAACAATAGCCATAAGTATTATTAGAATATTATTACTTAAATTAGTGTTGTTGTAAGCTACTGTCATTACTCTCTCTGTCTCTTTTTATGTATCATTTTGTCAAATGGAATACTGTTAATTTATGATGTTGATCTGTTCTGTACGACATCTATTGCACGTCTGTCCGTCCTGGAAGAGGGATCCCTCCTGCTCTTCCTGAGGTTTCTACCATGTTTTTCCCTGATAAAGGGTTTTTTGGGGGGAGTTTTTCCTGATCTGCTGTGAGGCTCCAAAGGACAGAGGGATGTTGGATGCTGTGAAGCCCTGTGAGGCAAACTGTGCTTTGTGATATTGGGCTTTATAAATAAAATTGAACTGAATAAAATTGAAGTTATAGCCTGAGCTAATTTGCAATGCCCATCCCTAGCTGAGCGTTAAAATCCAAAAGGCTCCAGCAATGAATACACAAGTGACAGTGTAAAGTACGCACAACAGTAAAGACAGAACAATACAAGATATAAACTGCAATACATAATTAACACCATAGAATAGGAAACACCACATTATTCATGACTGTATCACTGATTCCTCTTCAAAAACTGCTTCAGTTTGAGTTTAAAGTGATCGAGATCAGGATCCAGTATAAGTTCTGAAGGTAAAGAATTCAAAATTTTAATTCCATGGACAGAAAAAGCTGTTTCATCAAATGAGAATTCACACAGGGGAACCTTACAATTCCCACTGGCTGCTCCGTGTGTTAGTGAGCAAGAAGCTCTCAGTGGAACCACGAGTTCACTGAGCACCTGGGGAGCCTGATTATTTAGACATTTTTGGATGAGTTTGAAATTGGCAAAATCATTGAAATAATCAGAACTAAGTATATTTAATTTCTAAAGAACATGACAATGATGTGCTCTTATTGGTTTCCTGTGCAAAGTTTTAATGGCTGGATTATATATCATCATAGAGGCTTTATCTTTGTAGAGGTTGCTTGTGACCAAGAGCTAACACAGTAACTTGAATGTGAAAAAAATCATAGCATGCACAAAACTGTTTGCAGCATGAAATGGGAAAAAGACCCTGATAAGTCTAAATGTACAGAAGTTTGCTTTTGCAACCCTGCTCACCATCTTAACATGCTTCTCGAATTTTAGTTGTGAATCTAATATGAGACTGAGGTATTTTACCTGACCTGTTTGGTATTTTGTCCATTAATATTTAGATTTAACACATTAACTTCTGTTGATGAGCGAACCCTGGCAGAAAAGCAAACTGACACAGTTTTGTTAATATCAAGTGAGAGATGTCACTTTTCAAACCATGCTGCTATGGACTGTAAACGACATAACAGCTGTCTGGAAGCTGCCAGAAACGTTTTCGCAGATACATGTATGACTGTATCATCATTATACATCTGAAAACCTGCTTCAACACATGATTGTGGTAAGACATTAATGTATAAGCTTTAAAGGAGTGGACCAAGAACAGAACCCTGAGGTACTGCTGTGTTAGTCTGTAGGAAAGATTTCTCATCATTAATGATAACACACTGTTATCAGTGTTAACAACAGCAGCAGGTGGCAAAAGCCTCAGCTGAGAGCAGCAGCAGAAGCAAACAGAATTCAATTCTTTTAGGTTTAAAATTATCATCAATGTATTGTTTTTTTTTGCTAATTCACCAATTACTACAAGGACGAAGCAGCTACCCCATCGACATACCAACCCTGAAGAATGTCCTGTATTATTATCCACAACAATACTTAATGTATTAAAAATAAGAAGTGCTTGTTATCCAGGAAAATTAACTGAAGCGCCTCCTTTAGGACATATATTCACAGAAGCCTCTCATCATTAACTTAGTCAAGAATTTGAAAGACAGTGGCACAATGTCCCAGAACTGAACAGCTGTTATTTAGACCTTCCACCCACTCAAGAGTCTAAAGTATGATGTTTTGTAATAATGTTTGTTTGTAATTGAGAACATTGATCCTTTTAGTTGAAGATTAATTTTATGTTATACATTGATTAGATGTAATCTAGATCACATAGTATTCATCAGTCCAATGAGAATCAAGTCTGTATTACAATATATTATTTTAACAAATACACACATGTATTACCATAAGTGGTTACTGGAAAAAAAAGATGAGTATGTGCTTGAGGTCACATTATCAAAAGTGTTTCAAAACCTGTTGCATGTTTGCTGTCCTTGTCTGACCAATGATTGACTAAAAATAGATTGAGCCGTCCTGTTTATTTTCCTGAGATGCTAAAAGAGCGCAGTCACATCCCAGGAGCTACCTCGGTGACTTTGTCGATTGTGAGCTGCCTCATCATGGACCTGTGCAAACTAGCTTTGCTCCTGGGAGCCCTAACCTGCACTGGTAAGATATAATGGTGCCTTTGAATGATAATTATGAGTAGTTCACAATAATTTAAGTGCCCTAAATTATAAATAAAAGTAAGACAGATATATTATTATTATTATTATTATTATTATTATTATTATTATTATATATTTAGAGTACTAGCTGTAAAATGTTTTGCTCAACTGTTTTCAACAAAGCGGCTGGGTCACAAACTTCCACATTTTACAGCTGAGCTGTATTAAAACATGTTTCTGATAACATATAAGATGAGAAAAAGGCGATGCAGTAACAGAATCTTGAGACATATTTGATCAGCGCTGCCTAGTTTGATAGTTTACCACAGTTTACTTGCAGTGATTAACATAATTGACAGCTGCTTTCTCCGAAAACAGCCTGTGATTGACCAAAGTCTTCCATCACGGTCTAGATTTTCTCAAACCTGAAAACAGAGCCAAGTGAAGATGCACATATCTAGTGTTCTTTCAGACCACTTGAACTGCAATTAAACTTTATAAGGGGATTTTTGCCCAGTGATGCCAGAATTAAACTGCCTATGTCAGCTTTAATGATAAGAAATGTACTGTATATTTGACAATGAATTCATAGTTTTGTCCCTGATTCCAGCAAGTGGTACTGAGGTGGATGGCTACACCAAAATTGAGGGAGCACAGATCCTCTCGTTGCAGAGAAGACAGTACTCAGTGAACAACGTGACTGAATGTGCCGCCAAATGTGACAATGAAACATCCTTCATATGCAGGTAAGTTCACACCTTTAAAATCCAGTTTTTACCTTAACATCTAACTTTTAGATTCAAAGCTAAGCATTCTGACTCGACACCTGCTGTGTTTTCACAGGTCTTTCACATATAATCAAAGGGATGACGGGTGTTGGACAGCACCAGACAACTCTAAAACACGGATGGCTGAGCGAGGAAAAAGCACAGTGTTGTATGAAAGAAAAGGCAAGTCTTTTGTCTTTTCATCTACATAAACAGCCATAAACAAGTTTATTAAAAGTTACTAGATGTTCTTCATTTGTCTCCTATGAATTTTGGAGAAAGATCTACAACAGTGCACATACTGTTCATCACTGTAGATTCTTCTTTATATTTAGCCTCCATCACATTGTCGTTAATATTTAGCCTATATGATGCATGATCAGTGATGTTTGGAATTTGTCCTCAGGGCTTCATGTTTTTCTTCAGGGCTTTTTGTGAAATGAAAAAAAAAATCTAAAATTCAGATTGAAAGAAGACACTCGCTGCATGTCCAAATTGTACCAACTACTTAGTTATAGTTAAACAGGAAAAAATCTCCATAACTCTGCAGTGCATGATAAAGTAAACTTGTCAACAAGCATTCCACCTCAATAGCAAGTTGATTTTATTGGATGATCAAACATGCAAAGCTGAAAGTTTCCTTTGGTGTATATTTTTTCTTGTGCAGCATACACCCTGGAGTGTAGAGTTGGAAGAGGAATAGATTACAGAGGAACAAAGTCCAAAACAATAACAGGAAAGACATGTCAGAGATGGGAAGACAGATCCCCACACACGCCTAAGTATGTATTCATGCAACATCATGCAACATCATGTCAGTTTACACATCACATCGTATCTTTTTATGTCTGTTCATGTAATTTTTCTCAATGTGTGCTGCAGCTTCACACCGCAGGAATATCCCCAAGCAGGGCTGGAGTCCAACTTCTGCAGGAACCCTGATAGAGCCAGTGGGGGACCCTGGTGTTACACCACTGACCCAGACACCCGCTGGGAATACTGCAATGTAGCCATCTGCCCTGGTAAAAATTTATTTATTTCATGTGTTTATTATTTTGTTTGTTTGTGTGTGATATCAGTGACAGCAAGGCACAAATACGAACTATTGTATCATAAATTCTTCTGCTTTCCAACCTTATATATATGCATCCTTATACATGCAGTAGACCAATACAGCAGAGAGGTAATATCATGAGTTTGTGCTTGTTCCTTTACAGGTGAGTGTATTCACTGCAATGGTGAGGACTACAGAGGACAAGTCTCCATTACAGAAAGAGGCTACACCTGCCAACGCTGGGACTCCCAGGAACCTCACAGACATGGCTATGACCCTCACGCGTAAGACGTCAAAGCAGCACATCAATCTATCAACCAACCTCACGCAGTATTACATGAAATTTGATGAATGTTATCAGGAAGAATGTATTAACTAAGAAACCGAACAACCCATTGTCCTCCTATGGACTTTTTTTTTTTCAAAACTACTTCCTGTTCAAAAACAATGCTTAGTTTTTAAGCTTATCACGTCCTACTAATCGCAAATAGCAAAGAGAAATTAGAAATGCATACCAAACAAAAGCCTGGCTCTCAGGAAGTTACTACAATTTCAAAAATGTGGTCATCCAGGGTGTTTGATGCAGTTTTACAGAGCAGCAGTAGAGGGCCTCCTGACCTACGCAATAACTTTGTGGTTTGGCAACGTGTCAGCTGAAGATAATAGACAGCTGGACGTACAGTGGTGCGTATGATACCCAGAATTACTGGATGTGATGTCACACCCCTAGTGGAAATTTAAAAGGTCGGGCTACAAAGGGAGTTTAAAGTGAGAGTTAAACATCAAACAACCTCTTTAACTTACGTTCTTCTCACAAAAGACTAACAAGTATTAAGACCAGAACATCCAAGTTCCAAAGCAACACTATTTTTTCTGCCTTTTGTCTCTGTGTAAGTGAGCTCACTACGTCAAATTCCAATCAATCATGTTATAGCAATAAAGTATTGAATCTTGGAAATAAAACAAATCTTCTAGAAGCTAAACACTGATTTTTGTCATGACAATTTATTTTTTATTTTTGATTCCTCTAGTTTTCCAGATAAAGATCTTGTAGGGAACTTCTGCAGAAACCCGGATGGTGAACGCCAACCATGGTGCTTCACCACCAGCCGGTTGAAACGATGGGACTATTGCGACATACCCCACTGCGGTAAGTGTTCCTATTTCCTATTTTATGTGTACTTCTGCTCTATTTCACTATCATAACACCTTATACCCGTCCAAGCTTCCATCACTAAGAGTCAGGGTCAGAGGAATTTTATGCACACAAGAGCAAAAATGTAAAAATGTGTTTTAGCTGAGCAGGTGTGCACATCTTTATACAAAAGGTGTGACTTCGGTCCTTCGTACTGTTTAACCACTTCCTGCTGCAGGACCACCGAACTGTCAAACTGACCCTGTACTGCAACCTGAGGAAGAAAAGAAAATACCACATTAATTATTTTGATAATGTCGTTTTTTGACAAAATTAAAACGATTAACATAGTTAGTACATCTTTTCAGTCAAGCACAGAGGAGCTCCATCTGCAGCTTACAAAATTTTAACACAATACACACACACACACACACACACACACACACACACACACATATATATATATATATATATATATATATATATATATATATATGTGTGTATATGTATGTGTATATCCCATTGTGGCTGTTCCAGGAACTATTTAGTAGAACTATTTCGATTTCTCTGTCGTCATTTGTTAAAGGTCCACACAGCTCAATGTATTCAGCATCATACCTGCATTTGGCCACGTCACTGAGCCAATAAGCTGTCTCTGTCATGTGGCTATCCATTAGTCCCTCACTCTATAGCTGGGAAAGGCACTTCAAAGTCAAAGCTTTGTGCCATAAATTCACTGCACTTCAAAGCAGAGTGTGTTTTTTACAAACTTGACATATTTGGAGTCACTTACAGTCCATCCTTAATGGAGTACCCACAAGACTGCTTTAAAACACTGCCACTACTTTTTTTTACTCAAGTTCTCCACCTAATCCATCTTATCATCTGTGCTTAGGAACCCCGCCTTCAGCCATCGTCCCAGAGCTGACCTGTGTCACTGGTAGTGGTGAAGCGTATCGAGGCACGATTGCCGTGACTAAATCTGGCAAAACATGCCAGAGCTGGTCGGCTCAGGAGCCACACAAACACTCCTACCTAGAATTCTACACCTGCAAGTAAGAGCTACTATGACTCAAACCTTTTTAAAGGCTTTTCATAAAAGAGGGACATACAGTCTGTCGCCTTATTGTTGGCACTACATGTGTTCATCATTATTGCTGTCTGTTGTTTGTCAGAGGCCTGGATGAGAACTACTGTCGTAACCCTGACAATGGAAATATGCCCTGGTGTTATACCACTGACAATGCGACTCGCTGGGAGTACTGCGATGTGCCGCGCTGTGGAGATACAGGTATGACAGTGATCAGTGACCACAATCTCTTACCTAACTAATATCAATGTCAGTGGTGGTGGTGATAAATGTAAACGGCATAATTGAGTCAGCTCAATTTCCTGTCTCCTGCTGTAGATGAGCCATTGACCCATCCAGACGAGGAGGACTGTTATGAGGGGGATGGGTCAAGTTACCGTGGCATGACAACAGAGACTGTCAGTGGAAAAAAATGCCAAGACTGGAGTGCCATGACTCCACACAACCACAGCTATACTCCACAGAGCTACCCCAAAGCGTGAGCTTCAAATAGCAACAACAAACCAACAGAGATCATTGGTTCCTTTGATTCTGAGAGTGAAACACAAAATCTTGTAGAGAAAGGTTCCCGCTGTCCTGAAGTTCCACGCTTTCTCTTTCAACAGGGACCTCAGGATGAACCTGTGCAGAAGCCCTGATGGAGACGAAGCTCCCTGGTGTTACACTACAGACCCCAGTGTCCGCTGGGAGTACTGCAACTTGGAGCAATGTCCCACCAATTCTTCAGAAGAGACACCCACAGCCTTACCTAATCCCCAGACCCCATCCACTGCAGTTCCACCACAAAAAGGTAAATTATTCAACCTCTACATATGCATTTGTACACTTTTAGTTAGTTGTTTGATTGATTTGTCCCCCCCTTTGGTTGCATTAGACTGTAAGATTGAAAATGGCGAGACATACCGGGGTCCAACCTCCATCACTGCTGAGGGTGTGACCTGCCAGGCCTGGAGTGCTCAGAGCCCTCACCAACACAAGAGCTTCACCCCAGAAACTCACCCTGACAAGGGCTGGAGGGAAATGTAAGTAAGTGTGTGTGTGTGTGTGTGTGTGTGTGTGTGTGTGTGTGTGTGTGTGTGTGTGTGTGTGTTCCTGTATTAACATTTTGAGTGATAGACTTTTGGAGTTTTGCTCTGGATGTAATGGACTAATGTTAAAATCTGGTAAATCATTGTTTTTGTTTCAAGTTAACTGATTCCCTCTTTGTATGTCACTGTCAGAGCTGCAGAAACCCAGGCAATGATGCGAGCGGACCGTGGTGCTATACTACTGACAATAACACAAGATGGGACTACTGTCACATCCCAAACTGTGGTATGGGAACCCTTTTTGTATGTAGAGCATTACAATCAATCATTGAGCTTTTTAACCACCTGAGTGCTGTTCTGAGTGAAATCTCCCTCTTTTTCTTAAAGGGACATGCTTCCCCAGGGAGATTTCTTTTCCATCTACAGCAGCTTTAGTTGTTTGAGATGAAAGAATACCTAAAATCTGTATATGATAACATGATAGTTGCAAAGGGAAAAAAAAAAAACATCCCGTAGAGCCTTTGTCTGATTTTGTATCTAAGGCCCCATCCACACATGTACTGCAAACCTGGAATTATGGGAAGAGTGGTATTTGAAAACACCAATGAAGAATTCAGTTGGGTTTTGTTTAACGTGGCCTCAGGTCAAACTTTACATCTCGCTCCTATCTAATGTTAAGAGTCTAATAATAGAATACATTTTTTGTCCATCTAACTATTTTGTTTCATCATGTGTCAGCATTATCCTCACAGGCTGCTTGCCATGGCTGTAAACCTTAACTTTTGTTAAATGACACAAATTTAAAGAAATTCAAAGTTTGTGTTTCACCTCTGCTGCAAGAAAATCATGACTCTGAGCTTTCCTTATAGTTGATTCCAAATGTGGGACGCCAGTCATCAAACCAAAGTGCTGTTTTGGTCGGATCGTGGGAGGCTGCGTGTCTAAACCTCACTCGTGGCCCTGGCAAATCAGCATCCAGACCACGTGAGTAAAAAGTGTCATGCAACATTTGCAAAATGTGATTTAAGTATAAGTGATATTGGGTTTTTCAAAGATGATGCCCAACTTTGTACCTCTAATGTCTAGGTCTTCAACATAGGGTCCAGGACCCCCAGGGGGTCCACAGAGTTACTGCAGGGGGGCAAATTATTCTTTTGATAATTGTTGAAAATTTGATTTTTTCTTTTCAAAATTAAAGTGTCTTAAAATATGCATAAGCATGACTCCAACATATTTTACCCTTGGCAACAACTTATCTTTGTGAAAGTGGAGTTTCCTCCCTCACCCACCTGAAAAGCAAATACAGCTTAAGACTGCAGCCTTACGCTGATATGGCCTTCTGCCTGACATCCACCTGCATGATTTAATATGCAATGCAATTTATACTATATATGTAGAAGGGGGTCCCTGCTCCATCTTTCTTTCAGCTAAGGGGTCCTCAGCTTAAAAAATGTTCTAATGTATACAATGGAGTCACAGAAGTTTCATCAGTTTCTCTAGAAGATAATTAACCGGCAATAACTGAAAAACCCAGACAGTCACAACATGGGAAACAGGTTACATTTTTATTACTATTATTGAAGTAGATGAAATATTTTTTATATCCAGATATTCTGAAGAGTATTTTTGGGTAATTGGAAATAATAATATGTTTTTAAATGATCTTCTGGGATTTTCATACATCGCTGGCTAATTATGTTTTTAAAAAATGGATATATGATCGTCCCAGGAAACTGTCAGTTCAATGAGAAGCACCTGCTTTGAAAAAATTGATGAGAGCACAACATCTGGCCTCAGGGAGCTTGTTGCGATGTAGTCTGGGAACTTGAGTTGTCTCCCCAAGTCGACCTGCAGCTCCCAGTGTAGCGCTGTGGTGAGAAGGCTGGTTACGGACTTGGATTGTGTTGGTGGCTGCTCCCCAGCCCTGACGAAGGTGATGATGTTCTTGGCATGTTGTTGCTTATTGTTGTTCTTGGCTACAGTGTTGTAGATGGACTCAGTAATTGTCTTCAGCACCTGGTGTCTGCAGCCAACTATAGTGACCCTCCCCAAGAGCTATTGGGCAACTGCTGAGAGGTCAGTTATGTCTTGGTTAAATTCTCCTTCAAAATAACCAAGACATAATTGAGATCAGGGGCAGAGAATTATGAGATCTCCTCTGTTTATCCCACTTCTCAAGTATTGCTCAAATAGTTATCTCAACTCAACCTCCTTTGTCTTCGTGATGTCTTGTCTCTTTTTAGCTTATCTCTTGCTCCTAAGGGACCCTTAGGAAAAGTAAGTCAGAAACAAATGATCACAGAATGATACGATTATGAGAAGCTCAAATTGATCTCAAGAGATGAGATTGAACCACAGATTAGCAACACGTTTCCTATGGGATGATCTGAAACAGAGACATAAAATGCATCAAAACTAAAACGTATCACTAAAATAACAAAAGATAAAGATTAAATGAGATAAGAACGTAAAAAGAGGAAGGGTAAGAGCAAAAACAAATAGATAAATTGGTTAAAAGCCGGATAAAAGGAACTTAAAGCAGCTGTACAGAACTTTTTACCATTAACAAAACTGTCCCTAGTTCGTATCACCCCCCCTTGAAGATCCGCATATTTATTTGAACCCAACAGCAACAAAAAAGCCTTTCTCTATATGGCTATTTAGCGTAGCCTAGCTTGGGTCGGACACACAGCGGAAGTCAGGAAACCAGAATGCGGCAGTGTTTCTGCTCGCCCGCAGCGGCCCGCAGCAATTAAAACACAGAAGAAGAAGGAGCCGTGTTTACAGGGTTCTTCAAGTAAGCAGTACACAACAGGCATTGCTGAACACATAACACCTAACAGTTTTACCAGAGATGTATCTATGAGGACTTGGTTGTACTTTTGATGTCATGGCGGATAATGAAGGAGCATCATGTAAAATTATCTGTGACTGTGACCATGAACACAAATATACAGCAGGCAGTTGTCCTCAGCTTATAAGAAATTCAGAGCTACACCAGAACATTTATGAACAGGTCTTACTTTACTACTAACTTGTGTGTCACGTTAGCATGTTAGCATGTTAGCATGTTTCCACTAATTACTTGGACTGACCTAACGTTAGTAGCGTTAGCTTTGCAAGCGAAGGCTGCAGGTAACAGCTTTGCTGTGTTAGGATTATGTTATGTCTTCACTGTGTATCTTCACATAAAAGAATACTCTGACGATTTGGGAGTTATGCCCTTTCTCTATCATTTTCATATTGAGACAACATGATCAATATCTTTTTTGTGTCTGTACATCCAGTGGCTGGGTCTCAGCGGTTAGCATTGCGCTGACAGAGGGTCAGTACGTCCTGCGCTGTGATCCACGTAGGGATACACCGGTGAGCAGGCACAGACGTAGCTTGTAAACAAAACTCAGCTGTTTATTTAGCCTAACGATATCTCCGGATTTTAGCAGCTGCAATGGACGACTTTGAACACGATTTTGAAAAGTTTCTTGTAGCGGACACAGATCCAGAGCCATACCTGTTTGAGCCGGAGCACACAGATGAGGAACTCCAGGTGTTGGATGCTGAGCAGGCGACAAGAGAGGCTGAATCCTCTGCTACTATTTTCCTGCACATAGTGGGATTCGGTGCTGCCATCGTTGGGGAGATATATCATCAGGAACAAAACCGCTGCAGAGAGTGCATCACAAGGAGTGAAAACTTTGCAGCAATCACTAATCCTGGCGTGTCTCTTTGTTTGCTTTTACCCGAGTGACCTGGTGTACCTGTCCCAGAGCCAGCTGCAGCTGTTGCTCACCGGTGTATCCCTGCGTGCAAGATGTATTGACCTTTTACAAGTGTCATGCTAACCGGTGTCTCAATATGAAAATGATAGCGAAAGGGCATAACTCCCAAATCGTCGGAGTATTCTTTTCACATAGTAATGCGGACTCAGCAGATGACTTGTTAACTGCTTATTCCTCCTTACACCAAACGTACACGGCTGCTTCTCATTGTTTCCAGTAGCACAACAACGGTTACTACATTACCCAGAATAACTTGAGGCTCACACTACTACGGTAACCTTAGTAGCTCAAAATACACAACAGATTAGATTAGATCAGAACAGAAACACGACAGGAGAATTTACAGGAGTAATTTTGCTGTTTCCACTAATTACTTGGACTGACCTGACGTTAGTTAATCCTCTCGCTCTCCGAAACAAATGCTGGCTGCAGTCGGAATTTTACGACACCAGGCTGTGGGTGTCATACTGCTTCGACCAAAGGGGCGCTATAATCAACGAAAACGAAAAGTTCCGCACAGCTGCTTTAAGATAGAAGAGATCAGTTAAAAGCCTAATTAAAAAGATGAGTCTTGAGCCTCTTTATAAAAACATCAACAGTCTCTGCAGCCCTGAAGTTCTCCGGCAGGCTGTTCCACAATCAGGGGCCATAATAACTAAATGCCACCTCCCTGTGTGCTTTAGTCCTAACCTGTGGTATGGTTAAAAGTCCTGTGCCAGAGGACCTCAGGGTCTGCGAGGGTTGATATGGTAAAAGCAGGTCAGATAAATAAAAAGGCTCAAGACCATTAAGACGTCTAAAAACCAATAAAAGAACCTTAAAATTGATCCTGAAGCACACGGGAGCCAATGCAGCGATTTTAAAACTGGTGTAATGTGCTTCCGCCCTCTGATCCTCATCAGCACTCGTGCAGCTGAATTCTGTAATAATTGAAGATTTGAGATACTCTTTTTGGGAAGACCAGAGAGCAGGACATTACAATAATCTAACCTGCAGGATATAAAAACATGCATCAGCACCTCTGTGCTGGCCTGAGAGAGATGTTGATTTGCTGGGCTGGGTTGGATGTTGTATACAGCTGCCACCATGAACTTGATATGCTTGAGTTCTGCCTGCTAGATCTCAGACCAGGTCACTCTAGTTTCCAGACCTCACTCCCACCGTGTCCATGCTCCCTGCTGCTGCTTGCCCACCATCCTCGTTGTTCACTCTTCGTCAACCCCTGCTCGTTCTTCTTTCAGAACTAGCTGCCGTTTGTCCTTGCCATGTGCCTTCTCATAGTTGGGTTGAGGAAGAGCTCCCAACTCTGCTCGATCTGTTGCCACTGTGCCCAGCAATGCCCTGTGTCTTAGCTGAGACTCAGCTAACGCCAGACTCAGCGCACCACTATGCCCGCTGATGCCACTCTCAAGTCCTTTGAGTCTTGGTAGAGTAGTGCCTCTCTGGTGCGAGAGACCCTGAACTTCTCTTCGAGGCTGCTGAAAGGAAGCTGGAGCTTGTTGGTCTTCCGCTACAGCTCTGCGCTACGTAGGCCGCAGGCCCAGCCATCTGCTGAGGTAGCTGCTGATCTTCCTTTCGAGGGACTCCACTGTTGACAGGGTCACCTTGTAAACTAAAAGAGGCCAGAGTATGCGAGGTAAGATGCCATGCTGGTAAATCCATGCTTTGAACTTGCCAGGTAAGCCAGACTTGTCAACAACTGTGAATCATGTCTCAGGATTCTTGAAAGTTGATTGGACTGGGTCCGCAACTACAGTCAAAGACCTTGCCTAGGCTCTTGACTGGTTTCTCGGTAATAGATGGGATTGCCATGCCATCCAGAAAGAAACAGAACTTGTCTGTCACTTTACCCTTCTTCAGCACCATGGCCCTGGATTTAGCTGGTTTGAAGCTCATTATAGCCTAGGAGATGAGCTTTTCCAGTCTTTGAGAAATCCATCTCCCTCCAGGCACAGATGTTGTGGTGACTGTGAGGTCATCCATAAAGGCTCTGATGGGAGGCTGCCTAATTCCGGACTTAGATAGAGGGCATCGACACTCCTACTACACTCCTTTTCAGCTGCCTTGACTACCACGTTCATGGCTAGGGAAAGGAGGCTAACTGAGATGGTGCACCAGTTACTATCCCCTTTTCAAGTCGGTGTCAATCAGATGTAACACACCCAGAAGTTAGTCTGAGCCTGAAGTTTTCATAGTACTTCAGGATGTGGTCCTTTGAAATTTGTTCAAAAGTTAGCCTTCTGGACAGGATGCTGAAGAAGATCTTCCTCTCAACACTGAGCACAGAGATATATCTGAACTGCTCAAGCTTCATGGAATTCTCCTCCTTTGGTATCCAGATGCCCTCCACCTTTTTCCACTGGTCAGCAACAGCTCCTCTATGCCGAAATGTACGCAGGGTCTTCCAGACAATCCTGAGGTGCTTTGGGCAGTGCTTGTACACCTTTTTGGGCACTCCACTGGGTCCAGGAGCTGATTTAGCTATAGCTGCAGATACCACCTCCTGGACTTCCTTCAGGGTGGGTTCACGGTTGATGAACTCAACAGTGAGAGCTGGTATGTCTAGAAGGGCTCTGAGGGGTCCTAGGTCTCTCTCTCTATCAGGGTCGTTCAGGTTGTTATGCAGGAAGTGGTCTACTTATTCCTTTGAGTAGTCTCAGTGACCGCTGCCCTTCTTGCTTCCTGATCATGTTGTGAAGCTCAGCCAGTGGTGGTTTCTCCTCCTCAGTTGCTGCCATGTACTATTTCGCCAGAGTCCTGAGCCCTTGCCGGAGATGATGGATCTTCTCTGCCTCTTGGTTCATGGTGTAGTCGGGTCTGGTGGTCTTCCCCTCATCCACACTGATCCTCTCTGTCATGAAGGTGACAATGATGGTGGTCATTGTCTGCAGCCATTTATCAGCATCCCCTTTTGCTGTTGATTCCATGATTCTGGCTACATCCTCATCAAACTGGTGCCACAATCTGTGTTGGCTTGCTGGAGGCCACTTGATACAAGGCTGCTGAACTACTTTGCAGGGAGCTGGAGAGCTTGGCACTTGGAGGCTCTGGGCTCTGTGAGGTCTCCTGCCCGGGCTCCTCCGTCGTCTCTCCAGGATTGCACTCTCCTTCTCCAAGCATTTCATCTTGCCCTGATGGATTTTCAAGCCACACTCATTCTTGTAGACCTTGCCGCAAATGGATTTCTTCTTGGTCGTGAAGCCATTTGCCAAAGTCGTCATCATTGTATCCATACTGTCTTCCTCGTGGAAGATGCAAGTTGGGGAGCTGCCCCTCCTTGCCCTGGCGGCCGTCTTTCCAGGCTGTCAACAGTCGTCACCAATCTGTTCTTGGCTGTGACTGAGGTGTCAAAAAAGGTGGAGATTCTTGAAGGGCCAGATGGCTCCCAACTTCTGTCCTTCTGCCTCACTTATACTTGCACACTGGATAATACAGTAATAATACATACCACAAAGTATGACTTTCTTGACCTTAAAATGTATGTTTTAAATTCATTAACAACATATTTAGATTTCATGTCACAACTCAAACAGGAACAAAAGATAATATTGCTCTCCCCATTCCCTGCCATTCATATTTTTTCCAATCTAAGGTCCCATGAGCTCTACTGGAAGGGGCGTGACTTCGGCACTCTATAAATATTATATTTCATTTCTGTAAATAGATGACCCTAAATCCTATAGACTGGACCTTTAACAGTGGATGCTGACTGATATCTTACTTTATTCATACATTTTTATTATTATTATTATTATTTAAATGGGTCATAATATATTTCTCATCTGTTTAACTGTTGTCTCTTTCTATCAGTGGGGGATTTCATTTCTGCGGAGGAAGTCTGATTCACCCTCAGTGGGTCCTTACTGCTGAACACTGCACTCACAAGTCAGTGAGATGATTAAAAAAACATCTACAGTCCTGATAACCACTGTACAGCTTGTGTGTAGGTTTATAAACATGTTGTGTACTATAGTTCTGAGGACCCTGCATTCTACAAGGTACTCCTGGGTATCCACACAAAGTCAGGCAATGAGCCATCGCAACAGGAAAGGAACGTGGAGAAACTGATACGTGCACCCAACAACACCGACATGGCTCTGCTCAAACTGCAGAGGTAAAAACTGGACTGATCATCCTACTGTCACCACTGTTTCAAATATTTATAATCATAGTGGTTCCGATGCAACTATCCTTCTTTAACTCACTATTGCTACTCAGTGGTGGAAAGTCACCAAGTAATTTTACTCAGGTACTGCATTTGCACTTTACTGGAGTATTTCCATTTGCAGATACTCTGAACTTCTACTCCACTACATCTCAGTGGCACTTATTGTACTTTTTACTGCACTACACGTATCTGATAACTTTATCTAATTGGTACTTTTCAGATTCAGATTAATAATTCAAAATTGATCAACAAATGGAATATTATTATGTTACCCAGAAGTACATAACCATCAGTATGTAACGTAATGAGAATAAGCTCCACCTTTAGCAGCTGCACCAACAGCATGGTGTACACATTATTGCATCAATATTATAATCCAATAATACAACACCTTTTAACGGACACCCTGCATCCAATCAGAATTGAGTATTCACCCAGACCATGGTATAATATACATTAATCTGAAATGGGCCCTACTACATAATAATGATTTGCCTGTACATGCTAATACGTGTGTACTTTAATTTAAGTAACAGTTTGAATGCATGACTTTTACTTGTAACTGAGTATATCTACACTGTAGTATTGGTATTTTTAAGTAGAAGATCTGAGTACTTCTTCCACCGCTGGTGTTTTGTGTGTTTTCAGCCCTGCAATAATAAACGACAAAGTCCTGCCAGTTTGTCTGCCAGAGCAGGACTACATTGTTCCTACAAGAACTGAGTGTTATGTCACTGGATGGGGTGACACCCGAAGTAAGTTATGTGTGTCTGTGTGGTCTTGTACTATCTTTGTGAGGTCCAGTTCAGGTCTTCACGCTGTTTTTAAAAGTGTGAACATGCTGGCCAACCCTAACTTCTTCTCAGATGTTTTCAGAAACATATTTTAGTGTTCTGTTTATCTGTAAAAATGAGATAGTTGGTCTGGCTTGGTACTTCAGTACACTGTGCTGTGTCCAACAAAGCGGCTGGTCACAAACATTCTCATTTTACAGCTCAACAGTATACCGAATTGTGCCTCTGAAAACATTTGACGTGACAAATAGGCAATGCAGCTACAGAATCTTAATTCATATTTGACTAGCGCTGCCTAGTTTGACAATTTGACCGCAGTCCATGATCGCTGATTGACAGCTGTGTTAGAGACGTCTTGGGGTCGTCTCTCTCCCCCCTTCACACTTGTCTGTCCTGTCAATTAAAGGCTGAAAATGCCCCAAAAAATACCTTTAAAAAAAGAGACGTCTCGGCCCTGGTAGATCATTCCCATAGAACATACTGACAGTTTGAAATAAGAGTTATTTTCATAAAAGTTACCAACTGTAGATTATATCAAGTTAAAAAAATAAAAATAAAGAAAAAAACAGTATTTTTCTCCAAAATCAAGGTAAAAGCTCTGGAAACTCTTTAGGTTGCTCAACAAATATTTAAAGGTAAAGTTTCAAAGGTGACAAAAAAAGACAAGAATTATCAATTGTTAAAGCCCAATAAGTAGAAATGATCCCACATTCAAGCCAGAGTTAACAGATTTTATCATCTGTTGCTGTTTCATTTAGAAACTGGATAACTGTGTTGAGGTGTGTTGCAGAAACGGGAGGTGCAAGCTTCCTGAAGGAAACTGGGGTTCCTGTGATCGAGAACAAGATTTGTAATCGTCCATTGTACCTGAATGGGAAACTCAAGGACCATGAGATGTGCGCTGGACTCAATGAGGGAGGAATGGATGCCTGCCAGGTATGAAAAACTACAAAAACTGGGGAACATGTTAGAAAACTACATAGTGCTGTGTGTTGCTGTTGACCATGGTCCCTTTTGTGATACAGTAGCACTTTATTAAGTATTAGGGCATTACAGACCTGGAAAATAAAACATTACTTTTATCAAGATCTAATTATTATGAAGTAAAATCATTCAGCCACATTGTTCAGTACAACTGCCCATTATGTTACTTCACTGGACTAAACTGTCCGAGCAAGTGGCTTCTTGTTCTAATGGACTCACAGAGCTCAGCACTTCATTAATTAAATGTTATTGTAATCAACTGCAATGATTGCCAAAGGTGTAATGTAAGACCCAGTGTATATGATTTTAGATAGAAATCTTGACTTGTTTGTACATATTTTACCTACATCTGTTAGTGAATATACATTTTCTGTATCTCTGTCACCTGTAGATCTGTGATCTAAAACTTTTCTTCCTTCATACTTCACTGGTGTTCTTTTCCAGTCTAGTTTTGGACTGAAAACTATTTGTTCTCCTTGCAGGGTGACAGCGGTGGTCCTCTGGTGTGTAAAAGCCAGAACAGTTACATCCTGCAGGGTGTGACATCAAGGGGTTATGATTGCGCCCTTCCTATGACACCTGGCATCTACATTCGAGTCTCCATGTTTGTCGACTGGATCAACAAAACCATTGAAGACAATTAAAAACTACCTACCTACCTACTAACTATTTGTCTGATGTCAACAGATGTTTTGTTTCCTCTGGTGTTTACACAATAAGCCAATCATGTTTCTGGTTTTGGCATGTAAAGATGTCTGTAAGAGCTGAAAAATAAAACTTAATAGTCAAAGTCCAAAAGTGTGTGTGTGGGTGTTTATGACAACAAGACAATCTTTACTTTCAGGTGACATTATGAGTAACTGTTTACTTATTTTATTTATCTGCCAAAGTTCAGTGAAGACATTGAACCTGCACATTAGGTTGTATGAAAGATCAGTCAAAAAATGTCCCTCTCATTTAGAAGGCTGATTCTGTCCCTCAGACGGAGATTAATTACACTTACCGCTTTTGCTGATGCAGTTTCTCTGACCTTTAATTGGAAATCCATTTTTCTAAATAAATTTTGTGGTCTTTACTCCCCGACTGCCAGAAATCAGCAGCTTTAATTTATTTAATTTTGAGACAACAAACAAACAAAAAAATAGCTTTAGGCTTCCTTTTCCAGAATAAAGCAAATATGTCTCACCACACTTTCCCTTACAAGAGCTTAATACTGTCTCTTAACTCTAAACAGAATTAGCAACAGTGTCAGCATCATCAGAAAGTGCTATCAAGGCAACAATGGTATCCAAAGACAACAGTAGTGGCTCAGTCCTGAGTAAAAGTAATTTAAAAAAAAAATAAAAATAAATAAATACACTTCTTGAGCCACATAACACACAGTCACTTTACATGAACAAGTGTTAATTCACAGTCAATATACGTTCATGAACAACTGGAATATTTTTACATGAACTCCTATAAATTGTTCAAATCATGAAATCAAACTCACTCTCTCACTCCGGTGTGCTGCTTGCGCGCCAAACACACCTGGAAGTAAATCACGGCTTTCTTCTGTGCCTTTTCTCCCCTTTAATTCGGTCAGGAACACACACAATACACAGTCGGCTGAAATAATCAGCATACTATGACATGACCTCATCTACCCTATATGTGTACATTAACAGCACTCACGCTGTCCCGCTGTTCAGTTTTCCCTCAGCGCAGTGGGGTTCACACACATTTAAGACACATTCGACAGACCTACAGACATGGGCAAAAATACAAGATCATTCTCCATCCGTTCTAACATACAGCATAGTTACACTCAGGCACAGGTGACTACTTATATATCTCAGCAGTGTTTACCTGGATGTTTCCTTATAAAAGTGCAGGACCACACACTTCAAACTACCAGTAACCTTCCAACTTTCTTGTTTCTAAAGTCCCGCGACAGCTACGCATGAGAGTCAAGTAAAGATTGTCTGAAAATCACAGTGGAGTTTGTGCATTCCTTTGTGTGAGTGAATTAATAGAAACCGAATGCTTCTGTAATTACTGTATTTTTTCAATCTGATTCTTCTCATAAGTGTGACTGTCCTTACTATGAGTCTTACTAACTCTTACTGCACTCTTCACTGCTGTTGTAGGGATTAAGAAAAAGTCACTCTGGCCAAACGCTGTGTATCACTACAGCCAACATCAAAGTCCAAAAGTGTGTGTGTGGGTGTTTGACAACAAGACAATCTTTACTTTCAGGTGACACTATGTGTAACTGTTTACCTTTTTTTATTTATCTCCAAAGTTCAGTGAAGACATTGAACCTGCACATTAGGTTGTATTAAAGATCAGTCGAAAAATGTCCCTCTCATTTTGAAGGCTAATTCTGTCCCTCAGACGGAGATTAATTACACTTACTGCTTTGGTTGATGCGGTTTCTCTGACCTTTGGTTGAAAATCCATTTCTCTAAAGAAATTTTGTGGGTCTTTACTCCCCGACTGCCAGAAATCAGCAGCTTTAATTTATTTAATTTTGAGACAACAAACAAACAAACAAACAAAAAAATAGCTTTAGGCTTCCTTTTCCAGAATAAAGCAAATATGTCTCACCACACTTTCCTTTACAAGAGCTTAATACTGTCTCTTAACTCTAAACAGAATTAGCAACAGTGTCAGCATCATCAGAAAGTGCTATCAAGGCAACAATGGTATCCAAAGACAACAGTAGTGGCTCAGTCCTTAGTAAAAATGTGAGTAATAAAATGAGGAGACCTGACACATTCAACAGACCTACAGACATGGGCAAAAATACAAGATCATCCTCCATCAGTTCTAGCATACAGCATAGTTACACTCAGGCACAAGTGACTATTTATATATCTTAGCAGTGTTTACCTGGACATTTCCTTATAAAAGTGCTGACTTTCTTGTTTCTAAAGTCCCACGACAGCTACGCCTGAGAGTCAAGTAAAGTTGCCAGGAAGCGACAGCATCACCTCAGCAAGATTACCAGCTTCCAATATATGAAATGATGTGACAGATAAAACAGTGTGAAAACAAAAATAAATAGTCACTATAATAGGCTACTGATCCTCCAGGTAAATCATGTGTGCGTATCAGTTGTGCTACTGGAACAGCTAAAAACACTGTCTGCCTCGAGTTCACCTGGCTACAGTTATGTTCTTTGATCTTGTTTGGACACCCCACATTAGAGCTACATCACTAAACTTTTAATAACAGAATCCTGTTAATGGTGTTTTATGTTTTGTCAGACTGATTGCACAGTGTTCCTTGGGATGATGCTGACTTGATTGACACCCATTTGTGCCTTGAAAAATTTCTCGCCCCATTAGAATTTTTTGGTTAACACATTTTTTGCTTCTTTTGACACGTATTTCATCTCCTTTTCACCCAAAACTCATGAGTTCATTTTTGGATATCACTTAGAGTTTGTCTGTAATTGATTACCAAACTTCTTAAATGTATGGCAGGATGCACTTAATGAGCCATATCTCTTATTTGCTGAATTGGATTGCACTCAGAGTTGTAATGTTGTATGTGTGGGCAGGTATGAAAGTGTGCAAAATGTATTTATTCTATTTATTGTTTGTTTGTATTGGGACAAATGCCACACTCCTCCCAGTCATAATAATATCAACATTCCTGGAGGCAGCTGCTGAGGAGGGGGAGTTGCAGCCATTTTTAGCTCTAGTCTATTAATCAGCACTAAACCTAAACTAGATTATAATTCATTTGAAAGCCTGGTCCTCAGTCTTTTACATCCTACCTGGAAAACATCAAAGCCACTTCTTTTTTTTTTAGAATGTACCGTGCTCCTGGCCTGTATTCTGAAATTTTATCTGAATTCTCAGAGTTTTTATCCAGTTTAGTTTTTAAGTCAGATAAAGTTATTATTGTAGGCGATTTCAGTATTCATGTTGACATTGATGATGAATCCCTTGCTCCTGCGTTTATCTCATTATTAGACTCAGCAACAGTTACTATTCCAGGATTTTATCAGATAGGGCTGTGGCAAAATTTAGAGAATGATTCCATCGGCTTTAAATTCAATAACATGTTCCTCTGTAACAGAGGTTTCCTGTACTGACTTTAAACTCTCCCAAATTGATTATCTTGACCAAGGGTGAATGGGTGTGAAGTCGTCTGGGGAGGGATCCCAAGACTGCACATTTGCATTATGCAGTCTTGGGATCCCTCCCCAGATGACTTCAAACCCATTCACCCCTGGTCCCACCTGACCGTAATGACTCACATGGTGGCCAGGTGGGTCAACGACCCACCTGGTCAACGACGATTCTGAAACTAAGAGCTCACGAGACCCCTATGACTCTGCAAGGGTTCCCACCCACACAGTGTTTATAGCCGGCAACCTCATACCAGTCATTTAGAACTGAAGAAGCTTCTTGGACGAGAGGCGAAACATCTTCAAGAAACGCAAGCAAGTCCAGTTGCTTATGATATTAGCACTTACGATTACCATGACCTGGATGACTGAGAATCTTCACCAACTACCCCAGGTTTCTTTTCAGCACTGTAGCCGGGCTGACACAGAGTCACAGCTCTATTGAGCCTTGTTTTCCTTTAGCCCTTAGCCGCAATGATTTTATGAGCTTTTTTTAATGACAAAATTCTAACTATTAGAGGCAAAATTCATGACCTCCTGTCCTCAGATAGCACCTATCTAACTTCAAACACAGCTGTAAGACCTAATATATATTTAGATTGCTTCTCCCCCATTACTCTCCAACAACTGACCTCAGTGATTTCTTCATCCAAGTCATCAACATGTCTCTTCGACCCTATCCCATCTAGGCTACTTAAGGAAGTCTTACCTTTAGTTAAGACGTACATATAAGACATGATCAATATATTAATATTAACAGCCTATGTACCACAGTCTTTTAAGGTAGCTGTAATTAAAGCTCTCCTAAAAAAAGCCCACCCTGGATCCAGAGGTGTTAGCCAACTATAGACCAGTATCTAATCTTCCCTTTCTTTCAGAAATCCTTGAGAAAGTAGTCGCAGACCAGCTGTGTGATTTTCTCCACGATAATTATTTATTTGAGGAATTTCAGTCAGGATTTAGAGTGCATCATAGCACTGAGACAGCACTAGTTAAAATTACAAATGATCTTCTGATTGCTTCAGACAAAAGACTTGTCTCTGTACTTGTTTTATTAGATCTTAGTGTTGCATTTGACACAATCCATCAAATTCTGCTACAGAGAACATTTAATTGGCCTAAAAGGTTCTGCACTAAGCTGGTTTAAATCATATTTATCTGATCGTTTTCAGTTTGTTCACGTTCATAATGAATCATCCTTACGTACTAGAGTTTGTGTTGGAGTTCCACAAGGTTCTGTGGAACTTTCTGTTCACTTTATATACTTCCCTTAGGTACCATCTTTAGAAATCACTCTGTAAATTTCCATTGTTATGCAGATGATACACAGTTGTATTTATTGATAAAGCCAGAAGAAATGGATCAATTAACTTAAATTCAAAAATGCCTTAAAGACATAAGAACCTAGATAAGCACGAATTTCCTGATGTCTTATTGATAAAGCTTATAGTTAGGGCTGGCTCTGGCTTGCCTTGTACCAGCCCCTAGTTAGGCTGACATAGGCCTAGTCTGTCAGGAGACCTCCTATAATACACCTCTTGTAATACACCGAGCACCTTCTCTCCTTCTCTCTCTCTCTCCTTTGCCAACATTCATGTCTTCGAACTCCAACTCGGTTTCTTCTCCGGAGCCTTTGTGCTCCACTGTCTCTCAGGTTAACTCGTATTGCAGCGGTGCCTGGATAGTGTGACATGTGTGGTTGTGCTGCTTCTGTGGTCCTACCTGATGCCTCCGACTGCTGCTGTTATCATTAGTCATACTTCTATGGTTATTATACGCATATGATTATTATTGTCACATACATATACTATCATATATTAACATATGTTTACAACCTATTGTACAACAATAGCCATAAGTATTATTAGAATATTATTACTTAAATTAGTGTTGTTGTAAGCTACTGTCATTACTCTCTCTGTCTCTTTTTATGTATCATTTTGTCATATGGAATACTGTTAATTTATGATGTTGATCTGTTCTGTACGACATCTATTGCACGTCTGTCCGTCCTGGAAGAGGGATCCCTCCTGCTCTTCCTCAGGTTTCTACCATGTTTTTCCCTGATAAAGGGTTTTTTGGGGGGAGTTTTTCCTGATCTGCTGTGAGGCTCCAAAGGACAGAGGGATGTTGGATGCTGTGAAGCCCTGTGAGGCAAACTGTGCCTTGTGATATTGGGCTTTATAAATAAAATTGAACTGAATAAAATTGAAGTTATAGCCTGAGCTAATTTGCAATGCCCATCCCTAGCTGAGCGTTAAAATCCAAAAGGCTCAGCAATGAAAACACAAGTGACAGTGTAAAGTACGCACAACAGTAAAGACAGAACAATACAAGATATAAACTGCAATACATAATTAACACCATAGAATAGGAAACACCACATTATTCATGACTGTATCACTGATTCCTCTTCAAAAACTGCTTCAGTTTGAGTTTAAAGTGATCGAGATCAGGATCCAGTATAAGTTCTGAAGGTAAAGAATTCAAAATTTTAATTCCACGGACAGAAAAAGCTGTTTCATCAAATGAGAATTCACACAGGGGAACCTTAAAATTCCCACTGGCTGCTCCGTGTGTTAGTGAGCCAGAAGCTCTCAGTGGAACCACAAGTTCACTGAGCACCTGGGGAGCCTGATTATTTAGACATTTTTGGATGAGTTTCAAATTGGCAAAATTATTGACATAATCAAAACTTAGTATATTTAATCTCTAAAGAACATGACAATGATGTGCTCTTATTGGTTTCCTGTGCAAAGTTTTAATGGCTGGATTATATATCATCATAGAGGCTTTATCTTTGTAGAGGTCGCTTGTGACCAAGAGCTAACACAGTAACTTGAATGTGAAAAAAATCATAGCATGCACAAAACTGTTTGCAGCGTGAAATGGGAAAGAGACCCTGATAAGTCTAAATGTACAGAGGTTTGCTTTTGCAACCCTGCTCACCATCTTAACATGCTTCTCGAATTTTAGTTGTGAATCCAATATGAGACTGAGGTATTTTACCTGACCTGTTTGGTATTTTGTCCGTTAATATTTAGATTTAACACATTAACTTCTGTTGATGAGCGAACCCTGGCAGAAAAGCAAACTGACACAGTTTTGTTAATATCAAGTGAGAGATGTGACTTTTCAAACCATGCTGCTATGGACTGTAAACGACATAACAGCTGTCTGGAAGCTGCCAGAAACGTTTTCGCAGATACATGTATGACTGTATCATCCTTATACATCTGAAAACCTGCTCCAACACATGATTGTGGTAAGACATTAATGTATAAGCTTTAAAGGAGTGGACCAAGAACAGAACCCTGAGGTACTGCTGTGTTAGTCTGTAGGAAAGATTTCTCATCATTAATGATAACACACTGTTATCAGTGTTAACAACAGCAGCAGGTGGCAAAAGCCTCAGCTGAGAGCAGCAGCAGAAGCAAACAGAATTCAATTCTTTTAGGTTTAAAATTATCATCAATGTATTGGTTTTTTTTGCTAATTCACCAATTACTACAAGGACGAAGCAGCTACCCCATCGACATACCAACCCTGAAGAATGTCCTGTATTATTATCCACAACAATACTTAATGTATTAAAAATAAGAAGTGCTTGTTACCCAGGAAAATTAACTGAAGCGCCTCCTTTAGGACATATATTCACAGAAGCCTCTCATCATTAACTTAGTCAAGAATTTGAAAGACAGTGGCACAATGTCCCAGAACTGAACAGCTGTTATTCAGACCTTCCACCCACTCAAGAGTCTAAAGTATGATGTTTTGTAATAACGTTTGTTTGTAATTGAGAACATTGGTCCTTTTAGTTGAAGATTAATTTTATGTTATACATTGATTAGATGTAATCTAGATCACATAGTATTCATCAGTCCAATGAGAATCAAGTCTGTATTACAATATATTATTTTAACAAATACACACATGTATTACCATAAGTGGTTACTGGAAAAAAAAAGATGAGTATGTGCTTGAGGTCACATTATCAAAAGTGTTTCAAAACCTGTTGCATGTTTGCTGTCCTTGTCTGACCAATGATTGACTAAAAATAGATTGAGCCGTCCTGTTTATTTTCCTGAGATGCTAAAAGAGCGCAGTCACATCCCAGGAGCTACCTCGGTGACTTCGTTGATTGTGAGCTGCCTCATCATGGACCTGTGCAAACTAGCTTTGCTCCTGGGAGCCCTAACCTGCACTGGTAAGATATAATGGTGCCTTTGAATGATAATTACGAGTAGTTCACAATAATTTAAGTGCCCTAAATTATAAATAAAAGTAAGACAGACATTACTTTGCTTCACTGAGAGCACCTCATCAGGACAACCTTGTCCACGTTGATAATATATGCCTTTTAAATACTATTTTCATCATTGAATCAAGTCAAGTTTCCAGAAATATATTTAGAGTACTAGCTGTAAAATGTTTTGCTCAACTGTTTTCAACAAAGCGGCTGGGTCACAAACTTCCACATTTTACAGCTGAGCTGGATTAAAACATGTTTCTGATAACATATAAGATGAGAAAAAGGCGATGCAGTAACAGAATCTTGAGACATATTTGATCAGCGCTGCCTAGTTTGATAGTTTACCACAGTTTACGTGCCGTGATTAACATAATTGACAGCTGCTTTCTCCGAAAACAGCCTGTGATTGACCAAAGTCTTCCATCACGGTCTAGATTTTCTCAAACCTGAAAACAGAGCCAAGTGAAGATGCACATATCTAGTGTTCTTTCAGACCATTTGAACTGCAATTAAACTTTATAAGGGGATTTTTGCCCAGTGATGCCAGAATTAAACTGCCTATGTCAGCTTTAATGATAAGAAATGTACTGTATATTTGACAATGAATTCATAGTTTTGTCCCTGATTCCAGCAAGTGGTACTGAGGTGGATGGCTACACCAAAACTGAAGGAGCACAGATCCTCTCGTTCCAGAGAAGACAGTACTCAGTGAACAACGTGACTGAATGTGCCGCCAAATGTGACAATGAAACATCCTTCACATGCAGGTAAGTTCACACCTTTAAAATCCAGTTTTTACCTTAACATCTAACTTTTAGATTCAAAGCTAAGCATTCTGACTCGACACCTGCTGTGTTTTCACAGGTCTTTCACATATAATCAAAGGGATGACGAGTGTTGGACAGCACCAGACAACTCTAAAACACGGATGGCTAAGCGAGGAAAAAGCACAGTGTTGTATGAAAGAAAAGGCAAGTCTTTTGTCTTTTCATCTACATAAACAGCCCAAAGTTTATTAAAAGTTACTAGATGTTCTTCATTTGTCTCCTATGAATTTTGGAGAAAGATCTACAACAGTGCACATACTGTTCATCACTGTAGATTCTTCTTTATATTTAGCCTCCATCACATTGTCATTAATATTTAGCCTATATGATGCATGATCAGTGATGTTTGGAATTTGTCCTCAGGGCTTCATGTTTTTCTTCAGGGCTTTTTGTGAAATGAAAAAAAAAATCTAAAAGTGAAATCAATGAGTCATGCCCTCAGATTGAAAGAAGACACTCGCTGCATGTCCAAATTGTACCAACTACTTAGTTATAGTTAAACAGGAAAAAAATCTCCTTAACTCTGCAGTGCATGATACAGTAAACTTGTCAACAAGCATTCCGCCTAAATAGCAAATTGATTTTATCGAATGATCAAACATGCAAAGCTGAAAGTTTCCTTTGGTGTATATTTTTTCTTGTGCAGCGTACACCCTGGAGTGTAGAGTTGGAAGAGGAATAGATTACAGAGGAACAAAGTCCAAAACAATAACAGGAAAGACATGTCAGAGATGGGAAGACAGATCCCCACACACGCCTAAGTATGTATTCATGCAACATCATGTCAGTTTACACATCACATCATATCGTTTTATGTCTGTTCATCTAATGTTTCTCAATGTGTGCTGCAGCTTCACACCACAGGAATATCCCCAAGCAGGGCTGGAGTCCAACTTCTGCAGGAACCCTGATGGAGCCAGTGGGGGACCCTGGTGTTACACCACTGACCCAGACACCCGCTGGGAACACTGCGATGTAGCCACCTGCCCTGGTAAAAATTATTTATTTCATGTGTTTATTATTTTGTTTGTTTGTGAGTGATATCAGTGACAGCAAGGCACAAATACGAACTATTGTATCATAAATTCTTCTGCTTTCCAACCTTATATATACATAGTGTGCATGTGCGAGCATGTGTGTGTGCGTGTGTGTGTGTGTGTGTGTGTGTGTATAAAGTGTCATCAAAAGTGCCACAACAGACCAATACAGCAGAGAGGTAATGTCATGAGTTTGTGCTTGTTCCTTTACAGGTGAGTGTATTCACTGCAATGGTGAGGACTACAGAGGACAAGTCTCCATTACAGAAAGAGGCTACACCTGCCAACGCTGGGACTCCCAGGCACCTCACTTACATGGCTATGACCCTCACTTGTAAGACGTCAAAGCAGCACATCAATCTGTCAACCAACCTCACGCAGTATTACATGAAATTTGATGAATGTTATCAGGAAGAATGTATTAACTAAGAAACCGAACAACCCATTGTCCCCCTATGGACTTTTTTTTTCAAAACTACTTCCTGTTCAAAAACAATGCTTAGTTTTTAAGCTTATCACGTCCTACTAATCGCAAATAGCAAAGAGAAATTAGAAATGCATACCAAACAAAAGCCTGGCTCTCAGGAAGTTACTACAATTTCAAAAATGTGGTCATCCAGGGTGTTTGATGCAGTTTTATAGAGCAGCAGTAGAGGGCCTCCTGACCTACGCAATAACTTTGTGGTTTGGCAACGTGTCAGCTGAAGATAATAGACAGCTGGACGTACAGTGGTGCGTATGATACCCAGAATTACTGGATGTGATGTCACACCCCTAGTGGAAATTTAAAAGGTCGGGCTACAAAGGGAGTTTAAAGTGAGAGTTAAACATCAAACAACCTCTTTAACTTACGTTCTTCTCACAAAAGACTAACAAGTATTAAGACCAGAACATCCAAGTTCCAAAGCAACACTATTTTTTCTGCCTTTTGTCTCTGTGTAAGTGAGCTCACTACGTCAAATTCCAATCAATCATGTTATAGCAATAAAGTACTGAATCTTGGAAATAAAACAAATCTTCTAGAAGCTAAACACTGATTTTTGTCATGACGATTTATTTTTTATTTTTGATTCCTCTAGTTTTCCAGATAAAGATCTTGTAGGGAACTTCTGCAGAAACCCGGATGGTGAACGCCAACCATGGTGCTTCACCACCAGCCGGTTGAAACGATGGGACTATTGCGACATACCCCACTGCGGTAAGTGTTCCTATTTCCTATTTTATGTGTACTTCTGCTCTATTTTACTATCATAACACCTTATACCCGTCCAAGCTTCCATCACTAAGAGTCAGGGTCAGAGGAATTTTATGCACACAAGAGCAAAAATGTAAAAATGTGTTTTAGCTGAGCAGGTGTGCACATCTTTATACAAAAGGTGTGACTTCGGTCCTTCGTACTGTTTAACCACTTCCTGCTGCAGGAACTGCACCGAACTGTCAAACTGACCCTGTACTGCAACCTGAGGAAGAAAAGAAAATACCACATTAATTATTTTGATAATGTCCTTTTTTGACAAAATTAAAATGATTAACATAGTTAGTACATCTTTTCAGTCAAGCACAGAGGAGCTCCATCTGCAGCTTACAAAATTTTAACACAATACACACACACACACACACACACACACACACACACACACACATACATACACACATATATATATATATATATATATATATATATATATATATATGTATGTGTATATCCCATTGTGGCTGTTCCAGGAACTATTTAGTAGAACTATTTCGATTTCTCTGTCGTCATTTGTTAAAGGTCCACACAGCTCAATGTATTCAGCATCATACCTGCATTTGGCCACGTCACTGAGCCAATAAGCTGTCTCTGTCATGTGGCTATCCATTAGTCCCTCACTCTATAGCTGGGAAAGGCACTTCAAAGTCAAAGCTTTGTGCCATAAATTCACTGCACTTCAAAGCAGAGTGTGTTTTTTACAAACTTGACATATTTGGAGTCACTTACAGTCCATCCTTAATGGAGGACCCACAAGACTGCTTTAAAACACTGCCACTACTTTTTTTTACTCAAGTTCTCCACCTAATCCATCTTATCATCTGTGCTTAGGAACCCCGCCTTCAGCCATCGTCCCAGAGCTGACCTGTGTCACTGGTAGTGGTGAAGCGTATCGAGGCACGATTGCCGTGACTAAATCTGGCAAAACATGCCAGAGCTGGTCGGCTCAGGAGCCACACAAACACTCCTACCTAGAATTCTACACCTGCAAGTAAGAGCTACTATGACTCAAACCTTTTTAAAGGCTTTTCATAAAAGAGGGACATACAGTCTGTCGCCTTATTGTTGGCACTACATGTGTTCATCATTATTGCTGTCTGTCGTTTGTCAGAGGCCTGGATGAGAACTACTGTCGTAACCCTGACAATGGAAATATGCCCTGGTGTTATACCACTGACAATGCGACTCGCTGGGAGTACTGCGATGTGCCGCGCTGTGGAGATACAGGTATGACAGTGATCAGTGACCACAATCTCTTACCTAACTACAATAATATCAATGTCAGTGGTGGTGATAAATGTAAACGGCATAATTGAGTCAGCTCAATTTCCTGTCTCCTGCTGTAGATGAGCCATTGACCCATCCAGACGAGGAGGACTGTTATGAGGGGGATGGGTCAAGTTACCGTGGCATGACAACAGAGACTGTCAGTGGAAATAAATGCCAAGACTGGAGTGCCATGACTCCACACAACCACAGCTATACTCCACAGAGCTACCCCAAAGCGTGAGCTTCAAATAGCAACAACAAACCAACAGAGATCATTGGTTCCTTTGATTCTGACAGTGAAACACAAAATCTTGTAGAGAAAGATTCCCACTGTCCTGAAGTTCCACGCTTTCTCTTTCAACAGGGACCTCAGGATGAACCTGTGCAGAAGCCCTGATGGAGACGAAGCTCCCTGGTGTTACACTACAGACCCCAGTGTCCGCTGGGAGTACTGCAACTTGGAGCAATGTCCCACCAATTCTTCGGAAGAGACGCCCACAGCCTTACCTAATCCCCAGACCCCATCCACTGCAGTTCCACCACAAAAAGGTAAATTATTCAACCTCTACATATGCATTTGTACACTTTTAGTTAGTTGTTTGATTGATTTGTCCCCCCCTTTGGTTGCATTAGACTGTAAGATTGAAAATGGCGAGACATACCGGGGTCCAACCTCCATCACTGCTGAGGGTGTGACCTGCCAGGCCTGGAGTGCTCAGAGCCCTCACCAACACAAGAGCTTCACCCCAGAAACTCACCCTGACAAGGGGCTGGAGGGAAATGTAAGTGTGTGTGTGTGTGTGTGTGTGTGTGTGTGTGTGTGTGTGTGTGTGTGTGTGTGTGTGTTCCTGTATTAACATTTTGAGTGATAGACTTTTGGAGTTTTGCTCTGGATGTAATGGACTAATGTTAAAATCTGGTAAATCATTGTTTTTGTTTCAAGTTAACTGATTCCCTCTTTGTATGTCGCTGTCAGAGCTGCAGAAACCCAGGCAATGATCCGAGCGGACCGTGGTGCTACACTACTGACAATAACACAAGATGGGACTACTGTCACATCCCAAACTGTGGTATGGGAACCCTATTTGTATGTAGAGCATTACAATCAATCATTGAGCTTTTTAACCACCTGAGTGCTGTTCTGAGTGAAATCTCCCTCTTTTTCTTAAAGGGACATGCTTCCCCAGGGAGATTTCTTTTCCATCTACAGCAGCTTCAGTTGTTTGAGATGAAAGAATACCTAAAATCTGTACATGATAACATGATAGTTGCAAAGGGGAAAAAAAAAAAACCATCCCGTAGAGCCTTTGTCTGATTTTGTATCTAAGGCCCCATCCACACATGTACTGCAAACCTGGAATTATGGGAAGAGTGGTATTTGAAAACACCAATGAAGAATTCAGTTGGGTTTTATTTAACGTGGCCTCAGGTCAAACTTTACATCTCACTCCTATCTAATGTTAAGAGTCTAATAATAGAATACATTTTTTGTCCATCTAACTATTTTGTTTCATCATGCGTCAGCATTATCCTCACAGGCTGCTTGCCATGGCTGTAAACCTTAACTCTTGTTAAATGACACAAATTTAAAGAAATTCAAAGTTTGTGTTTCACCTCTGCTGCAAGAAAATCATGACTCTGAGCTTTCCTTATAGTTGATTCTAAATGTGGGACGCCAGTCATCAAACCAAAGTGCTGTTTTGGTCGGATTGTGGGAGGCTGCGTGTCTAAACCTCACTCGTGGCCCTGGCAAATCAGCATCCAGACCACGTGAGTAAAAAGTGTCTTGCAACATTTGCAAAATGTGATTTAAGTATAAGTGATATTGGGTTTTTCAAAGATGATGCCCAACTTTGTACCTCTAATGTCTAGGTCTTCAACATAGGGTCCAGGACCCCCAGGGGGTCCACAGAGTTACTGCAGGGGGCCAAATTATTCTTTTGATAATTGTTGAAAATTTGATTTTTTCTTTAAAATGTCTTAAAATATACATAAGCATGAATCCAACATATTTTACCCTTGGCAACAACTTATCTTTGTGAAAGTGGAGTTTCCTCCCTCACCCACCTGAAAAGCAAATACAGCTTAAGACTGCAGCCTTACGCTGATATGGCCTTCTGTCTGACATCCACCTGCATGATTTAATATGCAATGCAATTTATACTATATATGTAGAAGGGGGTCCCTGCTCCATCTTTCTTTCAGCTAAGGGGTCCTCAGCTTAAAAAATGTTGAAGGCCCCTGCTCTAATGTATACAATGGAGTCACAGAAGTTTCATCAGTTTCTCTAGAAGATAATTAACCGGCAATAACTGAAAAACCCAGACAGTCACAACATGGGAAACAGGTTACATTTTTATTACTATTATTGAAGTAGATGAAATATTTTTTATATCCAGATATTCTGAAGAGTATTTTTGGGTAATTGGAAATAATAATATGTTTTTAAATGATCTTCTGGGATTTTCATACATCGCTGGCTAATTATGTTTTTAAAAAATGGCTATATGATCGTCCCAGGAAACTGTCAGTTCAATGAGAAGCACCTGCTTTGAAAAAATTGATGAGAACACAACATCTGGCCTCAGGGAGCTTGTTGCGATGTAGTCTGGGAACTTGAGTTGTCTCCCCAAGTCGACCTGCAGCTCCCAGTGTAGCGCTCTGGTGAGAAGGCTGGTTACGGACTTGGATTGTGTTGGTGGCTGCTCCCCAGCCCTGACGAAGGTGATGATGTTCTTGGCATGTTGTTGCTTATTGTTGTTCTTGGCTACAGTGTTGTAGATGGACTCAGTAATTGTCTTCAGCACCTGGTGTCTGCAGCCAACTATAGTGACCCTCCCCAAGAGCTATTGGGCAACTGCTGAGAGGTCAGTTATGTCTTGGTTAAATTCTCCTTCAAAATAACCAAGACATAATTGAGATCAGGGGCAGAGAATTATGAGATCTCCTCTGTTTATCCCACTTCTCAAGTATTGCTCAAATAGTTATCTCAACTCAACCTCCTTTGTCTTCGTGATGTCTTGTCTCTTTTTAGCTTATCTCTTGCTCCTAAGGGACCCTTAGGAAAAGTAAGTCAGAAACAAATGATCACAGAATGATACGATTATGAGAAGCTCAAATTGATCTCAAGAGATGAGATTGAACCACAGATTAGCAACACGTTTCCTATGGGATGATCTGAAACAGAGACATAAAATGCATCAAAACTAAAACGTATCACTAAAATAACAAAAGATAAAGATTAAATGAGATAAGAACGTAAAAAGAGGAAGGGTAAGAGCAAAAACAAATAGATAAATTGGTTAAAAGCCGGATAAAAGGAACTTAAAGCAGCTGTACAGAACTTTTTACCATTAACAAAACTGTCCCTAGTTCGTATCACCCCCCCTTGAAGATCCGCATATTTATTTGAACCCAACAGCAACAAAAAAGCCTTTCTCTATATGGCTATTTAGCGTAGCCTAGCTTGGGTCGGACACACAGCGGAAGTCAGGAAACCAGAATACGGCACCCGAGGCGGAAGTGATTCTGCTCACCCGCAGCAGCCCGCAGCCATTAAAACACAGAAGAAGAAGGAGCCGTGTTTACAGGGTTCTTCAAGTAAGCAGTACACAACGGTCATTGCTGAACACATAACACCTAACAGTTTTACCAGAGATGTATCTATGAGGACTTGGTAGTACTTTTGATGTCATGGCGGATAACGAAGGAGCATCATGTAAAATTATCTGTGACTGTGACCATGAACACAAATATACAGCAGGCAGTTGTCCTCAGCTTATAAGAAATTCAGAGCTACACCAGAACATTTATGAACAGTAGCGTTAGCTTTGCAAGCGAAGGCTGCAGGTAACAGCTTTGCTGTGTTAGGATTATGTTATGTCTTCACTGTGTATCTTCACATAAAAGAATACTCTGACGATTTGGGAGTTATGCCCTTTCTCTATCATTTTCATATTGAGACAACATAATCAATATCTTTTTTGTGTCTGTACGTCCAGTGGCTGGGTCTCAGCGGTTAGCATTGCGCTGACAGAGGGTCAGTACGTCCTGCGCTGTGATCCGCGGAGGGATACACCGGTGAGCAGGCACAGACGTAGCTTGTAAACAAAACTCAGCTGTTTATTTAGCCTAACGATATCTCCGGATTTTAGCAGCTGCAATGGACGACTTTGAACGCGATCTTGAAAAGTTTCTTGTGGCGGACACAGATCCAGAGCCATACCTGTTTGAGCCGGAGCACACAGATGAGGAACTCCAGGTGTTGGATGCTGAGCAGGCGAGCAGAGAGGCTGAATCCTCTGCTACTATTTTCCTGCACATAGTGGGATTCGGTGCTGCCATCGTTGGGGAGATATATCATCAGGAAGAAAACCGCTGCAGAGAGTGCATCACAAGGAGTGAAAACTTTGCAGCAATCACTAATCCTGGCGTGTCTCTTTGTTTGCTTTTACCCGAGTGACCTGGTGTACCTGTCCCAGAGCCAGCTGCAGCTGTTGCTCACCGGTGTATCCCTGCGTGCAAGATGTATTGACCTTTTACAAGTGTCATGCTAACCGGTGTCTCAATATGAAAATGATAGCGAAAGGGCATAACTCCCAAATCGTCGGAGTATTCTTTTCACATAATAATGCGGACTCAGCAGATGACTTGTTAACTGTTTATTCCTCCTTACACCAAACGTACACGGCTGCTTCTCATTGTTTCCAGTAGCACAACAACGGTTACTACATTACCCAGAATAACTTGAGGCTCACACTACTACGGTAGCCTTAGTAGCTCAAAATACACAATAGATTAGATTAGATCAGAACAGAAACACGACAGGAGAATTTACAGGAGTAATTTTGCTGTTTCCACTAATTACTTGGACTGACCTGACGTTAGTTAATCTCGCTCTCCGAAACAAATGCTGGCTGCAGTCGGAATTTTACGACACCAGGCTGTGGGTGTCATACTGCTTCGACCAAAGGGGCGCTATAATCAACGAAAACGAAAAGTTCCGCACAGCTGCTTTAAAATAGAAGAGATCAGTTAAAAGCCTAACTAAAAAGATGAGTCTTGAGCCTCTTTATAAAAACATCAACAGTCTCTGCAGCCCTGAAGTTCTCCGGCAGGCTGTTCACAATCAGGGGCCATAATAACTAAATGCCACCTCCCTGTGTGCTTTAGTCCTAACTTGTGGTATGGTTAAAAGTCCTGTGTCAGAGGACCTCAGGGTCTGCGAGGGTTGATATGGTAAAAGCAGGTCAGATAAATAAAAAGGCTCAAGACCATTAAGACGTCTAAAAACCAATAAAAGAACCTTAAAATTGATCCTGAAGCACACGGGAGCCAATGCAGCGATTTTAAAACTAGTGTAATGTGCTTCCGCCCTCTGATCCTCATCAGCACTCGTGCAGCTGAATTCTGTAATAATTGAAGATTTGAGATACTCTTTTTGGGAAGACCAGAGAGCAGGACATTACAATAATCTAACCTGCAGGATATAAAAACATGCATCAGCACCTCTGTGCTGGCCTGAGAGAGATGTTGATTTGCTGGGCTGGGTTGGATGTTGTATACAGCTGCCACCATGAACTTGATATGCTTGAGTTCTGCCTGCTAGATCTCAGACCAGGTCACTCTAGTTTCCAGACCTCACTCCCACCGTGTCCATGCTCCCTGCTGCTGCTTGCCCACCATCCTCGTTGTTCACTCTTCGTCAACCCCTGCTCATTCTTCTTTCAGAACTAGCTGCCGTTTGTCCTTGCCATGTGCCTTCTCATAGTTGGGTTGAGGAAGAGCTCCCAACTCTGCTCGATCTGTTGCCACTGTGCCCAGCAATGCACTGTGTCTTAGCTGAGACTAAGCTAACGCCAGACTCAGCGCACCACTATGCCAGCTGATGCCACTCTCAAGTCCTTTGAGTCTTGGTAGAGTAGTGCCTCTCTGGTGCGAGAGACCCTGAACTCCTCTTCGAGGCTGCTGAAAGGAAGCTGGAGCTTGTTGGTCTTCCGCTACAGCTCTGCGCTACGTAGGCCGCAGGCCCAGCCATCTGCTGAGGTAGCTGCTGATCTTCCTTTCGAGGGACTCCACTGTTGACAGGGTCACCTTGTAAACTAAAAGAGGCCAGAGTATGCGAGGTAAGATGCCATGCTGGTAAATCCATGGTTTGAACTTGCCAGGTAAGCCAGACTTGTCAACAACTGTGAATCATGTCTCAGGATTCTTGAAAGTTGATTGGCCTGGGTCCGCAACTACAGTCAAAGACCTTGCCTAGGCTCTTGACTGGTTTCTCGGTAATAGATGGGATTGCCATGCCATCCAGAAAGAAACAGAACTTGTCTGTCACTTTACCCTTCTTCAGCACCATGGCCCTGGATTTAGCTGGTTTGAAGCTCATTATAGCCTAGAAGATGAGCTTTTCCAGTCTTTGAGAAATCCATCTCCCTCCAGGCACAGATGTTGTGGTGACTGTGAGGTCATCCATAAAGGCTCTGATGGGAGGCTGCCTAATTCCGGACTTAGATAGAGAGCATCGACACTCCTACTACACTCCTTTTCAGCTGCCTTGACTACCACGTTCATGGCTAGGGAAAGGAGGCTAACTGAGATGGTGCACCTAGTTACTGTCCCCTTTTCAAGTCGGTGTCAATCAGATGTAACACACCCAGAAGTGAGTCTGAGCCTGAAGTTTTCATAGTACTTCAGGATGTGGTCCTTTGAAATTTGTTCAAAAGTTAGCCTTCTGGACAGGATGCTGAAGAAGATCTTCCTCTCAACACTGAGCACAGAGATATATCTGAACTGCTCAAGCTTCATGGAATTCTCCTCCTTTGGTATCCAGATGCCCTCCACCTTTTTCCACTGGTCAGCAACAGCTCCTCTATGCCGAAATGTACGCAGGGTCTTCCAGACAATCCTGAGGTGCTTTGGGCAGTGCTTGTACACCTTTTTGGGCACTCCACTGGGTCCAGGAGCTGATTTAGCTATAGCTGCAGATACCACCTCCTGGACTTCCTTCAGGGTGGGTTCGCGGTTGATGAACTCAACAGTGAGAGCTGGTATGTCTAGAAGGGCTCTGAGGGGTCCTAGGTCTTTCTCTCTATCAGGGTCGCTCAGGTTGTTATGCAGGAAGTGGTCTACTTATTCCTTTGAGCAGTCTCAGTGACTGCTGCCCTTCTTGCTTCCTGATCATGTTGTGAAGCTCAGCCAGTGGTGGTTTCTCCTCCTCAGTTGCTGCCATGTACTATTTCGCCAGAGTCCTGAGCCCTTGCCGGAGATGATGGATCTTCTCTGCCTCTTGGTTCATGGTGTAGTCGGGTCTGGTGGTCTTGCCCTCATCCACACTGATCCTCTCTGTCATGAAGGTGACAATGATGGTGGTCATTGTCTGCAGCCATTTATCAGCATCCCCTTTTGCTGTTGATTCCATGATTCTGGCTACATCCTCATCAAACTGGTGCCACAATCTGTGTTGGCTTGCTGGAGGCCACTTGATACAAGGCTGCTGAACTACTTTGCAGGGAGCTGGAGAGCTTGGCACTTGGAGGCTCTGGGCTCTGTGAGGTCTCCTGCCCGGGCTCCTCCGTCGTCTCTCCAGGATTGCACTCTCCTTCTCCAAGCATTTCATCTTGCCCTGATGGATTTTCAAGCCACACTCATTCTTGTAGACCTTGCCGCAAATGGATTTCTTCTTGGTCGTGAAGCCATTTGCCAAAGTCGTCATCATTGTATCCATACTGTCTTCCTCGTGGAAGATGCAAGTTGGGGAGCTGCCCCTCCTTGCCCTGGCGGCCGTCTTTCCAGGCTGTCAACAGTCGTCACCAATCTGTTCTTCAATCTGTGTCAAAAAAGGTGGAGATTCTTGAAGGGCCAGATGGCTCCCAACTTCTGTCCCTCTGCCTCACTTATACTTGCACGCTGGATAATACAGTAATAATACATACCACAAAGTATGACTTTCTTGACCTTAAAATGTATGTTTTAAATTCATTAACCCTCTGCGGTCCAGAACCGCGCCGGCGCGTCAAAATCACGTGACCGATTTGAGACGACGTAGCAGCAAGACGCAGCCTCGCTGAGTCTCTGTTTCATTTTGTGTGGAAAGTGCAAACTTCAAACTTTGTACCACTTTTTAAATCATCTTGATAGGCCATATAAAACCGGACTTATGATAAATAATAAACGCCATGATTTTCCTGAATATTGAATATTGTTTGATCCGTGTTTGATGCAGGAAGAAACGGTAAAAACGGGCCGTTCGGCCTGACGAAAGTGCTGAAGGCAACAGCAAAAAACAAAAAAACAAAACGACATCCCTTTTCCTATTGGTTGAAAAATGCACCAGTCAACCAATCACAAAATTGTATGGCAACACACATCATTTGTTGCTGGAGGAGAGGGGGAAGTTGTGAGAGTGACGGCAGCGAGAGAGACAGCGATCGCGATCACAGATAGAGTTGGGATTTGTGATGTTTAGCGTGTTTTGAGTGTATAGTCAGTGTGTGGTGCAGTGTGTTTTGGAAGAGGAGAGAGGAAAATGAGCCTCCGACGACCGCATTGAGCGGTACTCGGAGGTCCGCACAGAGGAGCGGACGGTGTGGCAGGGCACGCCCACCAGGTCCGGATCTCCGTTTGCCCAGGCAGCAGAGCCACACAGTGTGTGTCACTCCTCCTGTTGTCCTCCTGCTGTGTCCTCCACCTGTAGTGTGTTGTGGTGGACAGGAACTGTTTTTCAGAGTGGCACAAATAATTTGTGTAAAATCACGTAGGAGAAAAGCAAGCACTCTCAAAATAAATCCCCTAGAAAGGTGCACAGCCAAAAACAGCGACAAACACAGACATTTTGACATAAGAATACTTTCTGTCAAAACGTCTGAGTTTCTGGTACTGCCACCCAAGTTGGTTTATTAAATTTACCAAAAGGACATTTGTGAGTGCTGGCATTTTTCCCTTTGACAAATTATTTTTGTGGCATCTGATTGTTTTGTAAGTAGGCTAGTTGTTCAAAAACGCCTGAGGCATTGCTTGCATTTTAATGTAAATAGTTATGTACAACATTGTTGTTTGCTAAATTAGGACATATGTTTTTGAAGTTTACAATTTATATTTTTATTCTAAGTTACAAAAATGGTTCGTTAGACATGTTTGTGGTTTTCACAGTAAAAAAATCAAACTTTTTCCTACTCGGATTTTATGTTTTCTTTGTGATTTTAGGTCCAGTGTGTTAATACAGTATGTCAAAATGAAAAAATAACTGTAAAGTCACACAGCTGAGGTTGTGCTGAAAAGAATGATACCAAACAAGGCAAGGTAAACAGTTTTTTAAGGTGAAATTTAAAGGTAAAATGAAAAGTAGTCAAAAACGGCCATTTACCCCCTAGACCCCAGAGGGTTAACAACATATATAGATTTCATGTCGCAACTCAAACAGGAACAAAAGATAATATTGCTCTCCCCATTCCCTGCCATTCATATTTTTTCCAATCTAAGGTCCCATGAGCTCTACTGGAAGGGGCGTGACTTCGGCACTCTATAAATATTATATTTCATTTCTGTAAATAGATGACCCTAAATCCTATAGACTGGACCTTTAACAGTGGATGCTGACTGATATCTTACTTTATTCATTCATTTTTATTATTATTATTATTATTATTATTTAAATGGGTCATAATATATTTCTCATCTGTTTAACTGTTGTCTCTTTCTACCAGTGGGGGATTTCATTTCTGCGGAGGAAGTCTGATTCACCCTCAGTGGGTCCTTACTGCTGAACACTGCACTCACAAGTCAGTGAGATGATTAAAAAAAACATCTACAGTCCTGATAACCACTGTACAGCTTGTGTGTAGGTTTATAAACATGTTGTGTACTGTAGTTCTGAGGACCCTGCATTCTACAAGGTACTCCTGGGTATCCACACAACGTCAGGCAATGAGCCATCGCGACAGGAAAGGAACGTGGAGAAACTGATACGTGCACCCAACAACACCGACATGGCTCTGCTCAAACTGCAGAGGTAAAAACTGGACTGATCATCCTACTGTCACCACTGTTTCAATATTTATAATCATAGTGGTTCTGATGCAACTATCCTTCTTTAACTCACTATTGCTACTCAGTGGTGGAAAGTCACCAAGTAATTTTACTCAGGTACTGTATTTGCACTTTACTGGAGTATTTCCATTTGCAGATACTCTGAACTTCTACTCCACTACATCTCAGTGGCACTAATTGTGCTTTTTACTGCACTACACGAATCTGATAACTTTATCTAATTGGTACTTTTCAGATTCAGATTAATAATTCAAAATTGATCAACAAATGAAATATTATTATGTTACCCAGAAGTACATAACCATCAGTAGGTAACGTAATGAAAATAAGCTCCACCTTTAGCAGCTGCACCAACAGCATGGTGTACACATTATTGCATCAATATTATAATCCAATAATACAACACCTTTTAACGGACACCCTGCATCCAATCAGAATTGAGTATTCACCCAGACCATGGTATAATATACATTAATCTGAAATGGGCCCTACTACATAATGATGATTTGCCTGTACATGTTAATATGTGTGTACTTTAATTTAAGTAACAGTTTGAATGCATGACTTTTACTCGTAACTGAGTATATCTACACTGTAGTATTGGTATTTTTAAGTAGAAGATCTGAGTACTTCTTCCACTGCTGGTGTTTTGTGTGTTTTCAGCCCTGCAATAATAAACGACAAAGTCCTGCCAGTTTGTCTGCCAGAGCAGGACTACATTGTTCCCACAAGAACTGAGTGTTATGTCACCGGATGGGGTGACACCCGAAGTAAGTTATGTGTGTCTGTTTGGTCTTGTACTATCTTTGTGAGGTCCAGTTCAGGTCTTCACGCTGTTTTTAAAAGTGTGAACATGCTGGCCAACCCTAACTTCTTCTCAGATGTTTTCAGAAACATATTTTAGTGTTCTGTTTATCTGTAAAAATGAGATAGTTGGTCTGGCTTGGTACTTCAGTACACTGTGCTGTGTCCAACAAAGCGGCTGGTCACAAACATTCTCATTTTACAGCTCAACAGTATACCGAATTGTGCTTCTGAAAATATTTGACGTGACAAATAGGCAATGCAGCTACAGAATCTTAATTCATATTTGACCAGCGCTGCCCAGTTTGACAATTTGACCGCAGTCCATGATCGCTGATTGACAGCTGTGTTAGAGACGTCTCGGGGTCGTCTCTCTCCCCCCTTCACACTTGTCTGTCCTGTCAATTAAAGGCTGAAAATGCCCCCAAAAAATACCTTTAAAAAAAGAGACGTCTTGGCCCCGGTAGATCATTCTCATAGAACATACTGACAGTTTGAAATAAGACAGTTATTTTCATAAAAGTTACCAACTGTAGATTATTTAAAGTTAAAAAAATAAAAATAAAGAAAAAAACAGTATTTTTCTCCAAAATCAAGGTAAAAGCTCTGGAGACTCTTTAGGTTGCTCAACAAATATTTAAAGGTAAAGTTTCAAAGGTGACAAAAAAGACAAGAATTATCAATTGTTAAAGCCCAATAAGTAGAAATGATCCCACATTCAAGCCAGAGTTAACAGATTTTATCATCTGTTGCTGTTTCATTTAGAAACTGGATAACTGTGTTGAGGTGTGTTGCAGAAACGGGAGGTGCAGGCTTCCTGAAGGAAACTGGGGTTCCTGTGATCGAGAACAAGATCTGTAATCGTCCATTGTACATGAACGGGAAAATCAAGGACCATGAGATGTGCGCTGGAATCAATGAGGGAGGAATAGATGCCTGCCAGGTATGAAAAACTACAAAATCTGGGGACCATGTTAGAAAACTACATAGTGCTGTGTAATGCTGTTGACCATGGTCTCTTTTGTGATACAGTAGCACTTTATTAAGTATTAGGGCATTACAGACCTGGAAAATAAAACATTACTTTTATTAAAATCTAATTATTATGAAGTAAAATCATTCAGCCACATTGTTCAGTACAACTGCCCATTATGTTACTTCACTGGACTAAACTGTCCGAGCAAGTGGCTTCTTGTTCTAATGGACTCACAGAGCTCAGCACTTCATTAATTAAATGTTATTGTAATCAACTGCAATGATTGCCAAAGGTGTAATGTAAGACTCAGTGTATATGATTTTAGATAGAAATCTTGACTTGTTTGTACATATTTTACCTAGATCTGTTAGTGAATATACATTTTCCATATCTCTGTCACCTGTAGATCTGTGATCTAAAACTTTTCTTCCTTCATGCTTCACTGGTGTTCTTTTCCAGTCTAGTTTTGGACTGAAAACTATTTGTTCTCCGTGCAGGGTGACAGCGGTGGTCCTCTGGTGTGTAAAAGCCAGAACAGTTACATCCTGCAGGGTGTGACTTCATGGGGTTATGATTGCGCTGTTCCTATGACACCTGGCATCTACGCTCGAGTCTCCATGTTTGTCGACTGGATCAATAAAACCATTGAAGACGATTAAAAACTACCCACCTTGTAGCATCAGTCGCAGAAAGTAACTGTTTATTGTGCTTTTTGAAGATACTTTCTGATTTCTGATATTTGTCTGATGTCAACAGATGTTTTGTTTCCTCTGGTGTTTACACAATAAGCCAATCATGTTTCTGGTTTTGGCATGTAAAGGTGTCTGTAAGAGCTGAAAAATAAAACTTAACACAAATAAAATGGGGGATGGAGTCATGCTTTAATGAAAATGTATTAAAAAATACTTCCTTGGTTTTAGCTGAGGTCAAATCAATACATAGATGCACAGTCACACAGCCTTTTCCAGCCACTGGTAGGATTCCTTGATGTCGGCCACTTCTTCATTCTGTCGGTGGCACATGCCACGCAGGGGCTTGGCCTTCCATGATGGTTCATCCTCCCCTTCTGCATTCTCAGGTGTCTGCTGTCTGAGGTATTCACTTAGCAGCTTATCTTTTGGGGCCATCTTCCTGATGTATTCCTGGATCTTGGCTGGTTTGTCCCGGACAGTGGCATATCAAGTGTTGATGGCTCGGACCTTGTTCTTTTTGTTCAGCTGACTTTTCAGGACCTGCCTTACTCTTTGTAGGTATTTCACTGTGTGTGACTTCCTTGTGGCCTCCTCATGGTTCCCCTTTGCCTGCAGGACACCAAGGTATTTGTAGCTGTCCTGAACATCTGCAATGCTGCCCTCTGGCAGTTCAGCCCCTTGGTTCTGATCATCTTCCCTCTCTCTGACACCATCTGACCACACTTATGTGCTGATGTCATTGCTGTAGATCCTGGTGAGGTGGATCAGTGAGTCAGTGTCTTGCTAATTCCTGGCATACAGCTTGATATAATCCATCATTGAGATATCATTGTTAATTTATTGTTATTATTATTATTATTATTATTATTATTGTTATTATTATTAGTTGTAGTAGTACTAGTAATAGTAGTAGTATTCATTTATAATTTTTGCCAATTTACCAATTACTACTAGGATGAAGCAGCTACCGCATCCACATACCAGCCTGGAACAATGTTCTACATTCAAAAAACAAACAAAAGAAGTAAAATAACTCAGCCTGGAAATCCAGACTCAAATCTAGAAAGATTTTGTAGTAAGCCCCATTTGTTTGTCGACCAGTGGGGCTAACTGATATGTTATGCTTTTGCCATATCCCATCGGCAAAACGGCAAAAACGTCCTTCCTGGAAACGAAGGCTTCTAGGGCAGTCTTCTGTTCCTCTCTCAAGGAACAAGATAAGTGTAGTTGGCTTAGCGTTTCTTCCAAAGCTACATGGAATGGATGCGGTCCTTCAGGGGCTGCCATCTTGGCTGTTTACTTTTCAACTCCTATGGCGCAGCGCTGTCCTCATCATGTTACGCCCGCCCAGAGCCCGCCTCCGTCAGATAGACTGATCTTATTGGTCTGACTGGTGATTCAGCGGGCTCTGCTCGTCGGGGCCAGATCCCCGTGTAGAGCAAATTCCAATTTGAATTAACTATTATTCACATAAATACTTCAAGTATTAAAATAAGAAATGCTCACTTACTATGAGTCTTACTAACTCTTACTACACTCATCACTGCTGTTGTAGGGATTAAGAAAAAGTCACTCTGGCCAAACGCTGTGTATCGCTACAGCCAACATCAAAGTCCAAAAGTGTGTGTGTGGGTGTTTATGACAACAAGACAATATTTACTTTCAGGTGACATTATGAGTAACTGTTTACTTATTTCATTCATCTGCCAAAGTTCAGTGAAGACATTGAACCTGCACATTAGGTTGTATTAAAGATCAGTCAAAAAATGTCCCTCTCATTTTGAAGGCTGATTCTGTCCCTCAGACGGAGATTAATTACACTTACTGCTTTGGTTGATGTGGTTTCTCTGACCTTTGGTTGGAAATCCATTTCTCTAAAGAAATTTTGTGGGTCTTTACTCCCCGACTGCCAGAAATCAGCAGCTTTAATTTATTTAATTTTGAGACAACAAACAAACAAACAAAAAAATAGCTTTAGGCTTCCTTTTCCAGAATAAAGCAAATATGTCTCACCACACTTTCCCTTACAAGAGCTTAATACTGTCTCTTCACTCTAAACAGAATTAGCAACAGTGTCAGCATCATCAGAAAGTGCTATCAAGAAAACAATGGTATCCAAAGACAACAGTAGTGGCTCAGTCCTTAGTAAAAATGTGAGTAATAAAATGAGGAGACCTGACACATTCAACAGACCTACAGACATGGGCAAAAATACAAGATCATCCTCCATCAGTTCTAGCATACAGCATAGTTACACTCAAGCACAAGTGACTATTTATATATCTTAGCAGTGTTTACCTGGACATTTCCTTATAAAAGTGCTGACTTTCTTGTTTCTAAAGTCCCGCAACAGCTATGCCTGAGAGTCAAGTAAAGTTGCCAGGAAGCAGCTCTTAAAGCGACAGCATCACCTCAGCAAGATTACCAGCTTCCAATATATGAAATGATGTGACAGATGAAACAGCGTGAAAACAAAAATAAATAGTCACTATAATAGGCTACTGATCCTCCAGATAAATCATGTGTGCGTATCAGTTGTGCTACTGGAACAGCTAAAAACACTGTCTGCCTCGAGTTCACCTGGCTACAGTTATGTTCTTTGATCTTGTTTGGACACCCCACATTAGAGCTACATCACTAAACTTTTAATAACAGAATCCTGTTAATGGTGTTTTATGTTTTGTCAGACTGATTGCACAGTGTTCCTTGGGATGATGTTGATTTGATTGACACCCATTTGTGCCTTGAAAAATTTCTCGCCCCATTAGAATTTTTTGGTTAACACATTTTTTGCTTCTTTTGACACGTATTTAATCTCCTTTTCACCCAAAACTCATGAGTTCATTTTTGGATATCACTTAGAGTTTGTCTGTAATTGATTACCAAACTTCTGAAATGTATGGCAGGATGCACTTAATGAGCCATAGCTCTTATTTGCTGAATTGGATTGCACTCAGACTTGTAATGTTGTACGTGTGGGCAGGTATGCAAGTGTGCAAAATGTATTTATTCTATTTATTGTTTGTTTGTATTGGGACAAATGCCACACTCCTCCCAGTCACAATAATACCCACATTCCTGGAGGCAGCTGCTGAGGAGGGGGAGTTGCAGCCATTTTTAGCTCTAGTCTATTAATCAGCCCTAAACCTAAACTAGATTATAATTCATTTGAAAGCCTGGTCCTCAGTCTTTTACATCCTACCTGGAAAAAATCAAAGCCAATTCTCTTTTTTTTAGAATGTACCGTGCTCCTGGCCTGTATTCTGAAATTTTATCTGAATTCTCAGAGTTTTTATCCAGTTTAGTTTTTAAGTCAGATAAAGTTATTATTGTAGGCGATTTCAATATTCATGTTGACATTGATGATGAATCCCTTGCCACTGCGTTTATCTCATTATTAGACGCAGCAACAGTTACTATTCCAGGATTTTATCAGATAGGGCCGTAGCAAAATTTAGAGAATGATTCCATCGGCTTTAAATTCAATAACATGTTCCTCTGTAACAGAGGTTTCCTGTACTGACTTTAAACTCTCCCAAATTGATTATCTTGACCAGGGGTGAATGGGTGTGAAGTCATCTGGGGAGGGATCCCTCCCCAGATGACTTCACACCCATTCACCCCTGGTCCCACCTGACCGTAATGACTCACATGGTGGCCAGGTGGGTCAACGACTCACGACGACATAGTGACCTTAACGATTCTGAAACTAAGAGCTCACGTGACCCCTATGACTCTGCAAGGGTTCCCACCCACACAGGGTTTATAGCCAGCAACCTCATACCAGTCATTTAGAACTGAAGAAGCTTCTTGGAAGAGAGGCGAAACATCTTCAAGAAACGCAAGTAAGTCCAGTTGCTTATGACATTAGCACTTATGATTACCATGACCTGGATGACTGAGAATCTTCACCAACTACCCCAGGTTTCTTTTCAGCACTGTAGCCAGGCTGACACAGAGTCACAGCTCTATTGAGCCTTGTTTTCCTTTAGCCCTTAGCAACAATGATTTTATGAGCTTTTTTAAAGTCTGTGTAAAGCAGCAAAAATGTCTGTTATAAGTTTGTCACATCACAGAAATATGTGTCATTAATCACTGAGCCAAATTTGAAAGATTAAAAGAATCGCTAAGTATATAAAATTAGCTCTCAAAATCATGGAAAAACCATAAACAAGTACTTCTCTCTGCTGTGAAACGCTGGGGGCGTGTCAGGAGGTATGTCTGCAGCCTCTTGTCTCATGACTCCAGGCTGCTGCCATTCAGTCCACGCTCACTTGCGGGAGGGAAGCTGCCTGCGTGTAACGTTACTGAACAAAGACGTCTCCCCGCACCGGCAGCTGCCGTAACGGGAGGATGTAATCCAGGGAGGGAGAGTGTTGGTTCGGCTCCACTGACTGAAAATATTTTTTCCAGCGGATGTCTTGGTTACAACACGATTGAGCTAACTGGAGTAGTCTCATGTCGTATCCGACAACGGGAGGCTTTTAACAGATGACGTCCTGATGTTAGCTTTGCCGCTGCCGTCACTGATGCTTTCAAGACATCGTGATTTCCCCAAACTGAATAAATAACACACATAGCAACACAAAACTGCTTTGCTAGCTCAGTCATATTGTAACTAAGACATCCGCTGGAAAAAATATTTTTTTCATGGACCGTTTATTGAGTTATCACAGACACCGCTAACGGCTAATAGCTAATCGCTAACGGCTAATGGCTAACGGTTAGCCCAGCTAATCTATGATTACCATGTTAATTCCAAAACGTGCACACAGAAATAGTAATGTTTGTTCAATCATTGTATGTATAGACTTTACAAACATCAGATTAGTCTAAACGGTGATATAGTGACGTGAAAAATGTGATATGTATATAGTGAAACTGCTGGTTTTCTATGCTACTGTTCTTCTTCAACTGCACTGCTTCTTCTTCTTCTTCTTCTTCTTCTCTCAATGTATTGGCGGATCGCAAACAACTTCCAGGTGCATCCCGCCACCTACTGTACAAGAGTGTGTATTTATACTGCTACAGCCTCAGGGGGCGTGTTTGTAGCAGGGATAGCTCCGTTACATAACGCGGCTATGCTTTAAGGCCCGCCCACTAAATCCAGAAAATTGAAACCTAGAAACACTGGTCAAGAATTGTGGAGCCTAGCTCCGCAATTCCACTGTAAATGGTTGAAAGGCTTTTTTTTTTTTTTTTTTACACATTATGAGGAGTACTTTTATGACCTATTTAATGTTTTTAGAAGAAAAAAGCAGAATTTGCTTTACACGGACTTAAATGACAAAATTCTAACTATTAGAGGCAAAATTCATGACCTCCTGTCCTCAGATAGCACCTATCTAACTTCAAACACAGCTGTAAGACCTAATATATATTTAGATTGCTTCTCCCCCATTACTCTCCAACAACTGACCTCAGTGATTTCTTCATCCAAGTCACCAACATGTCTCTTTGACCCTATCCCATCTAGGCTACTTAAGGAAGTCTGACCTTTAGTTAAGACGTACATATTAGATATGATCAATATATCTCTATTAACAGGCTATGTACCACAGTCTTTTAAGGTAGCTGTAATTAAAGCTCTCCTAAAAAGCCCACCCTGGATCCAGAGGTGTTAGCCAACTATAGACCAATAAATTCAAAAATGCCTTAAGGACATAAAAACCTCGATGAGCACCAATTTCCTGATGTTAAATTCAGACAGAACTGAAGTTATTGTTTTTGCCCCCAGACAACTCAGAGACTCTTTATCTGATGACACAGTTTCTCTCGATGGCATTGCTCTGGCCTCTGGTGCTAGCATAAGAAACCTCAGAGTAATATTTGATTAAGATTTGCCTTTTAATTCTCATTTAAAACAAACCTCACAGACTGCGTTTTTCATATGGGTAACACTGCAAAAATTAGGCCTATCCTGTCCCAAAAAGATGCAGAAAAATTGGTCCACTTTTGTTACCTCTAGGCTGGATTACTGTAACTCTCTATTATCAGGTAGCTCTAATAAGTCTTTAAAAACTCTCCAGCTAATTCAGAAAGCAGCGGCAACTTAGTCCTTAGGAACTAAGGAACAAGATCATATTTCTCCAAATCCTACTCCTGACTTACAAAGTTCTTAATGGTCAGGCTCCGTCATATCTCAGAGAGCTCATAGTGCCATATTATCCCACCAGAACACTGCACTCTGAGAACGCAGGGTTACTCGTGGTCCCCAAAGTCTCCAAAAGTAGATCAGGAGCCAGAGACTTCAGCTATCAAGCACCTGTCCTGTGGAATCATCTTCCTGTTGCGGTCCGGGAGGCAGACACCGTCTCCACATTTTAGACTAGACTTTCCTCTTTAATAAAGCTTATAGTTAGGGCTGGCTCTGGCTTGCCTTGTACCAGCCCCTAGTGAGGCTGACATAGGCCTAGTCTGTCGGGAGACCTCCTATAATACACCTCTTGTAATACACCGAGCACCTTCTCTCCTTCTCTCTCTCCTTTGCTAACATTCATGTCTTCGAACTCCAACTCAGTTTCTTCTGCGGAGCCTTTGTGCTCCACTGTCTCTCAGGTTAACTCGTATCGCAGCGGTGCCTGGATAGTGTGACATGTGTGGTTGTGCTGCTTCTGTGGTCCTACCTGATGCCTCCGACTGCTGCTGTTATCATTAGTCATACTTCTACTGTTATTATACACATATGATTATTATTGTCAACATATTGTTAACGTATGTTTACAACCTATTGTACAACAATAGCCATAAGTATTATTAGAATATTATTACTTAATTAATGTTGTTGTAAGCTACTGTCATTACTCTCTCTGTCTCTTTTTATGTATCATTTTGTCATATGGAATACTGTTAATTTATGATGTTGATCTGTTCTGTACGACATCTATTGCACGTCTGTCTGTCCTGGAAGAGGGATCCCTCCTGCTCTTCCTGAAGTTTCTACCATGTTTTTCCCTAATGAAGGTTTTTTTGGGGGGAGTTTTTCCTGATCTGTTGTGAGGCTCCAAAGGACAGAGGGATGTTGTTGCCCTGTGAGGCAAACTGTGCTTTGGGATATTGGACTTTATAAATAAAATTGAATTGAATAAAATTGAATTTATAGCCTGAGCTAATTTGCAATGCCCATCCCTAGCTGAGTGTTAAAATCCAAAAGGCTCCAGCAATGAAAACACAAGTGACAGTGTAAAGTACGCACAACAGTAAAGACAGAACAATACAAGATATAAACTGCAATACATAATTAACACCATAGAATAGGAAACACCACATTATTCATGACTGTATCACTGATTCCTCTTCAAAAACTGCTTCAGTTTGAGTTTAAAGTGATCGAGATCAGGATCCAGTATAAGTTCTGAAGGTAAAGAATTCAAAATTTTAATTCCACGGACAGAAAAAGCTGTTTCTCCAAATGAGAATTCACACAGGGGAACCTTAAAATTCCAACTGGCTGCTCCGTGTGTTAGTGAGCCAGAAGCTCTCAGTGGAACCACAAGTTCACTGAGCACCTGGGGAGCCTGATTATTTAGACATTTTTGGATGAGTTTCAAATTGGCAAAATTATTGACATAATCAAAACTTAGTATATTTAATCTCTAAAGAACATGACAATGATGTGCTCTTATTGGTTTCCTGTGCAAAGTTTTAATGGCTGGATTATATATCATCATAGAGGCTTTATCTTTGTAGAGGTCGCTTGTGACCAAGAGCTAACACAGTAACTTGAATGTGAAAAAAATCATAGCATGCACAAAACTGTTTGCAGCGTGAAATGGGAAAGAGACCCTGATAAGTCTAAATGTACAGAGGTTTGGTTTTGCAACCCTGCTCACCATCTTAACATGCTTCTCGAATTTTAGTTGTGAATCTAATATGAGACTGAGGTATTTTACCTGACCTGTTTGGTATTTTGTCCATTAATATTTAGATTTAACACATTAGCTTTCTGTTGATGAGCGAACCCTGGCAGAAGCAAACTGACACAGTTTTGTTAATATCAAGTGAAAGATGTGACTTTTCAAACCATGCTGCTATGGACTGTAAACGACATAACAGCTGTCTGGAAGCTGCCAGAAACGTTTTCGCAGATACATGTATGACTGTATCATCCTTATACATCTGAAAACCTGCTCCAACACATGATTGTGGTAAGACATTAATGTATAAGCTTTAAAGGAGTGGACCAAGAACAGAACCCTGAGGTACTGCTGTGTTAGTCTGTAGGAAAGATTTCTCATCATTAATGATAACACACTGTTATCAGTGTTAACAACAGCAGCAGGTGGCAAAAGCCTCAGCTGAGAGCAGCAGCAGAAACAAACAGAATTAAATTCTTTTAGGTTTAAAATTATCATTAATGTATTGTTACAATTTTTTTTTTTTTTTTTTTTTTTTGCTAATTCACCAATTACTACAAGGACGAAGCAGCTACCACATCGACATACCAACCTGGAAGAATGTTCTGTATTATTATCCACAAAAATACTTAATGTATTAAAAATAAGAAGTGCTTGTTACGCAGGAAAATTAATTGAAGAGCCTCCTTTAGGACATATATTCACAGAAGCTTCTCATCATTAACTTAGTCAAGAATTTGAAAGACAGTGGCACAATGTCCCAGAACTGAACAGCTGTTATTCAGACCTTCCACCCACTCAAGAGTCTAAAGTATGATGTTTTGTAATAACGTTTGTTTGTAATTGAGAACATTGGTCCTTTTAGTTGAAGATTAATTTTATGTTATACATTGATTCGATGTAATCTAGATCACATAGTATTCATCAGTCCAATGAGAATCAAGTCTGTATTACAATATATTATTTTAACAAATACACATGTATTACCATAAGTGATTACTGGAAAAAAAAAGATGAGTATGTGCTTGAGGTCACATTATCAAAAGTGTTTCAAAACCTGTTGCATGTTTGCTGTCCTTGTCTGACCAATGATTGACAAAAAATAGATTGAGCCGTCCTGTTTATTTTCCTGAGATGCTAAAAGAGCGCAGTCACATCCCAGGAGCTACCTCGGTGACTTCGTTGATTGTGAGCTGCCTCATCATGGACCTGTGCAAACTAGCTTTGCTCCTGGGAGCCCTAACCTGCACTGGTAAGATATAATGGTGCCTTTGAATGATAATTACGAGTAGTTCACAATAATTTAAGTGCCCTAAATTATAAATAAAAGTAAGACAGACATTACTTTGCTTCACTGAGAGCACCTCATCAGGACAACCTTGTCTACGTTGATAATATATGCCCTTTAAATACTATTTTCATCATTGAATCAAGTCACGTTTTCAGAAATATATTTAGAGTACTAGCTGTAAAATGTTTTGCTCAACTGTTTTCAACAAAGCGGCTGGGTCACAAACTTCCACATTTTACAGCTGAGCTGGATTAAAACATGTTTCTGATAACATATAAAATGAGAAAAAGGCGATGCAGTAACAGAATCTTGAGACATATTTGATCAGCGCTGCCTAGTTTGATAGTTTACCACAGTTTACGTGCCGTGATTAACATAATTGACAGCTGCTTTCTCCGAAAACAGCCTGTGATTGACCAAAGTCTTCCATCACGGTCTAGATTTTCTCAAACCTGAAAACAGAGCCAAGTGAAGATGCACATATCTAGTGTTCTTTCAGACCACTTGAACTGCAATTAAACTTTATAAGGGGATTTTTGCCCAGTGATGCCAGAATTAAACTGCCTATGTCAGCTTTAATGATAAGAAATGTACTGTATATTTGACAATGAATTCATAGTTTTGTCCCTGATTCCAGCAAGTGGTACTGAGGTGGATGGCTACATCAAAACTGAAGGAGAACAGATCCTCTCGTTGCAGAGAAGACAGTACTCAGTGAACAACGTGGCTGAATGTGCCGCCAAATGTGACAATGAAACATCCTTCATATGCAGGTAAGTTCACACCTTTAAAATCCAGTTTTTACCTTAACATCTAACTTTTAGATTCAAAGCTAAGCATTCTGACTCGACACCTGCTGTGTTTTCACAGGTCTTTCACATATAATCAAAGGGATGACGGGTGTTGGACAGCACCAGACAACTCTAAAACACGGATGGCTGAGCGAGGAAAAAGCACAGTGTTGTATGAAAGAAAAGGCAAGTCTTTTGTCTTTTCATCTACATAAACAGCCCAAAGTTTATTAAAAGTTACTAGATTTCCTTCATTTGTCTCCTATGAATTTTGAGGAAAGATCTAAAACAGTGCACATACTGTTCATCACTGTAGATTCTTCTTTATATTTAGCCTCTGTTGGGAATCAACATATAATTACCTCAAACGATGGCACCAAATATGTTGGGGTCAACACACTAGGCTTCACATGGAGGTAATAATTATTAATAATTAATAATTATGTTAAATAATGTGACTTAATTAACATTAAATCACCTCGTGGGGCACCATTCCTGTAAAGGGAAAAATGATAGCCAGTTAAAGATATCAGTCTCATAAAGTAGGCTAAACTATTAATTGGGAGTTTGATTAATAATTAAATCAATGACAACAACCAAAATTAACAGTAACGCCTGAAGGATTTTGGAGTTCTTGACGCAGCAGAGGTTAACTGTTCATTCACTCTTGTGCAACATTAAACGGACAGCAGGTATGACTCCAAAGAATTGTATTTATTCACAACTTAGCAAAGCAAACCAAAACACACAAATTCTAACTAACTATATACAAGCTTGGTGTGGATATGTGTGTGTGTGTGTGAGGTGTGTGTGTGTGTGTGTGTGTGTGTGTGTGAGGTATGTGTGTGTGTGTGTGTGTGTGTGAGTGAGTGAGAGAGAGAGAGAGAGAGAGAGAGAGAGAGAGAGAGAGAGAGAGAGAGAGAGAGAGAGAGAGAGAGAGAAGAGAAAGACAAAGGCGGGTGTGGTGACCAAGTAGCCGCTTGGCCTACAAAACAAAATGGCTGACAACAGAGAGCTACAAAAATGGCCGAATCAAGGCTGGCTTCAGGGGGAGGTGTCTGTTTAACAGTGTGGTCAGGACAAAGACAAAGGAAAAGAAGTGGGAACTTTGAAATGCCTGTTTGGGTGTAGCTCTGTTGAAAGCCTTTGTTAATGAGTCTATGTGAATGTGATTTGTGTTGCAAACGGTCTGGATTAGTGCAGAGATTGTTTAGTTGTGCGCAAGAATCTGTTTGTGAACAGCATTGGCAAACTAAGCACTTAGCTTTGGCGAAGCCAACTAATCAATGACCTAACTGCCAACAATCACAACAATAACTCAGTAAACAGCATTAAATCACTTACAAGTTAAACAGTCTTGCTTAGCCTGTAAAGCTGTGATAAGCTATGCCCAGTTGTTACATTACCGATCCTTAATGGATGGAAGAAAGAGTCACTTGGTGGTGCTGCTTTGTTAGCCGGCAGAAGAAGGCTGGGAAGGTGTGGTTTCAGCTGCAGTCTTTGTGGTGTCCTTTGTTCCAAGGGTTCTGATCCAAGGAAGCCGGTCGCTCGGGGCCCTTAAAGAGTTAGACTCTGTGTGCTAATTCAGTTAGTTCCTTGTTGCTGTAAAGCTGGTTGCAAACCTTGTGTTTGCAAGAGAGTCTGTGATCAGTTGCCCTCCCTTTAGTGGTTTGGGCTATGGAGCCAGGGTCTAGGCCTCTGGACTGTTCCAGGCCCAACCGGAAAAGAAGTCTTAGCTGTTCAACAGCTGGAGCAAGAGAGAGGAATTTGTTGGAGGGGAGCACAAATCTACAGATGCGTGTGACATCAGAGTCACATGTCACTGTAAAGGTCCAATCAAGTTTTGGGACTTGAGTCTCACTGAGGTGTGAGGTGAGACCTCCTGTGGAGATGGGTGTCACCTAGCTGTCTTTGTTTGAAGACAAAGAGCAGAGGAAAAAAAACCTTGATATTGTCCAGTGAGGATTTTACCAAATGATAAATCATCTGTGGTCCTGTGAATCCCAACACCTCCATCACATTGTCGTTAATATTTAGCCTATATGATGCATGATCAGTGATGTTTGGAATTTGTCCTCAGGGCTTCATGTTTTTCTTCAGGGCTTTTTGTGAAATGAAAAAAAAATCCAATGCCCTCAGATTGAAAGAAGACACTCGCTGCATGTCCAAATTGTACCAACCACTTAGTTATAGTTAAACAGGAAAAAATCTCCATAACTCTGCAGTGCATGATACAGTAAACTTGTCAACAAGCATTCCACCTAAATACCAAGCTGATTTTATTGAATGATCAAACATGCAAAGCTGAAAGTTTCCTTTGGTGTATATTTTTTCTTGTGTAGTGTACATCCTGGAGTGTAGAGCTGAAACAGGAAAAAAATACAGAGGAACAAATTCCAAAACAATAACAGGAAAGACATGTCAGAGATGGGAAGACAGATCCCCACACACGCCTAAGTATGTATTCATGCGACATCATGTCAATTTACACATCGCATCGTTTCTTTTTATATCTGTTCATGTAATTTTTCTCAATGTGTGCTGCAGCTTCACACCGCAGGAATATCCACGAGCAGGGCTGGAGTCCAACTTCTGCAGGAACCCTGATGGAGCCAGTGGGGGACCCTGGTGTTACACCACTGACCCAGACACCCGCTGGGAATACTGCAATGTAGCCATCTGCCCTGGTAAAAATTTATTTATTTCATGTGTTTATTATTTTGTTTGTTTGTGAGTGATATCAGTGACAGCAAGGCACAAATATGAACTATTGTATCATAAATTCTTCTGCTTTCCAACCTTATATATGCATAATGTGCATGTGCGAGCACTTGTGTGTGTGTGTGTGTGTGTGTGTGTGTGTGTGTGTGTGTGTGTGTGTGTGTGTGTGTGGTATAAAGTGTCATCAAAAGTGCCACAGTAGACCAATACAGCAGAGAGGTAATGTCTTTGTGCTTGTTCCTTTACAGATAAGTGTATTCACTGCAATGGTGAGGACTACAGAGGACAAGTCTCCATTACAGAAAGCGGCTACACCTGCCAACGCTGGGACTCCCAGGAACCTCAGAGCCATGGCTATGACCCTCACGCGTAAGACGTCAAAGCAGCACATCAATCTATCAGCCAACCTCACGCAGTATTACATGAAATTTGATGAATGTTATCAGGAAGAATGTATTAACTAAGAAACCGAACAACCCATTGTCCTCCTGTGGACTTTTTTTTTTCAAAACTACTTCCTGTTCAAAAACAATGCTTAGTTTTTAAGCTTTTCACGTCCTACTAATCGCAAATAGCGAAGAGAAATTAGAAATGCATACCAAACAAAAGCCTGGCTCTCAGGAAGTTACTACAATTTCAAAAATGTGGACATCCAGGGTGTTTGATGCAGTTTTATAGAGCAGCAGTAGAGGGCCTCCTGACCTACGCAATAACTTTGTGGTTTGGCAACATGTCAGCTGAAGACAACAGACAGCTGGACGTACAGTGGTGCATATGATACCCAGAATTACTGGATGTGATGTCACACCCCTAGTGGAAATTTAAAAGGTCAGGCTACAAAGGGAGTTTAAAGTGAGAGTTAAACATCAAACAACCTCTTTAACTTACGTTCTTCTCACAAAAGACTAACAAGTATTAAGACCAGAACATCCAAGTTCCAAAGCAAGACTATTTTTTTCTGCCTTTTTGTCTCTGTGTAAGTGAGCTCACTACGTCAAATTCCAATCAATCATGTCATAGCAATAAAGTATTGAATCTTGGAAATAAAACAAATCTTCTAGAAGCTAAACACTGATTTTTGTCATGACGATTTATTTTTTATTTTTGATTCCTCTAGTTTTCCAGATAAAGATCTTGTAGGGAACTTCTGCAGAAACCCGGATGGTGAACGCCAACCATGGTGCTTCACCACTGACCCATCCACACGATGGGAGTATTGCAACATACGCCGCTGCAGTAAGTGTTCCTATCTCCTATTTTATGTGTTTCCTTTACTTCTGCTCTATTTCACTATCATAACACCTTATACCGTCCAAGCTTCCATCACTGAGAGTCAGGGTCAGAGGAATTGTATGCACACAAGAGCAAAAATGTAAAAATGTGTTTTAGCTGCGCAGGTGTGCACATCTTTATACAAAAGGTGTGACTTCGGACATTCGTACTGTTTAACCACTTCCTGCTGCAGGACAACTGAACTATCAAACTGACCCTGCACTGCAACCTGATGAAGAAAAGAAAATACCATAGTAATTATTTTGATAATGTCCTTTTTTGACAAAATTAAAATGATTACACACACACACACACACACACACACACACATATACATATATATATATACAGTACAGGCCAAAAGTTTGGACATTCAATGCGTTTTCTTTATTTTCATGACTATTTACATTGTACATTCTCACTGAAGGCATCAGAACTATGAATGAACACATGTGGAGTTATGTACTTAACAAAAAAAGGTGAAATAACTGAAAACATGTTTTATATTCTAGTTTCTTCAAAATAGCCACCCTTTGCTCTGATTACTGCTTTGCACACTCTTGGCATTCTCTCGATGAGCTTCAAGAGGTAGTCACCTGAAATGGTTTTCACTTCACAGGTGTGCCTTATCAGGGTTAATTAGTGGAATTCCTTGCTTTATCAATGGGGTTGGGACCATCAGTTGTGTTGTGCAGAAGTCAGGTTAATACACAGCCGACAGCCCTATTGGACAACTGTTAAAATTCATATTATGGCAAGAACCAATCAGCTAACTAAGAAAAAACGAGTGGCCATCATTACTTTAAGAAATGAAGGTCAGTCAGTCCGGAAAATTGCAAAAACTTTAAATGTGTCCCCAAGTGGAGTCGCAAAAACCATCAAGCGCTACAACGAAACTGGCACACATGAGGACCGACCCAGGAAAGGAAGACCAAGAGTCACCTCTGCTTCTGAGGATAAGTTCATCAGAGTCACCAGCCTCAGAAATCGCAAGTTAACAGCAGCTCAGATCAGAGACCAGATGAATGCCACACAGAGTTCTAACAGCAGACCCATCTCTAGAACAACTGTTAAGAGGAGACTGCGCGAATCAGGCCTTCATGGTCAAATAGCTGCGAGGAAACCACTGCTAAGGAGAGGCAACAAGCAGAAGAGATTTGTTTGGGCCAAGAAACACAAGGAATGGACGTTAGACCAGTGGAAATCTGTGCTTTGGTCTGATGAGTCCAAATTTGAGATCTTTGGTTCCAACCGCCGTGTCTTTGTGAGACGCAGAAAAGGTGAACGGATGGATTCCACATGCCTGGTTCCCACTGTGAAGCATGGAGGAGGAGGTGTGATGGTGTGGGGGGTGTTTTGCTGGTGACACTGTTGGGGATTTATTCAAAATTGAAGGCACACTGAACCAGCATGGCTACCACAGCATCCTGCAGCGACATGCCATCCCATCCGGTTTGCGTTTAGTTGGACGATCATTTATTTTTCAACAGGACAATGACCCCAAACACACCTCCAGGCTGTGTAAGGGCTATTTGACCAAGAAGGAGAGTGATGGAGTGCTGCGGCAGATGACCTGGCCTCCACAGTCACCGGACCTGAACCCAATCGAGATGGTTTGGGGTGAGCTGGACCGCAGAGTGAAGGCAAAGGGGCCAACAAGTGCTATACATACATATATATATGTATATATATATATATATATGTATATGTGTATATCCCATTGTGGTTGTTCCAGGAACTATTTAGTAATTCTGATTATCACAATCAGTTTCATTGTCATTTGAAATGCTTTAAAACAGTGATTCCTACTGGTCCAGCCATGGGGTCCAGATTTCTCTGTCGTCATTTGTTAAAGGTCCACACAGCTCAATGTATTCAGCATCATACCTGCATTTGGCCATGTCACTGAGCCAATAAGCTGTCTCTGTCATGTGGCTATCCATTAGTCCCTCACTCTATAGTTGGGAAAGGCACTTCAAAGTCAAAGCTTTGTGCCATAAATTCACTGCACTTCAAAGCAGAGTGTGTTTTTTACAAATTTGACATATTTGCAAGTCACTTACAGTCCATCCTTAATGGAGGACCCACAAGACTGCTTTAAAACACTGCCACTACTTTTTTTTTTTTTTTTTTTCCAAGTTCTCCACCTAATCCATCTTATCATCTGTGCTAAGGAACCCCGCCTCCAGCCATCGTCCCAGAGCTGACCTGTGTCACTGGTAAAGGTGAAGCGTATCGAGGCACGATTGCCGTGACTAAATCTGGCAAAACATGCCAGAGCTGGTCGGCTCAGGAGCCACACAAACACTCCTACCTAGAATTCTACACCTGCAAGTAAGAGCTACTATGACTCAAACCATTTTAAAGGCTTTTCATAAAAGAGGAACATAGAGTCTGTTGCCTTATTGTTGGCACTACATGTGTTCATCATTATTGCTGTCTGTTGTTTGTCAGAGGCCTGGATGAGAACTACTGTCGTAACCCTGACAATGTGGAGATGCCCTGGTGTTATACCACTGACAATGCGACTCGCTGGGAGTACTGCGATGTGCCGCGCTGTGGAGATACAGGTATGACAGTGATCAGTGACCACAATCTCTTACCTAACTACAATAATATCAATGTCAGTGGTGGTGATAAATGTAAACGGCATAATTGAGTCAGCTCAATTTCCTGTCTCCTGCTGTAGATGAGCCATTGACCCATCCAGACGAGGAGGACTGTTATGAGGGGGATGGGTCAAGTTACCGTGGCATGACAACAGAGACTGTCAGTGGAAATAAATGCCAAGACTGGAGCGCCATGACTCCACACAACCACAGCTATACTCCACAGAGCTACCCCAAAGCGTGAGCTTCAAATAGCAACAACAAACCAAAAGAGATCATTGGTTCCTTTGATTCTGAGAGTGAAACACAAAATCTTGTAGAGAAAGGTTCCCGCTGTCCTGAAGTTCCACGCTTTCTCTTTCAACAGGGACCTCAGGATGAACCTGTGCAGAAGCCCTGATGGAGACGAAGCTCCCTGGTGTTACACTACAGACCCCAGTGTCCGCTGGGAGTACTGCAACTTGGAGCAATGTCCCACCAATTCTTCGGAAGAGACACCCACAGCCTTACCTAATCCCCAGACCCCATCCACTGCAGTTCCACCACAAAAAGGTAAATTATTCAACCTCTACATATGTATTTGTACACTTTTAGTTAGTTGTTTGATTGATTTGTCCCCCCCTTTGGTTGCATTAGACTGTAAGATTGAAAATGGCGAGACATACCGGGGTCCAACCTCCATCACCACTAAAGGTGTGACCTGCCAGGCCTGGAGTGCTCAGAGCCCTCACCAACACCAGAGCTTCACCCCAGAAACTCACTCTGACAAGGGGCTGGAGGGAAATGTAAGTGTGTGTGTGTGTGTGTGTGTGTGTGTGTGTGTGTGTGTGTGTGTGTGTTCCTGTATTAACATTTTGAGTGATAGACTTTTGGAGTTTTGCTCTGGATGTAATGGACACATTAATGTTAAAATCTGGTAAATCATTGTTTTTGTTTCGAGTTAACTGATTCCCTCTTTGTATGTCGCTGTCAGAGCTGCAGAAACCCAGGCAATGATGCGAGCGGACCGTGGTGCTACACTACTGACAATAACACAAGATGGGACTACTGTCACATCCCAAACTGTGGTATGTAAACCCTTTTTGTATGTAGAGCATTACAATCAATCAATGATGTCAAGTTATTAGCTTTTTCTCTCAACTTCTGCCCAACTTGAAATGGCCTGGCTCCATAAACCCCAAAGGACGCTAGGACAACTCTTTCATTCCAACTCAACATTCCTTTTATTTTCTTGTTTGGTGATAGGTTGTTTGAACTTCATCAGGTTGAAAAACTTCAAAACATAAAAGAAACAACAAATCAGGTACAGGTTATACAAACCCAAAAATAAAATTTTTCTCCAACCAATTTCCTTAGTGGAATACTTTTTACAGTGCATAAATCAAAGTGAAAGATATAAATCTATGATATAAATCAATGAGACTATTTTAACTGTGTTAACTATTCAATTGTTTTAACTTAACCTTTACCATTTTACAGTCAAATATTTTACATTTAATACCTGTTTTAATATTGACTTGACTGGAGTCACACAACATGGATTTACCCACAAACATTTTAAAGAATTTGTGCTTGAACACCTATTTTTCACTTTAACTTTTAGCTTTTTAACTTAAAGAGCTGCACATTACCTCCACAATCAAAACCCAAACTTAAATCCATGCAGCCACTGTTTACCCAACAACTGTGCCTGTAATTTCAGTATTAACACAAATATTTCTAACATCATCATAATCAACATCAAATTTTAATACCAGAGACGCCTTTGGGAGGAACCACAAGTTGAATTACCTTCTTCTGTTGAGATGTTTCTCTTTTCCAGTGCAGGGCGAGTGCTGCTTATCTCACAGGTGTCCTCACTTTCAGTGATGAGCAGCCTGTTCTGCTCTGCTCTGCACTGCATTATGGGACTTGTAGTTAGCTGTAGTTGTGGAGGGTTTGAAGTGAAGTGGTTTGGTTTGAATGTTTTGCATCTCAGATTTATCTAAACAGTTGAGCTTTTTAACCACCTGAGTGCTGTTCTGAGTGAAATCTCCCCCTGTTTCTTAAAGGGACATGCGTCCCCAGTGAAATTTCTTTTCCATCTACAGCAGCTTCAGTTGTTTGAGATGAAAGAATACCTAAAAATCTGTACATGATAGTTGCAAAGGGGGAAAAAAAAACATCCCGTAGAGCCTTTGTCTGATTTTGTATCTAAGGCCCCATCCACACATGTACTGCAAACCTGGAATTATGGGAAGAGTGGTATTTGAAAACACCAATGAAGAAATCAGTTGGGTTTTGTTTAACGTGGCCTCAGGTCAAACTTTACATCTCGCTCCTATCTAATGTTAAGAGTCTAATAATAGAATACATTTTTTGTCCATCTAACTATTTTGTTTCATCATGTGTCAGCATTATCCTCACAGGCTGCTTGCCATGGCTGTAAACCTTAACTTTTGTTAAATGACACAAATTTAAGGAAATTCAAAGTTTGTGTTTCACCTCTGCTGCAAGAAAATCATGACTCTGAGCTTTCCTTATAGTTTATTTTAAATGTGGGACGCCAGCCAGTCATCAAACCAAAGTGCTGTTTTGGTCGGATTGTGGGAGGCTGCGTGTCTAAACCTCACTCGTGGCCCTGGCAAATCAGCATCCAGACCACGTGAGTAGAACAAGGGACTTGCAACATTTGCAAAATGTGATTTAAGTATAAGTGATATTGGGTTTTTCAAAGATGATGCCCAACTTTGTACCTCTAATGTCTAGGTCTTCAACATAGGGTCCAGGACCCCCAGGGGGTCCACAGAGTTACTGCAGGGGGCCAAATTATTCTTTTGATAATTGTTGAAAATTTGATTTTTTCTTTTCAAAATTAAAATGTCTTAAAATATACATAAGCATGAATCCAACATATTTTACCCTTGGCAACAACTTATCTTTGTGAAAGTGGAGTTTCCTCCCTCACCCACCTGAAAAGCAAATACAGCTTAAGACTGCAGCCTTACGCTGATATGGCCTTCTGCCTGACATCCACCTGCATGATTTAATATGCAATGCAATTTATACTATATATGTAGAAGGGGGTCCCTGCTCCATCTTTCTTTCAGCTAAGGGGTCTTCAGCTTAAAAAACGTTGAAGGCCCCTGCTCTAATGTATACAATTGAGTCACAGAAGTTTCATCAATTTCTCTAGAAGATACATATTTATTTGAACCCAACAGCGACAAAAAGCCTTTCTCTATATGGCTATTTAGTGTAGCCTAGCTCGGGTCGGACACACAGCGGAAGTCAGGAAACCAGAATACGGCACCCGAGGCTGAAGTGATTCTGCTCGCCCGCAGCAGCCCGCAGCGATTAAAACACAGAAGAAGAAGGAGCCGTGTTTACAGGGTTCTTCGAGGAAGCAGTACACAACGGGCATTGCTGAACACATAACACCTAACTGTGCATTCACACCAAAAGCGTCATGAGCGCAAGCGGTCGCTCAGGTCGCTGGCATCGCGCTGCCTGGCAGCTCTGGCAGGGCTTGCAGAAGGCTGCCAAGAGGCTGGGTTTTCAAGCTGCGCTGCAGAAGATCTCTTTCTTTCTTTCTTTCACTGTCCCACCTTGAGAATATTCACGGTCTGCAATTGGCTACTGCTCGCTGCTGCTTCAGCTGCGTCGCTGCTCATTTACATAAAGTTGAGCTTCTCTCAACTTCTACTTGACGCTCCGATCGCTGGCATCGCGCTGCTCGCGGTCGTTCGCCGCTGCCGACGCTCCAGACGCCCTTTGTAGCAAGCGTACATTGAAAATGAATGGCTGCCGGCCGCTTATGACGCTCATGACGCTTTTGGTGTGAATGCACAGTTACAGTTTTACCAGAGATGTATCTATGAGGACTTGGTTGTACTTTTGATGTCATGGCGGATAACGAAGGAGCATCATGTAAAATTATCTGTGACTGTGACCATGAGCACAAATATACAGCAGTTTATCCACCTTATTTTCAAACACGGAAGTAAATATTGATCAACTTCCATTTTTTTGTGTGTGACTTCCAGTCAGCCGCTTTCCCTCATGCTTTCACCTCATGCTTTCACCGAGAACCGAAGAACCGAATCAGCGAAAAAAAACCACACCGGGCTACACAGCCTCTCTACCTGAGCAGATGAAGCTGCGGCTAACACCCTTGACACACAGACACACAGACAGTGCATCTGCATGACAGCCAAACGTGTGCGCAGCTGTCAGAAATAAATATGTGAGGTGTACCCTGCTTTTCTATCTTGTTTTTTCCTTTTCTTTCTTTCTTTCTGTCAGCGACATACACTCCTAACACAGGACGGGTTGTTTTTATTGACTGAGTTGATCATTAAGCCATAGTGATGCGCGGATCGGCTCTGAAAGCACCCGAATCAGCATGTACGCTTCAACCATCCAGCCGTTACAACATGATTGAGCTAGAAAAGCAGTTTTGTGTTGCTGTGTGAGGTATTTATTCAGTTTTGGGAAATCACAATGTCTAGAAAGCATCAGTGGCTGCAGCTGACAGGGACAGCTAACACTAGCAGCAAAGCTGTCATCTATTCAAAGCCTCCCATTGTCGGATACGACATGAAACTATTCCAGTTAGCTCAATCATGTTGTAACTAAGACACCTGCTGGAAATTTTTTTTTTTTTCACGGACCGTTTATTGAGTTATTGAGTTACAGACACCGCAAACAGCTAACAGCTAACGGTTAGCCCAGCTAATCTACGATAACCATGCTATTAATTACAAACAAAGCGTGTACACAGAAATAGTAACGTTTGTTCAATCATTGTGTTAATAGACTTTACAAACACCAGATTAGTCTAAACGTGATATAGTGACATGAAAAATGTGATATATACATGTGTGTGTGTATATATATATATATATATATATATATATATATATATATAAATATATATATATATATATATATATATATATATATATATACATTTAGCTAAACTCAACAAGGTAAACAACAAGGCGATCCCATTTACACAGTGGTCAAGAGTGCTGGACCGGAAGTGTCGCACAAAACGGAAGCTGGCTGTGTTCTGTTGCACCTCCGTGTTTCCGTGTTTCCGTGATAAATAAGGTGGGTAAGAAATTCAGAGCTACACCAGAACATTTATGAACAGGTCTTTACTACTAACTTGTGTGTCACGTTAGCATGTTAGCATGTTTCCACTAATTACTTGGACTGACCTAACGTTAGTAGCGTTACCTTTGCAAGCGAAGGCTGCAGGTAACAGCTTTGCTGTGTTAGGATTATGTTATGTCTTCACTGCAATGGACGACTTTGAACGCGATTTTGAAGAGTTTCTTGTTGCGGACACAGATCCGCTGTTACAAGATCCTGGATTTAGCTGGTTTGAAGCTCATTATAGCCTAGGAGATGAGCTTTTCCAGTCTTTGAAAAATCCATCTCCCTCCAGGCACAGATGTTGTGGTGACTGTGAGGTCATCCATAAAGGTTCTGATCGGAGGCTGCCTAATTCCGGACTTAGGGTGCCTAATTCCTTTTCAGCTGCCTTGACTACCACGTTCATGGCTAGGGAAAGGAGGCTAACTGAGATGGTGCACCTAGTTACTGTCCCCTTTTCAAGTCGGTGTCAATCAGATGTAACACACCCAGAAGTGAGTCTGAGCCTGAAGTTTTCATAGTACTTCAGGATGTGGTCCTTTGAAATTTGTTCAAAAGTTAGCCTTCTTGACAGGATGCTAAAGAAGATCTTCCTCTCAACACTGAGCACAGAGATATATCTGAACTGCTCAAGCTTCATGGAATTCTCCTCCTTTGGTATCCAGATGCCCTCCACCTTTTTCCACTGGTCAGCAACAGCTCCTCTATGCCGAAATGTACGCAGGGTCTTCCAGACAATCCTGAGGTGCTTTGGGCAATGCTGTACACCTTTTTGGGCACTCCACTGGGTCCAGGAGCTGATTTAGCTATAGCTGCAGATACCACCTCCTGGACTTCCTTCAGGGTGGGTTCGCGGTTGATGAACTCAACAGTGAGAGCTGGTATGTCTAGAAGGGCTCTGAGGGGTCCTAGGTCTCTCTCTCTATCAGGGTCGCTCAGGTTGTTATGCAGGAAGTGGTCTACTTATTCCTTTGAGTAGTCTCAGTGACCGCTGCCCTTCTTGCTTCCTGATCATGTTGTGAAGCTCAGCCAGTGGTGGTTTCTCCTCCTCAGTTGCTGCCATGTACTATTTCGCCAGAGTCCTGAGCCCTTGCCGGAGATGATGGATCTTCTCTGCCTCTTGGTTCATGGTGTAGTCGGGTCTGGTGGTCTTGCCCTCATCCACACTGTTCCTCTCTGCCACGAAGGTGACAATGATGGTGGTCATTGTCTGCAGCCATTTATCAGCATCCCCTTTTGCTGTTGATTCCATGATTCTGGCTACATCCTCATCAAACTGGTGCCACAATCTGTGTTGGCTTGCTGGAGGCCACTTGATACAAGGCTGCTGAACTACTTTGCAGGGAGCTGGAGAGCTTGGCACTTGGAGGCTCTGGGCTCTGTGAGGTCTCCTGCCCGGGCTCCTCCGTTGTCTCTCCAGGATTGCACTCTCCTTCTCCAAGCATTTCATCTTGCCCTGATGGATTTTCAAGCCATGCTCATTATTGTAGACCTTGCCGCAAATGCATCTTTCTTTGGTCGTGAAGCCATTTGCCAGAGTCGTCATCATTGTATCCATACTGTCTTCCTCGTGGAAGATGCAAGTTGGGGAGCTGCCCCTCCTTGCCCTGGCGGCCGTCTTTCCAGGCTGTCAACAGTCGTCACCAATCTGTTCTTGGCTGTCACCCAGCCTCTTCCTGGGTGTCACTGGCGGAGCTAAATTGCATGTGTGAAAGATACATCCTTGGATGTCCTGGGACACATCATCAGTGAATCATCATTCTAGCTGAAGCTATGAACATGAAAATCCAAATGGCTCTATCTAGAGCCAGTGTTTTTTTGTCCATTCTGGGCCACTGTAGAACAACATGTGGAATAGGGCCTTCTCCGTATGTTGATATAAACGGCTCATTGTAACATAACAAAAACATGATGACTCTGATCTTAGATCACAAACTAATGAAAAGATAGTTATAGAGTGCCGAAGTCACGCCCGTTCCGCTGAAGCTCATGGGACTTTAGATCAGAAAAAGTATGAATTGCAGTGAATGAAGAGAGAAATATTATCTTTTGGTCCCGTTTGAGTTGTGACATGAAATCCAAATATGTCGTTACTGAATTTAAAACATACATTTTAAGGTCAAGAAAGTCATACTTTGTGGTAAAACTGTTGAGATATAAGCTTTTGAAAAAAACGTAATTAGAAAAACTACACAGCAGGCGGTCGCGTATGTGACGTCATAGCTTTCGCTCGCTTCCTGCAGCTTGGAGTGACTGTAACCTGGCACAAAACACACAGACATCTTTAATCATAAATCGATTAATCATAAAACAGTGGAATTTCAGCGGGGATGCCAAGCTGCAGGAAGCGAGCGAAAGCTATGACGTCACATACGCGACCTCCTCCTGTGTACTCTTGAGTCTTTCTAATTAAAAAGCTTATATCTCAACAGTCTTACCACAAAGTATGACTTTCTTGACCTTAAAATGTATGTTTTAAATTCATTAACAACATATTTAGATTTCATGTAGCAACTCAAACAGGAACAAAAGATAATATTGCTCTCCCCATTCCCTGCCATTCATATTTTTTCCAATCTAAGGTACCATGAGCTCTACTGGAAGGGGTGTGACTTCGGCACTCTATAAATATTATATTTCATTTCTGTAAATAGATGCCCTTAAATCCTATAGACTGGACCTTTAACAGTGGATGCTGGCTGATATCTTACTTTATTCATTCATTTTTTTAAATTATTATTATTTAAATGGGTCATAATATATTTCTCATCTGTTTAACTGTTGTCTCTTTCTACCAGATGGGGATATCATTTCTGCGGAGGAAGTCTGATTCACCCTCAGTGGGTCCTTACTGCTGAACACTGCCTAGAAAAGTCAGTGAGATGATTAAAAAAACATCTACAGTCCTGATAACCACTGTACAGCTTGTGTGTAGGTTTATAAACATGTTGTGTACTGTAGCTCTGAGGACCCTGCATACTACAAGGTACTCCTGGGTATCCACACAAAGTCAGGCGATGAGCCATCGCGACAGGAAAGGAACGTGGAGAAACTGATACGTGCACCCAACAACGTCGACATGGCTCTGCTCAAACTGCAGAGGTAAAAACTGGACTGATCATCCTACTGTCACCACTGTTTCAATAATCATAATCATAGTGGTTCTGATGCAACTATCCTTCTTTAACTCACTATTGCTACTCAGTGGTGGAAAGTCACCAAGTAATTTTACTCAGGTACTGCATTTGCACTTTACTGGAGCATTTCCATTTGCAGATACTCTGAACTTCTACTCCACTACATCTCAGTGGCACTAATTGTACTTTTTACTGCACTACACGTATCTGATAACTTTATCTAATTGGTACTTTTCAGATTCAGATTAATAATTCAAAATTGATCAACAAATCAAATATTATTATGTTACCCAGAAGTACATAACCATCAGTATGTAACGTAATGAAAATAAGCTCCACCTTTAGCAGCTGCACCAACAGCATGGTGTACACATTATTGCATCAATATTATAATCCAATAATACAACACCTTTTAACGGACACCCTGCATCCAATCAGAATTGAGTATTCACCCAGACCATAGTATAATATACATTAATCTGAAATGGGCCCTACTACATAATAATGATTTGCCTGTACATGCTAATACGTGTGTACTTTAATTTAAGTAACAGTTTGAATGCATGACTTTTACTTGTAACTGAGTATATCTACACTGTAGTATTGGTATTTTTAAGTAGAAGATCTGAGTACTTCTTCCACTGCTGGTGTTTTGTGTGTTTTCAGCCCTGCAATAATAAACGACAAAGTCCTGCCAGTTTGTCTGCCAGAGCAGGACTACATTGTTCCCACAAGAACTGAGTGTTTTGTCACCGGATGGGGTCAAACCCGAGGTAAGTTATGTGTGTCTGTGTGGTCTTGTACTATCTTTGTGAGGTCCAGCTCAGGTCTTCACGCTGTTTTTAAAAGTGTGAACATGCTGGCCAACCCTAACTTCTTCTCAGATGTTTTCAGAAACATATTTTAGTGTTCTGTTTAGCTGTAAAAATGAGATAGTTGGTCTGGCTTGGTACTTCAGTACACTGTGCTGTGTCCAACAAAGCGGCTGGTCACAAACATTCTCATTTTACAGCTCAACAGTATACCGAATTGTGCCTCTGAAACCATTTGACGTGACAAATAGGCAATGCAGCTAAAGAATCTTAATTCATATTTGACTAGCGCTGCCTAGTTTGACAATCTGACCGCAGTCCATGATCGCTGATTGACAGCTGTGTTAGAGACGTCTCGGGGTCGTCTCTCTCCCCCCTTCACACTTGTCTGTCCTGTCAATTAAAGGCTGAAAATGCCCCAAAAAAATACCTTTTAAAAAAGAGACGTTTCGGCCCCGGTAGATCATTCCCATAGAACATACTGACAGTTTGAAATAAGAGTTATTTTCATAAAAGTTACCAACTGTAGATTATATAAAATTAAAAAAATAAAAATAAAGAAAAAACAGTATTTTTCTCCAAAATCAAGGTAAAAGCTCTGGAGACTCTTTAGGTTGCTCAACAAATATTTAAAGGTAAAGTTTCAAAGGTGACAAAAAAGACAAGAATTATCAATTGTTAAAGCCCAATAAGTAGAAATGATCCCACATTCAAGCCAGAGTTAACAGATTTTATCATCTGTTGCTGTTTCATTTAGAAACTGGATAACTGTGTTGAGGTGTGTTGCAGGTACGGGAGGTGCACGCATCCTGAAGGAAACTGGGGTTCCTGTGATCGAGAACAAGATCTGTAATCGTCCATCGTACATGAACGGGAAAATCAAGGACCATGAGATGTGCGCTGGACTCAGTGGGGGAGGAATGGATGCCTGCAAGGTATAACAAACTACAAAAACTGGGGACCATGTTAGAAAACTACATAGTGCTGTGTATTGCTGTTGACCATGGTCTCTTTTGTGATACAGTAACACTTTATTAAGTATTAGGGCATTACAGACCTGGAAAATAAAACATTACTTTTATTAAAATCTAATTATTATGAAGTAAAATCATTCAGCCACATTGTTCAGTACAACTGCCCATTATGTTACTTCACTGGACTAAACTGTCCGAGCAAGTGGCTTCTTGTTCTAATGGACTCACAGAGCTCAGCACTTCATTAATTAAATGTTATTGTAATCAACTGCAATGATTGCCAAAGGTGTAATGTAAGACTCAGTGTATATGATTTTAGATAGAAATCTTGACTTGTTTGTACAATGTACATAGTTTACCTACATCTGTTAGTGAATATACATTTTCCATATCTCTGTCACCTGTAGATCTGTGATCTAAAACTTTTCTTCCTTCATGCTTCACTGGTGTTCTTTTCCAGTCTAGTTTTGGACTGAAAACTATTTGTTCTCCGTGCAGGGTGACAGCGGTGGTCCTCTGGTGTGTAAAAGCCAGAACAGTTACATCCTGCAGGGTGTGACATCATGGGGTGATAAATGCGCCGCTCCTATGAAGCCTGGCATCTACGCTCGAGTCTCCATGTTTGTCAACTGGATCAACAAAACCATTGAAGACAATTAAAAACTACCCACCTTACAAAAAATACTGTAGCATCAGTCGCAGAAAGTAACTGTTTATTGTGCTCTTTGAAGATACTTTCTGATTTCTGATATTTGTCTGATGTCAACAGATGTTTTGTTTCCTCTGGTGTTTACACAATAAGCCAATCATGTTTCTGGTTTTGGCATGTAAAGATGTCTGTAAGAGCTGAAAAATAAAACTTAACACAAATAAAATGGGGGATGGAGTCATGCTTTAATGAAAATGTATTAAAAAATACTTCCTTGGTTTTAGCTGAGGTCAAATCAATACATAGATGCACAGTCACACGGTCTTTTCCAGCCACTGGTAGGATTCCTTGATGTCGGCCACTTCTTCATTCTGTCGGTGGCACATGCCACGCAGGGGCTTGGCCTTCCATGATGGTTCATCCTCCCCTTCTGCATTCTCAGGTGTCTGCTGTCTGAGGTATTCACTTAGCAGCTTATCTTTTGGGGCCATCTTCCTGATGTATTCCTGGATCTTGGCTGGTTTGTCCCGGACAGTGGCGTAGCAAGTGTTGATGGCTCAGACCTTGTTCTTTTTGTTCAGCTGACTTTTCAGGACCTGCCTTACTCTTTGTAGGTATTTCGCTGTATGTGACTTCCTTGTGGCCTCCTCATGGTTCCCCTTTGCCTGCAGGACACCAAGGTATTTGTAGCTGTCCTGAACATCTGCAATGCTGCCCTCTGGCAGTTCAGCCCCTTGGTTCTGATCATCTTCCCTCTCTCTGACACCATCTGACCACACTTATGTGCCAATTAACTGTTACTCACAAAAATACTTTAAGTATTAAAATAAGAAATGCTCGTTGTGCAAGAAAATCAACCCATGAGCCTCCTTAAAGACACATATACAGAGAAGATTCTCATCATTAACTTAGTCAAGAATTTGACTTAAATTGGCCCTTAAATTGTTTTTAGAAAGTCAATTGTATAATTTTCCAGAGTTGAAAGGCTGTTACTAAAACCTAACACCCACCGAGGAGTCTAAAGTACGTTGTTTTGTAATATATGTTTGCAGTAGAGTGCACTGATCCCTTTTAGTTGAAAATTAACTTCATCTTACACATTGATAAGATTTAATCTAGATCTCATTGTATTTATCAGTCAAATGACAATCAAGTCTGTATTACAATATATTATTGTAACACAGACACACATGTATTATCATTAAAGATGATTAAACCATTTACTTATACTATTATTAAAGGTTTTTTTTAAAGATTTTTTGGGGGCATTTTTAGCCTTTATTTGATAGGACAGATGAGTGTGAAAGGGGGAGAGAGAGGGGGAGTGACATGCAGCAAAGGGCCAGAAGCTGGAGTTGAACCCGGGCTGCTGCAGCAACAGCCTTGTACATGGGGCACCTGCTCTACCACTAAGCCACTGACAGTCCATACTATTAATAAAGTTTTAATGTCACACAAGAGACACCGCACACACATGCACAGGATGGATGCAAATTCCACTGAAGTTAAAGAGAAAGAATTGGCATACTGATAAGGGAAAAACGTAATCCTTATTGATTTAGTGCATTTCATACACAATAAACCGCAACACAATGTGCCTCATATATAAATGAGATGTAATAAAAACAACAACAGAAAAGGTACTCTGCATTTTATTGGAGGTCACGTGATTGAAAGAGCCTAATGTTTGTTTGCTGTCCTTGTTTGGCCAATGATTGACTAAAGATAGATTGAAACTGTCCTATTTATTTTCCTGAGATGCTAAAAGAGTGCAGTCACATCCCAGGAGCTACCTCAGTGACTTTGTCGATTGTGAGCTGCCTCATCATGGACCTGTGCAAACTAGCTTTGCTCCTGGGAGCCCTAACCTGCACTGGTAAGATATAATGGTGCCTTTGAATGATAAATTACGAGTAGTTCACAATAATTTAAGTGCCCTAAATTATAAATAAAAGTAAGACAGACATTACTTTGCTTCACTGAGAACACCTCATCAGGACAACCTTGTCTATGTTGATTAAATATGTATTTTCAATACTATTTTCATCAATTAATCAAGTCAGGATGTATTAAGAGATGAGTTAAAATGCACATGTAACATATTTTGTTGACTTTGATGTGTTTACACTTAGTTTACACAGCAGCCCCGAAACGATGAGAAGCAGAGCGATTGAAAATCATTTAGCTAAAAGCCAGTTTTAGAGTTGATCTTCTCATTAAACCTGACTGCTTGAATCACCGCTCAAATCAAGTTAAATGCCTGACAGTGTAGGATTCTAACAAGATTAGGTTAAACTCATCCTTTTAAAAATCCATTTTCCGTCTTAAGATATAAACAAATTAGATTAAATAGACATTTCATGCAGTTTCATTGGGTCATTGTATGAATATCAAAGACCTCAACAGCTCTACTGTACGCCTGTTTGACTGAGTCCATGTTATGTTTACTTATGTAGATGTATTTATGCACCCATTTGTGGTTTGACATAATCCGGATCAGAGGATTGTTTTTATTCACTTGAGAGTAAAAATGTAAAAATGTGTCTTGGCTGCACAGGTGCAGAATTATGAGGAAATGTAACCACTAAAGGCATTTACAAGCAATAAGAACTATAGAAAATATGTACATGCACATTTTGAATGAAGGTGTGAGTTCAGTCCCTCGTGATGTTTAACCACTTCCTGTTGCAGGACCATCAAAACAACAGACTGACCCATATCATTATTTGACAAAAATAAATCATTAAACGTAGTACATCATTTCAGTTACAGCACAGAGGTGCTGTATCTGCAGCTTAAAAATATTTAACACAACACACCTGCTCACTAATAAATTCCATAATTATTTAAGAATGTAACTCTTATTGATGAACATGTTGGGTATACAGTTCAACTATGTTGTGCTCAACTAGGTGTGTACACACACACACACACACACACACACACACACACACACATATTATATTATAACCCCCCGTTATGGCAATGGCACTCCCCAGTAGCTGTGGCGCCCCCAGCAGGACAGTGCATCATGCCACACCACAAAAACTGCTTTGGCACAAAGAGCTCAAACACCTTGAGACAGAGGTTAATTAAGCTCTCGGTCAGTTACCGCAGTAACAGACTCTATGAACCTAACCTGGTCGGGAGCAGGTTTTTCTCAATGAACCTCGAGTTTCTCTCTGTCTCCGCCCTCTTTCAGAGCCACACACTCCATTTGATTTCCTCATTCAGTCAGTCAGCAGGCGAGTTTTGGCGTAGCATAGTTCTGCCGTCTGTCATTTAAAAAATCATTGAAAAAAATCAGAGTCAGTATATTAGAAGTCCATAGAATTAAATATTCGTCGGGAGATGGTTATGAGACCGCGCATAGATGTTCTAGCATTTCCACACAGTTATCTTTTTGAGCTGCACCGTTTCATGTCACAGTCCATCATCTACGTACACAACCTAATCCGTGCTTACATTTACATTTACATAACATTACCAACATGCTCTCATCCCAGCAGATAGTGTCTTCTTTGCAAATGGAAGTTTTTTGTACAATGATGCTGAGCACTTGAGTAAGGCAACTGTAGGCAGGGCGGTCAGAAAAGTGTGCTCGTTTTACAGGCATCTGCCTTCTTTCTGTTGGCTGAGTAGAAGTCTGCGTTAGTTTAAATAGGCTTAATTATTCCACAGAACATGATATAGACTAGATGAGAAGATATTTATGTGTGTGACAACAGCATTATGTTGGGGATAAAACAACTGCGCAGTCAAACAGCCGCTTAATATTTACTTTACAATGTAAAACGTGATCAAAATGAGGTACCCCCATGAGATTATGCCAAGGTCTTACCTGTCTGAACAATGTTTTTATATTTTATCCTAAACTGCTGCCAAGTGCGCTTCTCCCCCGCGGGATTGCACTGAAATGAAATAAATTAATAGGCTACCATTCAAGCAGTTTTCCCCAGTTATATTATTGTGATTGCAAAGCCTACATTTAAACTTATGCACTTCTTTTTGAAAACGTGTGCAAACTCGCCGTATGAGCGCATTAAGATTTCTAATTCTAGTGGGGTGAAAAACGCAGGCCTCCTCTTCCCCGTTGCCATGGTGACTCGTGGAATCGGGGCTCCATTAGGCCCGTTTCCACTGCAGGAACTTCGGGTTTTGGTTTTTTTTTTATGCCTTCGCCATCATAGGAATTAAAATTGCAAGCTTTTTTTTTTTTTTTTTTTTGAGCATTTATTCTTAGTAACATCATTAACTCCAAGAAACAACCCACTACTGAGTGGAACATTCATAGAGATCTCACTGGTAGAACCTCTAAGCAGTTGCAGTACACTCGTCGGTATGGCATCGAAGACCACTGCATATTCCTTTGGTGTAGTTGGCAGCTCAAACTTGGAAAGGAATTCATCATACAATAGTAGCTGTCCCTCAGCATTCAAAAGTTGTTTGACTAATACAATACCATTTTCAATCCACCTTTTATAATAGAGTGATTTATTTTTATATTGAATATTCTTGTTATTCCAAATGTAGTATCTTGTTGGCGAGAAATTATGTATATACACCACTTCGGGGTAGATTTACGGGGCTGGGGCCGTTGGTGCGTGTCTCCACCGCAGGAACCACCCCCGAAGGACAGAGTTCCGGAACTTTTACAGGGGCTAAAGAAGTCCCTGCTCGGGGTAGGTACTCAGAACGGCCCCGAAAGACTCCTGGCTGGGGCTTGGGGTTTACTTGGTGCTGATTGGATATACTAAAGACGGGATGTGACGACAACAGAAAGCAACAAAATAGCTGGCATTATTAAAACTCAGCAGACGAGGGTTAGCATGTTCATATAGCTTTCGCCGCCATGTAAAAAAAACTCACTAAATGGTCCGTGAAAAAAATATTCTTTCCAGCGGATATCTTAGTTAAAACATGATTGAGCTAGCAAAGCAGTTTTGTGTTGATAGTGTGGTATTTATTCAGTTTTGGGAAATCACGATGTCTAGAAAGCATCAGCTGACAGGGACGGCAAACAGCAGCAGCAAGCTAACATCAGGACGTCATCTGTTAAAAGCCTCCCGTTGTCGGATACGACATGAAACTACTCCAGTTAGCTCAATCATGTTGTAACTAAGACATATTTTTTTCACGGGCCATTTAGTGAATTATTACAGACACCGCTATCTAACCTACGTCGCCCCGGTCAGAAATGGTCGAGCAACGATTACGTCACATCCAGAGCCCGTAACTTTACAGGAACCTTCCTCGTACTTCGCTCTCTCAGTGGAGACACGGCGGTTGAGAGGGCCGAATGAGAGGACGTTCCTGTAGTAGTTCCTGCCCCCAAATAGTACCAGGAACTTCTTCAGTGGAAACAGGCCTATTGATGCTGCTTTTTATAGTTGTGGTGCACGCGCTTAACTCCAGGTGAAACTACTCCGAGTTGATTAAACTGATTCAAACCAGCTGTTCAGGAACCGGAAACTCAGAGTTTCCTTTCTCAGTGTAGATCAACTCAGAGTTCAGGATTAGACTCAGAGTTTGTTGAACCTGCTTTGTGAAACGGACCCCTGTACCGTTGCCCTGAGGGGGTTTATTTTGTCTGCAGTGGTGTTCTGGTGTGTGGAGCATGTCAAGTGGCATTTACATGAATGCCAGGACCCAATGTTTCCCATCAGAACATTGCAGTGTAACAGGATGATCAATGTTATTCACTTCACCCACCAGTGGTTTAATGTTTTGGCTGATCAGTGTATACATAGGGTGAATTCAGGTTATGTGGGACATCAGAGGGGTATTCCAGGTAGGAGGTTCAACAAACTCTGAGTCTAACCCTGAACTCTGAGTTGATTTACCCTGAGATGGGAAACTCTGAGTCACCAGTTCCAGAACAGCTGATTTGAGTTAGTTCAGTCAACTCTGAGTATGTTCACTCAAGCCGACAATAAAAAGCCATCATCAATGGAGCTCCGACTCCACGGCAACAGGTAAATAAAAGACAGCGCCTCCATTTTAATCCAGTGGATGCAGAGATATTAATGCATGTGTAGCAGACGGTGCACGTTTATCTTTAAAAGAAGAGCCTGAGTCAGAGCGAGGAAAGTGTAAATAAGTTAACCATAAAGTTAATAAAAAAGTTCTATTCAGTGTTATCCGTTTATTCATCATTTATCAGACTTACATTTCCTTAATGAAGATAAAGTGGTGGAATCTGACTGTGTATCAGGCTGTAGATACATTACATTATATTAATAATATATAATAATATAGTTGTTCAGATTTAATCTGATGTGGAAAAACACAGGAGGCAGCAACTGAAAAATAGGAAGATTTAAAACATATAGGCTAGGCTATAGATCAAAGACATAAAGACATGACTGTAAACTCACAGTCTGACCCAGTAATAATATGTTTGCTGATTTGCACTTGAAAAGACGTTGAGGTTAAAATACAGTAGATTTTAAAATGTTGCACATCTATTTGTATCTTGACTCAACAGCATTCAGTGACTTTATTTCAGCTACAAATGTAGTAAATTTAAAGACACTGGAATGCTGCACCATTGCTCACTCAGAAATATCAACATATAATCCCCAATATTAGGCTATAGGAATTATGTTCCATCAGTGTGACCAATGACATCAGTGATGGAGATCATTAGTCATTGATACTATGTGTCTAAAGCTTCATACCGAGTTTTAAAATGTAAATAATTAGACCTACACATTATGTGCAATAAATATTTCGGAGCTGCTCTAACAGACTGACAGTCTGATCCTTGTGCACAGTGTTATAAAAAATAATAAATATAAAAGGACAGAGGTTTGATTCTGAGCTGAGGGTGAATTCTCGCTGTGTAATATTTGAATGTTTAAGACAAAAACTGATGTCCAAAGAAGCGACTGCTGTGCATAAATTCAGTAACTTAAGACAGTCCTGAGAAACAAACTAATGTCCAGCAGGATTTAGATTGTGACAGACGGTAAATCTCCGCTAATGAATGCGCTTCGATACAAGCTTTAACACGGACTGAATGAATGAGGAAATGAAACAGCGTGTAAGAGGGACGAGACAGAGGAAAACTCAGGGTTTCTTAAAGAAAACCTGCCGTCGAGCAGGTCAGGTTCACAGACTCAGTTGTCATGGTGATTGACTCAGAGTTTGATTTACCTCTGTTTCTGGAACTGAAAACCCAGAGTTTCACTGATTTCAGGGTTAACATACTCAGAGTTTTCACTAAACCCGCTTCCTGGAATACCCCTCTGGTAATGTGGGACGTTTATGCATTGTGATGATTTAATATGGTCAAAATCAATACACAATGATCAAAACTGATCTTGAATTGTTGCTACAACACTTCTTGCCACTAAACAATGGTTTGGGTTGGTCTGACATCATCAAAGTGGGCGTGGCCTATCTTCACAGGAGGTCTGCACAGCACAAATGCTTGGTAAGTTCAGCGGCAAGTGGGTTTCAATTTTTCAATGTTAAGGCTTTTAATGAAATTTAAATTAGGTAAGAACTTATACTTCTGTTTCATAATGAAGTAGGTTAAACACTGGTTGAGAAACAGGAGAAAAAAGTGTAAAATGATCCTTTGTTTTTATGAAAACATGATTTATGTCACTGTCCCACATTAGCTGAACATGTTAGATAATGTGGGACGGCATTGTTCAGGTAAAGTGGGACAGCGTGTTATGCTTTATTTATGCAAAAAAACTGGCCCTAACTCTAATCCTCCTAAGTTTTAACCTTTGTAGAACTACAACTAGGCCTACTCCATCATTTCATTTAGCTAGCTATAGGTAACATTGATAGCTATCTCGTGTTAGCTAGCAAGCAGTCAATGCTTTGTCACGACACAAATACAGAGCACATTTAAACATAATCTGTAACAGTTGTGGGTGTTTATCAGTGTTTTCACAACGTTACCACTTTGAAAATATTCAGAAATAGTGTTTTAATCTTCTGTTTCATAAATTTATGCCTAGTAAGACTCTCGCACACACACGCGCACACACACACACACACACACACACACACACTTAATTAATAAATAATTTCATACAAAAATACATCATGCAATTATTAAAAATCAATGTTAGTTCAATCTTTATCACCCACTGCAGGACCTTTTTGTTTGCAGCCGAACATCCACAATACCACAGGGAGATGCACTGTGTCAGCAGCACACTCTCGATGGTGGAGCGGTAGAAGGTGACCAGCAGCTGTTGGTTTGTCTTTGAAAAGTACCCTAACTTTAATTGTTAATTGTTAATTGAAATGATTTGTATTCACCGCAAAGAGGCCTGTTTTTTAAATCTAAGAATGACTGTCCCACTTTACCAAACAAACTGTCCCACATTACCTGAACAAGCTGCTCAAACGAAAGAGGGTGTCATGTTATGTTTGAAGGTGTGTAGCTTCTAAAAAAAGATTGTATTCCCACTGAATTCAAGCATAAAATGTTAATAAGGCCTAAAATGATTTAATGAAACATCATTGGAGCAAGTAAATAGTTTTTATATAAGTCTACCGAAGCATCTACCAAAAACTGTCCCACATTACCTGAATTCACCCAATGTGTTAATCTTTCTATGTGTGTGTGTGTGTGTGTTAATCTTTCTGTATGTGTGTGTGTGTGTGTATGTGTATCTATATGTATATACTGTACATGAATGGTTGTTACAGCAGCCATTTAGTGACCACTATTTTCAAAGTCAGAATCATTTGGTAATTTGACATAATTTAAAGCACCACTACTTTACTTGTATTTTCTTTGAGTTCTGTAACCAATCCATCTCATCTTCTGTGCTCAGCATCTGAACCTCCCACCCTCATCCCACATCTGACCTGTTTCACCGGTAAAGGTGAAGCATACCGAGGCACCACTGCTGTAAGTGAATCTGGCAAAACATGCCAGAGCTGGTCGGCTCAGACACCACACCAACATAGCCGCACACCAGACAACTATCCCGGAAAGTAAGAGCTACTGTAACTGAGAAATTTTGTGGCATGTTGCCTTCACTGTTTGGTTTGCCTGTGTTTATCATCATTACTGTCTGTTGTTTGTCAGAGGCCTGATTAACAACTACTGTCGTAACCCCGACAATGAGACGAGTCCCTGGTGTTACACTACTGACCCTGACAGCCGCTGGGAGTACTGCGATGTGCCGAGCTGTGAGGATGGAGTCGGACCAGGTATAACAGTAGTCAGTGTTGATGATTTCTCACCGGTTTACAATAACATTAATGACAGTGGTCATTCATACATATATACCATATATGTGTGTCTGTGTGTGTATTGTATGTATTAATTTACATTTATGTAACCAGTGGACTCCAGTGATGTCTGTGCAGTGTAGAAAAATATAAAGATAGACAGATATAAAGAGGCCCAGACTGTGGATATCTTTGGAGGCAATCTCTGTTTATTCCTAACAACAAGTGGTACTAACAAAAATTGTCTGTCATACACAACATGCAAACTCCAGCTCATCCACAAATGATGCGACACAAGACAGTGTTAGCAAATGAACTTATAAAAATGCTAACAGAGCTAAAACACGGAAATTGCTGTAAAAGCAATGTAGCTTACCTCTCCCATGGAGCACAACAGCAAAAGTGGAGAGGTAAGGAGGGAGACACCCCTTTATAGGTGGGTTACGGAGGCCTAAGCATGTCAAGTAATAACAACTGAAACAAATGTTGTGGAATTATAATACTTGTTACAAATGTAGATTCAACTTTGTTACACATATTACTGCTGTATAAATGACCCTGTTACATTTATATGTATATTGTATATGAATGGCTGTTACAGCAGCTGTTTAGTCAGATTCATTTTGTAATTTGACATAATTTAAAGCACCACAACTTTACTTGTATTTTCTTTGAGTTCTATAACCAATCCATCTCATCTTCTGTGCTCAGGATCCAAGCCTCCCACCCTCATCCCACATCTGACCTGTTTCACCGGTAAAGGTGAAGCATACCGAGGCACCACTGCTGTAACTGAATCTGGCAAAACATGCCAGAGCTGGTCGGCTCAGAAACCACACGAACATAGCCGCACACCAGACAACTATCCCGGAAAGTAAGAGCTACTGTAACTGAAGAACTGAAAAATGTTGTTCTTGATAAAAGAGGGGCCTATGGCATGTTGCCTTCATTGTTTGGTTTGCCTGTGTTTATCATCATTACTGTCTGTTGTTTGTCAGAGGCCTGGTTGACAACTACTGTCGTAACCCTGACAATGAGAGAAGACCCTGGTGTTACACTACTGACCCTGACAGCCGCTGGGAGTACTGCAGTGTGCCACGCTGTGACGATGCAGCCAGACCAGGTATAACAGTAATCAATGGCGATGATTTCTCACCACTGTTATTATATCCATTTACTGTATATGTATATGTGTGTCTCTACATGTGTGTGTTGATTTTGTTAAAGCACCACTACTTTACTTGTATTTTCTTTGAGTTCTGTAACCAATCCATCTCATCTTCTGTGCTCAGCATCTGAACCTCCCACCCTCATCCCACATCTGACCTGTTTCACCGGTAAAGGTGAAGCATACCGAGGCACCACTGCTGTAAGTGAATCTGGCAAAACATGCCAGAGCTGGTCGGCTCAGACGCCACACCAACATAGCCGCACACCAGAAAACAATCCTGGAAAGTAAGAGCTACTGTAACTGAATATTTTGTGGCATGTTGCCTTCATTGTTTGGTTTGCCTGTGTTTATCATCATTACTGTCTGTTGTTTGTCAGAGGCCTGGTTAACAACTACTGTCGTAACCCCGACAATGAGGCGAGTCCCTGGTGTTACACTACTGACCCTGACAGCCGCTGGGAGTACTGCGATGTGCCGAGCTGTGAGGATGGAGTCGGACCAGGTATAACAGTAATCAGCGGTGTTAAATTCTCACCACTTTACAATAACATTAATGACAGTGGTGATGAAGGTCGATTCAAAGATCAAAGTCTTCAATAAAGATGAGTGCAGTGCTCAATCAAAACATGCCTGTTCGTAATGGGACGATTTTTCGAATGTATTCATCCGATGTTCAGCTTAGTCCGCATCTACATTTGACGTCATTCATACATATATACTGTATATGTATGTGTATGTGTGTCTGTGTGTGTACTGTATGTATTAATTTACATGTATGTAACCAGTGGACTCCAGTGATGTCTGTGCTGTGTAGAAAAATATAAAGATAGATAGATATAAAGAGGCCCAGACTGTGGATATCTTTGGAGGCAATCTCTGTTTATTCCTAACAACAAGTGGTACTAACAAAAATTGTCTGTCATACACAACATACAAACTCCAGCTCATCCACAAATGAAGCGACACAAGACAGTGTTAGCATAAAATGAACTTTTAAAAAGCTAACAGAGCTAAAACATGGAAATTGCTGTAAGAGCAATGTGGCTTACCTCTCCCATGGAGCACAACAGCAAAAGTGGAGAGGTAAGGAGGGAGACACCCCTTTATAGGTGGGTTACCCCCAAAGGTGAACGTAGGGGTACAGAAACTGGTTATCAAACGCTCCAAATATTGAGTACGGAGGCCTAAGCATGTCAAGTAATAACAACTGAAACAAATGTTGTGGAATTATAATACTTATTACAAATGTAGATTCAACTTTGTTACACATATTACTGCTGTATAAATGACCCTGTTACATTTATATGTATATTGTATATGAATGGCTGTTACAGCAGCTGTTTAGTCAGATTCATTTTGTAATTTGACATAATTTAAAGCACCACTACTTTCCTTGTATTTTCTTTGAGTTCTGTAACCAATCCATCTCATCTTCTGTGCTCAGGATCCAAGCCTCCCACCCTCATCCCACATCTGACCTGTTTCACCGGTAAAGGTGAAGCATACCGAGGCACCACTGCTGTAACTGAATCTGGCAAAACATGCCAGAGCTGGTCGGCTCAGAAACCACACGAACATAGCCGCATATCAGACAACTATCCTGGAAAGTAAGAGCTACTGTAACTGAAGAACTGAAAAATGTTGTTCTTGATAAAAGAGGGGCCTATGGCATGTTGCCTTCATTGTTTGGTTTGCCTGTGTTTATCATTATTACTGTCTGTTGTTTGTCAGAGGCCTGGTAAACAACTACTGTCGTAACCCTGACAATGAGAGGAGACCCTGGTGTTACACTACTGACCCTGACAGCCGCTGGGAGTACTGCAGTATGCCACGCTGTGCCGATGCAGCCAGACCAGGTATAACAGTAATCAATGGCGATGATTTCTCTCCACTGTTATTATATCCATTTACTGTATATGTATGTGTGTGTCTGTGTGTGTGTGTGTGTGTGTGTGTGTGTTGATTTTGTTAAAGCACCACTACTTTACTTGTATTTTCTTTGAGTTCTGTAACCAATCCATCTCATCTTCTGTGCTCAGCATCTGAACCTCCCACCCTCATCCCACATCTGACCTGTTTCACCGGTAGAGGTGAAGCATACCGAGGCACCACTGCTGTAACTGAATCTGGCAAAACATGCCAGAGCTGGTCGGCTCAGACGCCACACCAACATAGCCGCACACCAGAAAACAATCCTGGAAAGTAAGAGCTACTGTAACTGAATATTTTGTGGCATGTTGCCTTCATTGTTTGGTTTGCCTGTGTTTATCATCATTACTGTCTGTTGTTTGTCAGAGGCCTGGTTAGCAACTACTGTCGTAACCCCGACAATGAGGCGAGTCCCTGGTGTTACACTACTGACCCTGACAGCCGCTGGGAGTACTGCGATGTGCCGAGCTGTGAGGATGGAGTCGGACCAGGTATAACAGTAATCAGTGGTGTTGAATTCTCACCACTTTACAATAACATTAATGACAGTGGTGATGAAGGTCGATTCAAAGATCAAAGTCTTCAATAAAGATGAGTGCAGTGCTCAATCAAAACATGCCTGTTCGTAATGGGACGATTTTCGGAGGTATTCATCCGATGTTCAGCTTAGTCCGCAGAATCATGAAGCCCCGCCCCCACTCCTGCACAGAGCCACTGAGCCTGATCACGTCTTTATTCAAACTTTATTGTTGAAGGTGTTTCATTTCCAAATTGCACCAAATATGACATTGCACGTTACTGAGCCACCTTTCTTTATTTTCTGTGTTTACTGTTGTCTTTGCATATAAATATATATAAATATGCATATGTTTTCCACAATAGGCCGACACAGCAGAGCAATAATGGCGAGGTGCTCTATCTGCAGCTTACAAACATTTAACATATCACACCTACTCACCAATAAATCACCTGATTATTTTATGATGTAACTATTAATGATAAACAAGTTGGGTATACAGTTCAACTGTGTTGTGCTCAACTGTGTGTATAAACACACACACACACACACATCTACATTTGACGTCATTCATACATATATACTGTATATGTATGTGTATGTGTGTCTGTGTGTGTACTGTATGTATTAATTTACATTTATGTAACCAGTGGACTCCAGTGATGTCTGTGCTGTGTAGAAAAATATAAAGATAGACAGATATAAAGAGGCCCAGACTGTGGATATCTTTGGAGGCAATCTCTGTTTATTCCTAACAACAAGTGGTACTAACAAAAACTGTCTGTCATACACAACATACAAACTCCAGCTCATCCACAAATAAAGCGACACAAGACAGTGTTAGCATAAAATGAACTTATAAAAAGCTAACAGTGGTAACACACGGAAATTACTGTAAGAGCAATGTGGCTTACCTCTCCCATGGAGCACAACAGCAAAAGTGGAGAGGTAAGGAGGGAGACACCCCTTTATAGGTGGGTTACCCCCAAAGGTGAACGTAGGGGTACAGAAACTGGTTATCAAACACTCCAAATATTGAGTACGGAGGCCTAAGCATGTCCAGTAATAACAACTGAAACAAATGTTGTGGAATTATAATACTTATTACAAATGTAGATTCAACTTTGTTACACATATTACTGCTGTATAAATGACCCTGTTACATTTATATGTATATTGTATATGAATGGCTGTTACAGCAGCTGTTTAGTCAGATTCATTTTGTAATTTGACATAATTTAAAGCACCACTACTTTCCTTGTATTTTCTTTGAGTTCTGTAACCAATCCATCTCATCTTCTGTGCTCAGGATCCAAGCCTCCCACCCTCATCCCACATCTGACCTGTTTCACCGGTAAAGGTGAAGCATACCGAGGCACCACTGCTGTAACTGAATCTGGCAAAACATGCCAGAGCTGGTCGGCTCAGAAACCACACGAACATAGCCGCACACCAGACAACTATCCCGGAAAGTAAGAGCTACTGTAACTGAAGAACTGAAAAATGTTGTTCTTGATAAAAGAGGGGCCTATGGCATGTTGCCTTCATTGTTTGGTTTGCCTGTGTTTATCATCATTACTGTCTGTTGTTTGTCAGAGGCCTGGTAAACAACTACTGTCGTAACCCTGACAATGAGAGAAGACCCTGGTGTTACACTACTGACCCTGACAGCCGCTGGGAGTACTGCAGTATGCCACGCTGTGCCGATGCAGCCAGACCAGGTATAACAGTAATCAATGGCGATGATTTCTCACCACTGTTATTATATCCATTTACTGTATATGTATGTGTGTGTCTCTGCATGTGTGTGTGTATGTGTGTGTTGATTTTGTTAAAGCACCACTACTTTACTTGTATTTTCTTTGAGTTCTGTAACCAATCCATCTCATCTTCTGTGCTCAGCATCCAAGCCTCCCACCCTCATCCCACATCTGACCTGTTTCACCGGTAGAGGTGAAGCATACCGAGGCACCACTGCTGTAAGTGAATCTGGCAAAACATGCCAGAGCTGGTCGGCTCAGACGCCACACCAACATAGCCGCACGCCAGAAAACAATCCTGGAAAGTAAGCGCTACTGTAACTGAATATTTTGTGGCATGTTGCCTTTATTGTTTGGTTTGCCTGTGTTTATCATCATTACTGTCTGTTGTTTGTCAGAGGCCTGGTTAGCAACTACTGTCGTAACCCCGATAATGAGGCGAGTCCCTGGTGTTACACTACTGACCCTGACAGCCGCTGGGAGTACTGCGATGTGCCGAGCTGTGAGGATGGAGTCGGACCAGGTATAACAGTAATCAGTGGTGTTGAATTCTCACCACTTTACAATAACATTAATGACAGTGGTGATGAAGGTCGATTCAAAGATCAAAGTCTTCAATAAAGATGAGTGCAGTGCTCAATCAAAACATGCCTGTCCGTAATGGGACGATTTTTCGGAGGTATTCATCCGATGTTCAGCTTAGTCCGCAGAATCATGAAGCCCCGCCCCCACTCCTGCACAGAGCCACTGAGCCTGATCACGTCTTTATTGAAAGTTTATTGTTGAAGGTGTTTCATTTCCAAATTGCACCAAATATGACATTGCACGTTACTGAGCCACCTTTTTTTATTTTCTGTGTTTACTGTTGTCTTTGCATATAAATATATAAACATGCATATGTTTTCCACAATAGGCCGATACAGCAGAGCAATAATGGCGAGGTGCTCTATCTGCAGCTTACAAACATTTAACATAACACACCTACTCACCAATAAATCACCTGATTATTTTATGATGTAACTATTAATGATAAACAAGTTGGGTATACAGTTCAACTGTGTTGTGCTCAACTGTGTTTATAAACACACACACACACACATCTACATTTGACGTCATTCATACATATATACTGTATATGTATGTGTATGTGTGTCTGTGTGTGTACTGTATGTATTAATTTACATTTATGTAACCAGTGGACTCCAGTGATGTCTGTGTTGTGTAGAAAATTACAAAGATAGATAGATATAAAGAGGCCCAGACTGTGGATATCTTTGGAGGCAATCTCTGTTTATTCCTAACAACAAGTGGTACTAACAAAAACTGTCTGTCATACACAACATACAAACTCCAGCTCATCCACAAATAAAGCGACACAAGACAGTGTTAGCATAAAATGAACTTATAAAAAAGCTAACAGTGGTAACACACGGAAATTACTGTAAGAGCAATGTGGCTTACCTCTCCCATGGAGCACAACAGCAAAAGTGGAGAGGTAAGGAGGGAGACACCCCTTAAAAGGTGGGTTACCCCCAAAGGTGAACGTAGGGGTACAGAAACTGGTTATCAAACGCTCCAAATATTGAGTACGGAGGCCTAAGCATGTCAAGTAATAACAACTGAAACAAATGTTGTGGAATTATAATACTTATTACAAATGTAGATTCAACTTTGTTACACATATTACTGCTGTATAAATGACCCTGTTACATTTATATGTATATTGTATATGAATGGCTGTTACAGCAGCTGTTTAGTCAGATTCATTTTGTAATTTGACATAATTTAAAGCACCACTACTTTCCTTGTATTTTCTTTGAGTTCTGTAACCAATCCATCTCATCTTCTGTGCTCAGGATCCAAGCCTCCCACCCTCATCCCACATCTGACCTGTTTCACCGGTAAAGGTGAAGCATACCGAGGCACCACTACTGTAACTGAATCTGGCAAAACATGCCAGAGCTGGTCGGCTCAGAAACCACACGACCATAGCCGCACACCAGACAACTATCCCGGAAAGTAAGAGCTACTGTAACTGAAGAACTGAAAATGTTGTTCTTGATAAAAGAGGGCCTATGGCATGTTGCCTTCATTGTTTGGTTTGCCTGTGTTTATCATCATTACTGTCTGTTGTTTGTCAGAGGCCTGGTTGACAACTACTGTCGTAACCCTGACAATGAGAGAAGACCCTGGTGTTACACTACTGACCCTGACAGCCGCTGGGAGTACTGCAGTGTGCCACGCTGTGACGATGCAGCCAGACCAGGTATAACAGTAATCAATGGCGATGATTTCTCTCCACTGTTATTATATCCATTTACTGTATATGTATGTGTGTGTCTCTGCGTGTGTGTGTGTGTGTTGATTTTGTTAAAGCACCACTACTTTACTTGTATTTTCTTTGAGTTCTGTAACCAATCCATCTCATCTTCTGTGCTCAGCATCTGAACCTCCCACCCTCATCCCACATCTGACCTGTTTCACCGGTAGAGGTGAAGCATACCGAGGCACCACTGCTGTAACTGAATCTGGCAAAACATGCCAGAGCTGGTCGGCTCAGACGCCACACCAACATAGCCGCACACCAGAAAACAATCCTGGAAAGTAAGAGCTACTGTAACTGAATATTTTGTGGCATGTTGCCTTCATTGTTTGGTTTGCCTGTGTTTATCATCATTACTGTCTGTTGTTTGTCAGAGGCCTGGTTAGCAACTACTGTCGTAACCCCGACAATGAGGCGAGTCCCTGGTGTTACACTACTGACCCTGAAAGCCGCTGGGAGTACTGCGATGTGCCGAGCTGTGAGGATGGAGTCGGACCAGGTATAACAGTAATCAGTGGTGTTGAATTCTCACCACTTTACAATAACATTAATGACAGTGGTGATGAAGGTCGATTCAAAGATCAAAGTCTTCAATAAAGATGAGTGCAGTGCTCAATCAAAACATGCCTGTTCGTAATGGGACGATTTTTCGGAGGTATTCATCCGATGTTCAGCTTAGTCCGCAGAATCATGAAGCCCCGCCCCCACTCCTGCACAGAGCCACTGAGCCTGATCACGTCTTTATTCAAACTTTATTGTTGAAGGTGTTTCATTTCCAAATTGCACCAAATATGACATTGCACGTTACTGAGCCACCTTTCTTTATTTTCTGTGTTTACTGTTGTCTTTGCATATAAATATATAAATATGCATGTGTTTTCCACAATAGGCCGACACAGCAGAGCAATAATGGCGAGGTGCTCTATCTGCAGCTTACAAACATTTAACATATCACACCTACTCACCAATAAATCACCTGATTATTTTATGATGTAACTATTAATGATAAACAAGTTGGGTATACAGTTCAACTGTGTTGTGCTCAACTGTGTGTATAAACACACACACACACACGCACACACACACACACACACACATCTACATTTGACGTCATTCATACATATATACTGTATATGTATGTGTATGTGTCTGTGTGTGTACTGTATGTATTAATTTACATGTATGTAACCAGTGGACTCCAGTGATGTCTGTGCTGTGTAGAAAAATATAAAGATAGACAGATATAAAGAGGCCCAGACTGTGGATATCTTTGGAGGCAATCTCTGTTTATTCCTAACAACAAGTGGTACTAACAAAAATTGTCTGTCATACACAACATACAATCTCCAGCTCATCCACAAATGAAGCGACACAAGACAGTGTTAGCATAAAATGAACTTATAAAAAGCTAACAGTGGTAAAACACGGAAATTGCTGTAAGAGCAATGTGGCTTACCTCTCCCATGGAGCACAACAGCAAAAGTGGAGAGGTAAGCAGGGAGACACCCCTTTATAGGTGGGTTACCCCCAAAGGTGAAGGTAGGGGTACAGAAACTGGTTATCAAACGCTCCAAATATTGAGTACGGAGGCCTAAGCATGTCAAGTAATAACAACTGAAACAAATGTTGTGGAATTATAATACTTATTACAAATGTAGATTCAACTTTGTTACACATATTACTGCTGTATAAATGACCCTGTTACATTTATATGTATATTGTATATGAATGGCTGTTACAGCAGCTGTTTAGTCAGATTCATTTTGTAATTTGACATAATTTAAAGCACCACAACTTTACTTGTATTTTCTTTGAGTTCTATAACCAATCCATCTCATCTTCTGTGCTCAGGATCCAAGCCTCCCACCCTCATCCCACATCTGACCTGTTTCACCGGTAAAGGTGAAGCATACCGAGGCACCACTGCTGTAACTGAATCTGGCAAAACATGCCAGAGCTGGTCGGCTCAGAAACCACACGAACATAGCCGCATATCAGACAACTATCCCGGAAAGTAAGAGCTACTGTAACTGAAGAACTGAAAAATGTTGTTCTTGATAAAAGAGGGACCTATATCATGTTGCCTTCATTGTTTGGTTTGCCTGTGTTTATCATCATTACTGTCTGTTGTTTGTCAGAGGCCTGGTTAACAACTACTGTCGTAACCCTGACAATGAGAGAAGACCCTGGTGTTACACTACTGACCCTGACAGCCGCTGGGAGTACTGCAGTGTGCCACACTGTGACGATGCAGCCAGACCAGGTATAACAGTAATCAGTGGTGTTGAATTCTCACCACTTTACAATAACATTAATGACAGTGGTGATGATGGTCGATTCAAAGATCAAAGTCTTCAATAAAGATGAGTGCAGTGCTCATCAAAACATGCCTGTTCGTAATGGGACGATTTTTCGAATGTATTTTATCCGATGTTCAGCTTAGTCCGCAGAATCATGAAGCCCCGCCCCCACTCCTGCACAGAGCCACCGAGCCTGATCACGTCTTTATTCAAAGTTTATTATTGAAGGTGTTTCATTTCCAAATTGCACAAATATGACATTGCACGTTACTGAGCCATCTTTCTTTATTTTCTGCGTTTACTGTTGTCTTTGCATATAAATATATAAATATGCATGTGTTTTCCACAATAGGCCGACAGCAGAGCAATAATGGCGAGGTGCTCTATCTGCTTACAAACATTTAACATAACACACCTACTCACAATAAATCACCTGATTATTTTATGATGTAACTATTAATGACAAACATGTTGGGTATACAGTTCAACTGTGTTGTGCTCAACTGTGTTTATAAACACACACACACACACACACACACACACACACACATCTATATTTGACGTCATTCATACATATATACTGTATATGTATGTGTATGTGTGTCTGTGTGTGTACTGTATGTATTAATTTACATGTATGTAACCAGTGGACTCCAGTGATGTCTGTGCTGTGTAGAAAAATATAAAGATAGACAGATATAAAGAGGCCCAGACTGTGGATATCTTTGGAGGCAATCTCTGTTTATTCCTAACAACAAGTGGTACTAACAAAAATTGTCTGTCATACACAACATACAAACTCCAGCTCATCCACAAATAAAGCGACACAAGACAGTGTTAGCATAAAATGAACTTATAAAAAGCTAACAGTGGTAAAACACGGAAATTACTGTAAGAGCAATGTGGCTTACCTCTCCCATGGAGCACAACAGCAAAAGTGGAGAGGTAAGGAGGGAGACACCCCTTTATAAGTGGGTTACCCCCAAAGGTGAACGTAGGGTACAGAAACTGGTTATCAAACGCTCCAAATACGGAGGCCTAAGCATGTCAAGTAATAACAACTGAAACAAATGTTGTGGAATTATAATTACAAATGTAGATTCAACTTTGTTACACATATTACTGCTGTATAAATGACCCTGTTACATTTATATGTATATTGTGTATGAATGGCTGTTACAGCAGCTGTTTAGTCAGATTCATTTTGTAATTTGACATAATTTAAAGCACCACTACTTTACTTGTATTTTCTTTGAGTTCTATAACCAATCCATCTCATCTTCTGTGCTCAGGATCCAAGCCTCCCACCCTCATCCCACATCTGACCTGTTTCACCAGTAAAGGTGAAGCATACCGAGGCACCACTGCTGTAACTGAATCTGGCAAAACATGCCAGAGCTGGTCAGCTCAGACACCACACCAACATAGCCGCACACCAGACAACTATCCTGGAAAGTAAGAGCTACTGTAATTGAGAAAGTTTGTTTTTCATAAAATAGGGGCCTATATCATGTTGCCTTCATTGTTTGGTTTGCCTGTGTTTATCATCATTACTGTCTGTTGTTTGTCAGAGGCCTGATTAACAACTACTGTCGTAACCCTGACAATGAGAGGAGACCCTGGTGTTACACTACTGACCCTGACAGCCGCTGGGAGTACTGCAGTATGCCACGCTGTGCCGATGCAGCCAGACCAGGTATAACAGTAATCAATGGCGATGATTTCTCACCACTTTATTATATCCATTTACTGTATATGTATGTGTGTGTCTCTGCGTGTGTGTGTGTGTGTGTGTTGATTTTGTTAAAGCACCACTACTTTACTTGTATTTTCTTTGAGTTCTATAACCAATCCATCTCATCTTCTGTGCTCAGCATCCAAGCCTCCCACCCTCATCCCACATCTGACCTGTTTCACCGGTAAAGGTGAAGCATACCGAGGCACCACTGCTGTAACTGAATCTGGCAAAACATGCCAGAGCTGGTCGGCTCAGAAACCACACGAACATAGCCGCATATCAGACAACTATCCTGGAAAGTAAGAGCTACTGTAACTGAAGAACTGAAAAATGTTGTTCTTGATAAAAGAGGGGCCTATGGCATGTTGCCTTCATTGTTTGGTTTGCCTGTGTTTATCATTATTACTGTCTGTTGTTTGTCAGAGGCCTGGTTAACAACTACTGTCGTAACCCTGACAATGAGAGAAGACCCTGGTGTTACACTACTGACCCTGACAGCCGCTGGGAGTACTGCAGTGTGCCACGCTGTGACGATGCAGCCAGACCAGGTATAACAGTAATCAATGGCGATGATTTCTCACCACTGTTATTATATCCATTTACTGTATATGTATATGTGTGTCTCTGCATGTGTGTGTGTTGATTTTGTTAAAGCACCACTACTTTACTTGTATTTTCTTTGAGTTCTGTAACCAATCCATCTCATCTTCTGTGCTCATCATCTGAACCTCCCACCCTCATCCCACATCTGACCTGTTTCACCGGTAAAGGTGAAGCATACCGAGGCACCACTGCTGTAACTGAATCTGGCAAAACATGCCAGAGCTGGTCGGCTCAGACGCCACACCAACATAGCCGCACACCAGAAAACAATCCTGGAAAGTAAGATCTACTGTAACTGAATATTTTGTGGCATGTTGCCTTTATTGTTTGGTTTGCCTGTGTTTATCATCATTACTGTCTGTTGTTTGTCAGAGGCCTGGGGTCCGTTTCACAAAGCAGGTTTAGTGAAAACTCAGAGTCTGTTAACCCTGAAAAGAGGGAAACTCTGAGTTTTCCGTTTCAAAAAGGGAGGTAACTCAAACCAGAGAAAGAGGGGTAACTCTAGCCTGTTTCAGAGAGAGAGGTAACTTAAGCTCTCGGTCAGTTACCGCAGTAACAGACTCTATGAACCTAACCTGGTCGGGAGCAGGTTTTTCTCAATGAACCTCGAGTTTCTCTCTGTCTCCGCCCTCCTCCAGAGCCACACACTCCATTTCATTTCCTCATTCATTCAGTCAGCAGGCGAGTTTTGGCGTAGCGAGTCAGTGTATTAGAAGTACATTAGGCACAGTAGGTGGCGACTTTTTTCACTCACATGGCATGTCCTTTGGATAACGATCCCGTGGATGTAGGTGCAGCATTACTGCGCAGAGAATTAAATATTCGTCGGGAGATGGTTATCAGACCGCACATAGATGTTCGAGCATTTCCACACAATTATCTTTTTGAGCTGTACCGTTTCACGTCACAGTACATCGTCTACATAGTGTGTGTTGCGCTGCGTTTCTCTGCAAATGGAAGTTTTTTGTACAATATCGGAGATGCTGAGCACTTGAGTAAGACAACTGTATGCAGGGCGGTCAGAAAAGTGTGCTTGTTTTACGGGCATCTGCCTTCTTTCTGTTGGCTGAGTAAAAATCTGTGTTAGTTTAAATAGGCTTAATTATTTAACAGAACATGATATAGATGAGAAGACATTTAGCCTATGTGTGTGAAAACAGCATTATGTTGGGGATAAAACAACTGCGCAGTCAGTCTAATATTTACTTTACAATGTAAAACGTGATCAAGATGAGGTCCCCATGAGATTATGCTGAGGTCTTACCTGTTTGAACAATGTTTTTATATTTCATCCCTAAACTGCTGCCAAGTGCGCTTCTCCCCGCGGGATTGCACCTAAATGAAATAAATTAATAGGCTACCATTCAAGCAGTTTTCCCCTGTAATATATTGTGATAGCAAAGGACTACATTTAAACTTATGCACTTCTTTTTGAAATGTGCTCTCCCGAGCGCATTAAGATTTCTAATTCTAGTGGGGTGAAAAACGCAACCTTCCTCTTCCCCGTTGCCATGGTGACTCGTCGAATCGGGGCTCCATTGATGCTGGCTTTTTATAGTTGTGGTGCACGCGCTTAACTCCAGGTGAAACTACTCCGAGTTGATTAAACTGATTCAAATCAGCTGTTCTGGAACCGGAAACTCAGAGTTTCCTATCTCAGAGTCGATCAACTCAGAGTTAAGGAATAGACTCAGAGTTTGTTGAACCTGCTTTGTGAAACGGACCCCAGATGTTTCTTTGTTCTTCCTCTTCAGGTGTCATTACGGCTGGAAAGGCCCTCTGTGTGACCAGTGTGTGACGTTCCCCGGCTGTGTGTACGGAAGCTGCACTGAACCCTGGCAGTGTGTGTGCGACGTCAACTGGGGAGGACTGCTGTGTGACAAAGGTCAGAATTGAATTTGAGTTTGAAGAATTTGAGTTTGAATTTGAGTTTTTTGAAGTCAAGAAGGGGGGAAAAGCCCAGATGTACTAACATGGGTATTTAATTTGTGGTTGTTGATCTGTTTCCCTTCTTTGGTTCAATTTAATATCCCATTATATAACTGGAGCAGACGATCGCTTTGAAATTCCTTATTGAGCTCTGTCATTTGGCCAAAATTAGCACCACACATGACCATGTTTTTTTTTTATGGTAGATGTTGTTCTTCTCTCAGGCACAAAAACAATGTTGAACCAACTTTTTTTCCCCTCTGTAACGCAAAGGAAATTCAATTTGCAAATTACACTATAAATTAGACTAGAGACATGAATCAATCACTGAGCCAAATACTACTAAGGCATACCTGTATTTATTTTTGCTCAGAGTTTTATTTCACCATCAGCATTTTAAATGGTGTTTTCCACACCAAGGCTCAGAAAGTAGAGAACTGTGTCATCGGCGTAAAGATGAAAGACATTTGCGGTTTGTTGTACTGTATGATGTTCAGGAACTCAGACAGAAACGTGTGTTTGTGCGGCCTGGTTCTTCACACACCTTCACAACTCCTTCAGGGCTTCACCCTCCATGCCTTAACTTTTCCCACCACACTGTATCAAAGTTCCTCCAACATTATCCCAAAATATACCAGCCCACCTCCCACTACTGTCTCAGTGTGGGAGCTGGGATCCGGGATCCGGGAGCCCGGACGGTGTATTGTGCAGAGGAAAGGTGATAGCCTTGGGTAAGGTGAATGTGAGGGGGGTTGGACGCTCTCAGCTAGGTGGGGTCCTAAGCTGTTTCTGTGTATTCAGAGAGGTTCTGTAAAGAGCTGTGGTGAGACAAAGAGACTGTGAGCTCGGAGGAGATCATTAGAGAAAGCTTTAATCAGCCTTAACACTGGAGACAACAAGCCCTGCAGCTACTGGCCTGCACAGTCAGCACACTGAGCCGACCTGGATACACTTCAGCCTCTGTGTGTGTGTGTGTGTGTGTGTGTGTGTGTGTGTGTGTGTGTGTGTGTGTGTGTGTGTGTGTGTGTGTGTGTGTGTGTGCTGCTGATCCATTGAACCTGGATCTATCTGCTTCCTCATTTCTCTAACTTTTGTTCTCTTTGCCTTTTATTTTTCGGCTGTTTTATGCTGTGAACTGAAATAAAGCAAACTTTAATCAGCATTTTTTGAACGTCTTCAGATCTGAACTACTGTGGCACCCACCAGCCCTGTAAGAACGGAGGGACCTGCACTAACACAGAGCCAAATGAGTACCACTGTGAGTGCCAGGAAGGTTTCAAAGGGCGCAACTGTGACATCGGTAAGTCCAGGCTGTTTGTCACAGTAAGAGATGGACAGAGAAAGCAAAACGGAAGTTAATAGATAAACATAGATAATAACTACTATAACTAATAGACAAAACACAGCACACAGGCAAAAATATATATGCTACAGTAATCTGTACCTGAACATCCCACTTTATTCTTTAGCTGATCATACGATACATCTTTTTCCCCTCTCATCAGTGGAGCATGCGTGTTTGTCCTCCCCATGCATGAACGGAGCAACTTGTGTGGAAGACCCGACAGGCTTCAGCTGCACCTGTACCGAAGGCTGGACCGGACATACCTGCGCTGATGGTGATTGTCAATGCCATACACACACACACACGCACACACACACACACACACACACACACACACACACACACACATCTACATTTGACATCATTCATACATATATACTGTATATGCATGTGTATGTGTGTCTGTGTGTGTACTGTATGTATTAATTTACATTTATGTAACCAGTGGACTCCAGTGATGTCTGTGCTGTGTAGAAAAATATAAAGATAGACAGATATAAAGAGGCCCAGACTGTGGATATCTTTGGAGGCAATCTCTGTTTATTCCTAACAACAGGTGCTACAAACAAAAACTGTCTGTCATACACAACATGCAAACTCCAGCTCATCCACAAATGAAGCGACACAAGACAGTGTTAGCATAAAATGAACTTATAAAAAGCTAACAGAGCTAAAACACGGAAATTACTGTAAGAGCAATGTGGCTTACCTCAAATGCAGATTGAACTTTGTTACACATATTGCTGCTGTATAAATGACCCTGTTACATTTATATGTATATTGTATATGAATGGCTGTTACAGCAGCTGTTTAGTCAGATTCATTTTGTAATTTGATATAATTTAAAGCACCACTACTTTACTTGTATTTTCTTTGAGTTCTGTAACCAATCCATCTCATCTTCTGTGCTCAGGATCCAAGCCTCCCACCCTCATCCCACATCTGACCTGTTTCACCGGTAAAGGTGAAGCATATCGAGGCACCACTGCTGTAACTGAATCTGGCAAAATATGCCAGAGCTGGTCGGCTCAGACACCACACCAACATAGCCGCACACCAGACAACTATCCCGGAAAGTAAGAGCTACTGTAACTGGGAAAGTTTGTTTTTCATAAAAGAGGGACCTATATCATGTTGCCTTCATTGTTTGGTTTGCCTGTGTTTATCATCATTACTGTCTGTTGTTTGTCAGAGGCCTGGTTAACAACTACTGTCGTAACCCTGACAATGAGAGAAGACCCTGGTGTTACACTACTGACCCTGACAGCCGCTGGGAGTACTGCAGTGTGCCACGCTGTGACGATGCAGCCAGACCAGGTATAACAGTAATCAGTGGTGTTGAATTCTCACCACTTTACAATAACATTAATGACAGTGGTGATGAAGGTCGATTCAAAGATCAAAGTCTTCAATAAAGATGAGTGCAGTGCTCAATCAAAACATGCCTGTTCGTAATGGGACGATTTTTCGAATGTATTTATCCGATGTTCAGCTTAGTCCGCAGAATCATGAAGCCCCGCCCCCACTCCTGCACAGAGCCACCGAGCCTGATCACGTCTTTATTCAAAGTTTATTATTGAAGGTGTTTCATTTCCAAATTGCACCAAATATGACATTGCACGTTACTGAGCCATCTTTCTTTATTTTCTGCGTTTACTGTTGTCTTTGCATATAAATATATAAATATGCATGTGTTTTCCACAATAGGCCGACACAGCAGAGCAATAATGGCGAGGTGCTCTATCTGCAGCTTACAAACATTTAACATAACACACCTACTCACCAATAAATCACCTGATTATTTTATGATGTAACTATTAATGACAAACATGTTGGGTATACAGTTCAACTGTGTTGTGCTCAACTGTGTTTATACACACACACACACACACACACACACACACACACATCTATATTTGACGTCATTCATACATATATACTGTATATGTATGTGTATGTGTGTCTGTGTGTGTACTGTATGTATTAATTTACATGTATGTAACCAGTGGACTCCAGTGATGTCTGTGCTGTGTAGAAAAATATAAAGATAGACAGATATAAAGAGGCCCAGACTGTGGATATCTTTGGAGGCAATCTCTGTTTATTCCTAACAACAAGTGGTACTAACAAAAATTGTCTGTCATACACAACATACAAACTCCAGCTCATCCACAAATAAAGCGACACAAGACAGTGTTAGCATAAAATGAACTTATAAAAAGCTAACAGTGGTAAAACACGGAAATTACTGTAAGAGCAATGTGGCTTACCTCTCCCATGGAGCACAACAGCAAAAGTGGAGAGGTAAGGAGGGAGACACCCCTTTATAAGTGGGTTACCCCCAAAGGTGAACGTAGGGGTACAGAAACTGGTTATCAAACGCTCCAAATACGGAGGCCTAAGCATGTCAAGTAATAACAACTGAAACAAATGTTGTGGAATTATAATTACAAATGTAGATTCAACTTTGTTACACATATTACTGCTGTATAAATGACCCTGTTACATTTATATGTATATTGTATATGAATGGCTGTTACAGCAGCTGTTTAGTCAGATTCATTTTGTAATTTGACATAATTTAAAGCACCACTACTTTACTTGTATTTTCTTTGAGTTCTATAACCAATCCATCTCATCTTCTGTGCTCAGGATCCAAGCCTCCCACCCTCATCCCACATCTGACCTGTTTCACCAGTAAAGGTGAAGCATACCGAGGCACCACTGCTGTAACTGAATCTGGCAAAACATGCCAGAGCTGGTCGGCTCAGAAACCACACGAACATAGCCGCACACCAGACAACTATCCCGGAAAGTAAGAGCTACTGTAATTGAGAAAGTTTGTTTTTCATAAAAGAGGGGCCTATATCATGTTGCCTTCATTGTTTGGTTTGCCTGTGTTTATCATCATTACTGTCTGTTGTTTGTCAGAGGCCTGATTAACAACTACTGTCGTAACCCTGACAATGAGAGGAGACCCTGGTGTTACACTACTGACCCTGACAGCCGCTGGGAGTACTGCAGTATGCCACGCTGTGCCGATGCAGCCAGACCAGGTATAACAGTAATCAATGGCGATGATTTCTCACCACTTTATTATATCCATTTACTGTATATGTATGTGTGTGTCTCTGCGTGTGTGTGTGTGTGTGTTGATTTTGTTAAAGCACCACTACTTTACTTGTATTTTCTTTGAGTTCTATAACCAATCCATCTCATCTTCTGTGCTCAGCATCCAAGCCTCCCACCCTCATCCCACATCTGACCTGTTTCACCGGTAAAGGTGAAGCATACCGAGGCACCACTGCTGTAACTGAATCTGGCAAAACATGCCAGAGCTGGTCGGCTCAGACGCCACACCAACATAGCCGCACGCCAGAAAACAATCCTGGAAAGTAAGAGCTACTGTAACTGAAAGATGTTGTTCTTGATAAAAGAGGGACCTATGGCATGTTGCAGTCATTGTTTGGTTTGCCTGCGTTACTAATGTCTGTTGTTTGTCAGAGGCCTGGTTAACAACTACTGTCGTAACCCCGACGATGAGAAGATGCCCTGGTGTTACACTACTGACCCTGACAGCCGCTGGGAGTACTGTGATGTGCCGAGCTGTGACAATGCAGCCAGATCAGGTATAACAGTAATCAATTATGATGAGTTTTTTACCCAATAACAATAACATCAATGACAGTGGAGATGTAGTATTTGTATTGTACTGCTGCATTTATCTGACAGAGACTCCAGTTCCTGGTTGGTGCGGATTCAGGTTTTACTCACAAAATATAACAATTAAAAATATGATTCAACAACCGGCAATTTCCACATACCCCTTCAACACTGCACTGCACCACACACTGCATAGCAGATACGCTCCCGTTCTAGTGAATAGTAAATAAATAGCACACAATTTCCACAGCGCACAACGCACAGCTTCTCTGGAGCATCCCAAAAACACCACGGCACTCCGCTTCATCTGAGATACGTGCCAGGTCTATTTTTCACTGACTGCATGTCCATAGCACGTCAAGCCACGTAGCTCAGATCACTCCAAACCAGAAAAGGAACACTCACAGCATTAGGTAAATTTCAAAATACAATACAATGCACGGACTACGGATTGTCTACAGAACTCTCAATTTTTAAAAAAATCACGGCACATCCTGTCGCACAAGTTGTCAGTCAGTGCGAGGGTCCACACTGAAATGCATCGCGACGCTCCAGAAACACATCCAGTAGGTGAGGTTATGTGCTGTCTGCCACTCCAGATCCACGGCGCTGCACAGCGCAGACGGACTATGTGGAAATTGCGGGTAAGTCATCAAACTATCTAGAATTTAAAGAACTTCACCTTGAACAGATGTTAGATTTCATTTACATTCCAAGCCATTTAAAGGGTGAAAAGTAAAGCATGATGGTGTTTGTCCAGGACCCCAAAATGACTAAATCCACCCTTGTAAAACACATCCAGTTCATGGCAACTCAAGGTCAGAAACACTGATAAAATACACTTTCCAGATGGATTAATTTTCACATAGGTTTATCAGACGTTTCAACAGAACCATTGCTGTTGTGAAGTAGAGCAGTAGTAACATTATTGGTGTTAAGTTAAGTTAGTGTGCCAAATTTACACAATGGACATAGATGAAGACAAGCCCGAGTGAGTCCACACCTCCACAGTTATAAAGCAGAGCATGGATTAAATTAGTGGCTACTTGCAGTCAGAGACACAAGCCCTGAAGCCCCGCCCCCACTGCTGCACTGAGCCACTGAACTGTTTGCTGGTTTATTCAAAATGTATTAATATTGAATGTGTCACATGTCCAAATTGCACCAAATTTGACACTGCATGTCATAGCACCTCCAGCAACATGCCCCCCAAGTGTGAATTAGATCAACGATGAACGATTTTTGAGAAATGCCAAGGACACACACACACACACACACACACACACACACACACACACACACACACACACACACACACACACTTACACATACAGACATTCATTGTTTTATAGTTAGAAAAGACAGTAAATTGTCAACAAGCATTCCACCCAAACAGCAAGTTGATTTTATTGAATGATCAAACATGCAAAGCTGAAAGTTCCTTTGGTGTATATTTTTTCTTGTGCAGTGTACATCCTGGAGTGTACATTTGGAACAGGAAAACAATACAGAGGAACAAAATCCAAAACAACAACAGGAAAGACATGTCAGAGTTGGGAAGACAGATCCCCACACATGCCTAAGTATGTATTCATGCAACATCATGTCAGTTTACACATCACATCATGTTCTTTTATGTCTGTTCATCAAATTCTTGTCAATGTGTGCTGCAGCTTCACACCACAGGAATATCCACGAGCGGGGCTGGAGTCCAACTTCTGCAGGAACCCTGATGGAGCCAGTGGGGGACCCTGGTGTTACACCACTGACCCAGACACCCGCTGGGAATACTGCGATGTAGCCAACTGCACTGGTAAAAAAAAAATGTATTTCATGTGTTTATTATTATTTTGTTTGTTTGTGTGTGATATCAGTGACAGCAAGGCACTAATACAAACTATTGCTCATAAATCAATGCCTATTCTCCTATTTGCCAGTCTTATTTATATATGGACTCGAAGTACCCAAATCCCTCCAGACTGACAAACAGCTGCTGGCTACCCAACTGACATAGCGCTGGCTGACAAACACCAGAAGAGGGCAGTGGTGGTAGATGTGGTGATACCAGACAACAGCATCATCAGAAAGGAGGAACATGAAAAGATGGAGAAGTATCAAGGGTTAAAGAACAACTGGAACAGATATGGAAGGTCAAAATTGATGTGGTCCCTGTGGTAGAAGGAGAGCTCAGGGCAGTGACCTCCAAACTGGGAGAGTAGCTCGGGCAGATTCCAAGAAGTGTATGTATATCTCACCAGCCACTTTATTGGGTACATCTGTTCAACTGCTTGTTAATACAAATAGTTAATCAGCCGGTCACCTGATGGCAACTCAATGCATTTAGGCATGTAGACATGGTCAAGACGACCTGCTGAAGTTCAAACCGAGTATCAGGATGGAGAAGAAAGGTGATTTAAGTGACTTTGAACATGGCATGGTTGTTGGTGCCGGACGGGCTGGTCTGAGTATTTCAGAAACTGTTGATCTACTGGGATTTTCACCCACAACCATCTCTAGGGTTTACAGAGGATGGTTTGAAAATAGATAATATCCAGTGAGCAGCAGTTCTCTGGGTGAAAATGCCTTGACCAGACTGGTTCAAGACGATAGAAAGTCAAGTTAAATAACCACTTGTTTCCACTAAGGTCTGCAGAAAAACATCTGTGAATGAACAACACGTTGAACCTTGGAGAAACCGGCTACAGCAGCAGAAGACCACACCAGGTGCCACTGCTGTCAGCTAAGAAAAGGAAACTGAGGCTACAATCCGCACAAGCTCACCAAAATTCAATCAGGAGAGACATGTTTTTATGGTAAAAGAATATTTATTAGCATGTGAACGAATGAATAAGAATGTGGAAAGTCTTTGGCGATTAGACCCCGTAGAAGGAGGGTGATGAATCCATAGTCGAATAGGGAACACCCCCGGGGTCTAGACACTGGTGGTGGTAGTGGTGGTGAGGATGAGATGAGAGGAAGATGGAGAAGATGAGTAGAGGAATGACTCTTTGAGAGCTTGTCCTGGACTTTGGATACAATGGCTGGAGGTGAACGGGTGGAGGAGGGTGCGAAGATTCTGCCTAAAATGATGGCTGACAGCAGCAGAAGAGAGAGCCAATTTAAAATTTTACAGTGGCATCCTGATCATGGCAAAGTGTGATCTGATAACTAGGAGTGAACACCCATAGTCAGCTGATCGGAGGGAGTAGTGAGAGTGGGATGGAGAAAAATGTGCAAGGGTGAGCATATGAGAAAAGTCTTCCTGATTGAACTTACACTTCATTTGGACAATAGAAGACTGGAAAAATGTTGTCTGGTCTGACAAGTCTCGATTTCTGCTCTGACGATGGTAGGGTCAGAGTTTGGCATTAAAAACCTAAAAGGATGGATCCATCCTGCCTTGAATCAGTGGTTCAGACTGCTGGTGGTGATGTAATGGTGTGGGGATATTGTCTTGAGTATTGTTGTTGACCGTGTCCATCTCTTTGTGACCACAGTGTACCCATCTTCTAATGGCTACATCCAGCAGGATAACGCACCATGTCACAAAGCTCAAATCATCATCTCAAACTCGTTTCTTGAACATGACAACGAGTTCACTGTACTCCAACAGCCTTCACAGTCACCAGATCTCAATCCAGCAGAGCAACTTAGGGATGTGCTGGAACGGGAGATTTTTTTAAAATATATTTTTCTTTTTCTTCTTTTATTTTTTATATATAAGTCTAAAGTGCACTGTATAAAGGGTCTATGCTTGTTTCTTTACAGATGAGTGTATGCACTGCAATGGTGAGGACTACAGAGGAAAAATCTCCATTACAGAAAACAGCTACACCTGCCAACGCTGGGACTCCCAGGAACCTCACAGCCATGGCTATGACCCTCACGCGTAAGACGACCAAACATCATTCTGTCAACCAACCACATGCAGGATTAATACTGATATTCAGTAAATGTATTTAGGAAGAATGTATTAACTAAGAAACCGAATCCAAGCTGTCTGAATGACTACAGACCTGTGGCTCTGACAGATGTTGTCATGAAACTTCTGAACACCTGGAATGTAACATTTCTCCAGCGTTGTCTTAGAGCTGCATCAGTTTGCATACAGAGTAAACAGCTCTGTGATGATGCAGTTTCAGTGTACCTCAACTTTATTTCTCAACACCTAGAGGCCTCTAACACTGCAATGGTTCCCTTTGTTGATTTCAATTTAGCTTTTAATACTGTTTTCACAGGCAGGTGGTGGTGGTCAAACTTAACTTTAATTTGCTGATGACACCACAGTACTGGTGTTCATCTTCAACAACAGCTTGCAGGAGTCAGGTTATATCCCTGGTAGACTAGTGTAATGCAAACAACTTGGAATTAAAAGCTTCCAAAACCAAGAAATCAGTAGTGGACTTTCACAGGAGCTGTGGAGATCACCTACTCTTGGTCACCTTGCTGAAATGCAACATGTGGACAGCTACAAATTTCTGGGACTGACAGTCTCCCTTTCCTTGAATTCAGAGGACAACAGCACTAATATTCTCAGTAAAGCACACCCGAGTCTTGTTTTTAACATCATGCAACCCTGCATCCTTGTATGAGGACATTATATTTTGGGTTAGCTGCACCTTAAACTTCATTTGCTTAACTTTGACCTGTTGTCCTCATTCGCTGACACTTTTTTGTGTCATGTAGTGGTGGCAAAAAAACACTACACTGATCCATGTAAAAACAAGATGGCGGCCATCTTTGCCAAGTCAGTTTCAGGCATTGAAATTAACAGTTTTGAACAGTTTTAGACTTTAGCACTGACCCCTAACCCATAGATAACTTTGTGGTTTGGCAACGTGTCAGCTGAGGACAATAGATTTCTGGACACAGTGGTGCGACGTACAACACCCAGAATTACTGGATGTGATGTGACACCCCTAGTGAAAATTTATAAGACTAGGATACAAAGGGAGGGCTTTAAAGTTTTAAAGGACCCCACTCAACCGGCGAACATCCTTTGTAATTTCCATCCTTCTCACAAATGACTAAGAAGCAATCAGACCAGAAAATCCAAGTTTCAAAGCAGTACATATCCCGAAACCTTACGCCTCTTCAGCATTACGAACACAGAGCCACTCTGCAGGTTGAATAATTTTGCAATAAGGCAGATGTTTTTGATGGACTTTATCTAGTGGTCGTTTGAGGTTTCTGCTAATTTCCATTTAGGTGCTAGTTTTTATCTGTGGTGCTCTTATGTGTTGGATCTTAATTTACCCATTAGTTTGATATTTTATATTTATTTTATTGGTATAGATAGTACCTGTGTTTACTTTGTATGTGTACATGTTATGTGCTTTTTGAGTGATTGGTTTTACTATTTTTGCCTTTCTTTGTCTCTGCGTAAGTGAGCTCACTAAGTCAAAATCCAATCAATCATGTTGATATGGCAATAAAGTATTGACTATTGGAAATCTTTTCGAACCTAAACATTGATTTTGGTCCTGACAGTTTATTTTTCATTTTGGTTCCTCCAGTCTTTCAGATAAAGATCTTGTAGAGAACTTCTGCAGAAACCCAGATGCATCCCCCCGACCATGGTGCTTCACCACCGACCCGTCCACACGATGGGAGTATTGCATCATACCCCGCTGCAGTAAGTGTTCCTATTTCCTATTTTGTGTTTCCTTTACTTCTGTTTTAGTTGCACAGGTGCACACACCTTTAAACAAAAGGTGTGACTCCAGTCCCTCTGGATGTTGAACCACTTCCTGCTGCAGGACCATCGAACTGTCAAACTGTCCTGAGGAAGAAAATAAAATAACACATTAATAATAATAATAATTATTATTATTATTATTATTATTATTATTATCATAACATGATTATTGACGAACATTAAAAACGATAAACATCATTAGTACATCATTTCAGAGGAGCTCCATCTGCAGCTTACAAAATTTCAACATAATGCATCTGCTCACCAATATTTAGTACATCATATGTATAATAATTGATAAACATGTTGGGTATATAGCGGTAAAATGGTTGAGTGGTCACCAAATAGCAAGAGGGTTCCAGTTGTAAACCCACCAGGTTGCTGGGGCCCTTCTTGGCTTCCTCCCCACAGTCCACAGAATGCAGGTTAGGTTAACTGGTGACTCTAAATTGGCCGTTGGAGTGACCATGAGCATGAATGGTTGTCTGTCTCTATGTGTGATAGTCTGGGGAACCTGTCCAGAGTGTGCCCCTGCCTCTCGCCCAAGCAACTATTTAGTAATTCCGATTTTCATAGTCAGTTTCATTGATATTTGAAATTCTTTAGAATACTAGCCTCTACTTATTTTTCCCCTGAGTTCTCCAATTAATCCATCTCATCTTCTGTGCTCAGTGTCCGAGCCTCCAGCCATCGTCCCAGAGCTGACCTGTGTCACTGGTAAAGGTGAAGCGTACCGAGGAACGATTGCCGTGACTAAATCTGGCAAAACATGCCAAAGCTGGTCGGCTCAGACGCCACACAAACACGACCGTACGCTTGACAACTTTCCCTGCAAGTAAGAGCGACTGTTACTGAAACATTTTTCAACATTTGTCAAAAAAGAAGAACATACAGCCTGTTGCCTTTATCATTGGCTCTACATGTGTTCATCATTATTACTGTCTGTTGTTTGTCAGAGGCCTGAATGAGAACTACTGTCGTAACCCCGACAATGAGGAGATGCCCTGGTGTTATACTACTGACAGTGAAACTCGCTGGGAGTACTGCAACTTGGAAAAATGCACGACCAATTCTTCAGAAGATGCACCCACAACCACACCTAATCCCCAGCCCCCTTCTACTACAACTCCAACACAAAAAGGTAAAATAGTCAACCTCTACATGTGCATTTGTCCCATTTTTACCTTGTTTTATCATTTGTTTGCTCACTTTCCCCCGTTTTGTTGCATTAGACTGTAAGACTGGAAATGGAGAAACATACCGAGGTCCAACCTCCATCACCACTAAGGGTGTCACCTGCCAGGCCTGGAGTGCTCAGAGCCCTCACCAACACAAAGGCTTCACCCCAGAAACTCACTCTGACAAGGGGCTGGAGGGAAATGTAAGTGTGTGTGTGTGTGTGTGTGTGTGTGTGTGTGTGTGTGTGTGTGTTCCTGTATTAACATTTTGAGCGATAGACTTTTGGAGTTTTGCTCTAGATGTAATGGACACATTAATGTTAAAATCTGGTAAATCATTGTTTTTGTTTCAAGTTAACTGATTCCCTCTTTGTATGTCTGTCAGAGCTGCAGAAACCCAGGCAATGATGCGAGCGGACCGTGGTGCTACACTACTGACAATAACACAAGATGGGACTACTGTCACATCCCAAACTGTGGTATGTGAACCCTTTTTGTATGTAGAGCATTACAACCAATCATTGAACTTTTTACCCACCTGTGTGGCACCTGTGTGCTCCAAATCTCCAATAATTTAAAAAAAACAAGTGACAAAAATTGGAAGGATTCAATGAATGAATGAATGATCATTTTTATTTTGGTTACATACATTTGGAAAAACAAAGATTATTTCACACAAATTTTTTCACAGTCTGTAACGGAGAAAGGAATAGGCTCAAGCCCCAGGCTTATTATTGCCTATCCTATATTAACCAAAGGAAAACCCAGAATATCAACATTACCAAAGAAGGGAAAATAAATAAATTAATGCAATTAATAATTAATTAAAAAAATAATAATGCAATACATTATACTCTAAATTATAATCCTCAACTCTTTTACAATTTGATCATTTTACATTATAATCCATAATGATTTTACATTTTAAGGCTTTTTTGAAATTCAGAAGAGAGCTACACAGTTTAAAATCACCACTGACATCACAATGTTTTTAAATACACAATGTCTTGAAATGTTAAGGTGTAAGATGCTATAAACAATTGATCAGTAGATTCTCGATAACCTGCTTCATGTATTATTCTGAGGGCTCTTTTCTGAAGTTTAATTATAGGCTCTATATTTGTGTTGTATGCATTTCCCCAAATTTCAGCACAATAGCCCGAACAACATACATTTTTTGTTTTATTGTCATTTAGTGATAACTTATTAATGGCAAACCATTTTTTCATCTTGATCAATTTCCTTTCTACTGTTTCTAATAACTCTTTCATATCATCTCCTGAACAAATAAATTTGTATCATCAGCAAATATTACAAATTTTAACATATTAGATATCTTACAAATATGATTGAAATGAAATATATATAACTTAGGTCCCAATACCAAACACCACAGGTTCCTCACTTAAAGGAAGGTGCGTCAGGGATATAGTGGCACAAATGGAATATGAAATAATAATTATGTTTTCTTCAGTGTATATTCACTTGAAAATAAGAATCGTCATGTTTTGGTTACCTTAGAACGAGCCAATTATATCTACATAGGGAGAAGGTCCTTGTCCACAGAGATCACCAGAGAGCATTTCCATGTTTCTACAGTAGCCCAGATTGGACAAACCAAACGCTGGTTCTCAATAGAATCATTTGTGTTTTCATGTCAGACACTATAGTTAGCAGTCTCCCACGATGAGCAGCATAAAAAAAACACTAATTCCTTAATGTGGAACTGCTTTATTTACAGTTTTTACCAACTTAAATCACCAGTCCATTTGTTTTGGAGACCTCTGCAGGTAACTGTACTCCTGGTAAAACTCACCTGAACATCTAGATCAGAAAAAAAGGTGAGAACACATTAAATTATGAGAGAAAAAATGTGAGCACACATTAGCGGGTGCCATCTTAGCAGTCCATCTGCGACCTGCAGAACATCTTAGGAGAGACATTGATTAGTAACATGTATCTGCTTTATTCAGTGTCTAAATCACCTGCTCTATTTGTTCTGTAGAGGAAGAGACCTCTGCAGATAATTTGTTTCTCGGTAAAAACCTCCTTAACAGTAAACACTGAAGGTCTCCTTACCTGGAGAAGTTACAGCTGGTTATATCTGCAATCTGCAGTCCTCGCCACTAGATATCAAATCCCAAGAGGGTACTAATGGGCCAGAAGAAATTTCGACTTGTCATAGTAGGAAAAGCACAGGTGAAACCGATGACATTAATGATGCCACAGTTCCATTAAGGGTCTTAAGCTATTCCAGTGAGCCAGCATGCACAATACCAGAGCATCCCCTGAACGGAATACATGTATTTTGAATGCTACTACAACCTCTTAACAACCTGATGTCCCATATTCGGGTCCCCATAAGGTTTTATTTGACGATTATGATAAGTAAACAACTGCTTTATTTGCTTTATTTAAGTAGTTTCTTCATATGACCTGTCCTTTAAAGCTACACTCCTTGGAGTTAGATTGACCATTTCTGAGTAGGTTCAATAAACATTTCTGTTGGACAAACAAATAAATAAACAGTTGTAACTCACCTGTGAAGCATTATCATAATCCACAGATCAATATGATGCAAACAAAAATGCTGATTGTACAGTCCTCAAACAATCCCAAATGTCCGGATGATCTAATTCCAGCAAAATATTTAGTCCAAGTACATTTTTACATCCAGAGATATCCATTCACTGCCATTTAATCATTCAAAATGTTTACGTTTCTCCTGGTGATGTGCCAAATCATTGTTGTCAAAATGGTACTGTAGATGAACTGTGAACTTTTAATTGACACCTTACATGAGCCAACAGAAGCATCCATGCTGTCACTATGGGCTTCATTAGCCAACGAGGGTTGTTGAAAGACAGTGCTTGCCTATTGTGGTCTCAGAGCCAATCAGTAGCCAGCGATTGGCCCGATGGCTTATTGGTCTTATATTCAATGACACTTCTGACCTTAAGTGCACTTTTAAACAGGTTACTGGCATCTAGAAGATTATAAATGTACAAAAATGATAAACAAATGGCTCCTCTGTATTCTGAAGAAAAACAATCTTCTCTGGAAGTGTTTTATATACAGTAAGCTCCTAAGTATACATGTCTGTCTTTGACTTGTTTTTACCCATATTCACACATTCAGTACATTGTTTTACAGTACCACTTTTTTGTAAAGGGCAAGTTCCCCTCGGCAGTTTTTAGTTCCTTTTTACAGCAGCTACATGCGTCACATTTTCAAGTTGTTTTTTCAAAATAACATAATGCCGAAAAATATGTACATTGTTTGGGAAAAATATTATAGTTGCAAGGATAAAAATCATCCTGTAGAGCCTTCATCTGATTTTGTATCACAAGCTTTGTCTACACATGTTCTCCAAACCTAGAATAATCTAGACATTAACCGTAAGAGCGGTATGTTAAAACACAAATGACCAATTTTTTCAGTTTTTTCAAAATTTCCAGTTTGGTTTTTTTTAACATGGCCTCAGTTCAAACTTTACAACTTCTTCCTATCTCATGTTAAGAGTCTACAAATAGAATCAATTTTTTTTGTCCATCTAACTATTTTGTTTTATCATGTGTCAGCATTATCCTCACAGGATAACTGCTTGCCATGGCTGTAAACTTTAATTCAATGTTTGTGTTGCACCTGCAAGATTTCGTGACTCTGAACTTTCTTCATAGTTGAATCAAAATGTGGGACGCCAGTCACCAAACCAAAGCATTGTTTTGGTCGGATCGTGGGAGGCTGCGTGTCTAAACCTCACTCGTGGCCCTGGCAAATCAGCCTCCAGACCGCGTGAGTAAAAAGTGTCATGCAACATTTGAAAAATATGATAAAAGTATAAGTGATATTGGGTTTTTAAAAGATGATGCACCACTTTGTACCTAATGCCTAGGTCTTCAACATAGGGTCCTCGGACTTACTGCATTTTTTAAATTTTTCTTTTTCTCTTTTTTTAAATCAAAATATGTCTGAAAATATACATGAACATGAATCCAACATATTTTACCTTTTGCAACAACTTATCTGTGTGAAAGTGGAGTTTCCTCCCTCACCCACCTGAAAAGCAAATACAGCTTAAGACTGCAGCCTGACGCTGATATGGCCTTCTGCCTGACATCCACCTGCATGATTTAATTTGCAATGCAATTTATACTATATATGTAGAAGGGGGTCCCTGCTCCATCTTTCTTTCAGCTAAGGGGTCCTCAGCTTAAAAAATGTTGAAGGTCCCTGCTCTAATGTATACAATGGAGTCACAGAAGTAACCATCAGTTTCTTTCTATTTCACCAAGCATGACCTTCTTTTATTGTCATTGTCAGAATCCCAAAAATGGACCATGCATCAAACTGGCCAATCCCAGTGATGGGACTGCTTTCAAACCATTACAGTTACATAATTTTGTGAAATGAAGATTGTGTTATATTGTTTAGTGTGGTGAAATTGGACAAAACGGTCTAGTGTGCAGTATTCAGTGGCATCTAGCAGTGAGGTTGCTAAAGTAAAACCTTTTATATGTACCAAGTGTGCAGTGGAACTATAGGAAGAGGACATTCTTCATATGTTGATATAAACAGTTAGTTGGGATTCACTGGACCACAGATTTGTCATTTGTTAAAATCTAAACTGGACATGTGAAGGCTTCACGTTCTTTGTTCTTCAAACAAAAACAGCTATTTGGCCCTCAGCTGTATCAGTATGCCCCATTCTGTGAGCAAAGTAAGACATCAGTCTTCAAGCCTGATTGGACAGTACTTTTACAGTGTCATGTGACTCAGTGATGTCACCAGGCAAACTGTAGGAGAAGTTCTGCTCTCACACAGTTTTTTTTTCTCCTGGACCACAACCTGTCCTCAACCAGTACACCAGAGCAGTTAGTGTGCCAAACACAAGATTTGCAAATAAATTTCCAGCAACAAGAAGAACCAAGTTGAGTTAGCACCTTCACATCGAACTCTGCAAGGACCCCGAGCGACCGGCTTCCTTGGTACCTTTGTAACACAGTCACAACAAAGAGTGCCTCTGGAACAAGAGCTCTCTCCAGCTTTCCTCTGCCAGCTAATAAAAAAGCAGCACACCACAAAACGACTCTTTCTTCCATCCATTCAAGGTTTGGTAACGTAACAACTGGGCATAGCATTATGACAGATGTACAGGCTAAGCAAGACTGCTTAACTTTGCCAATTGTGATTTTAAGCTGTTTATTGAGTCATTGTTGTGATTATTGCAGTTAGGTTATTGGTTAGTTGATGTTAGTTTGCTAATGCTTTTAACAGACAGGGTCTTGCATGCAACTAAACATCCTCTACAAGAATCCAAACCTTTTGCAACACAAATCAGACAAGTTGGCTTTCAACAGAGCTACACCCAAAAAGGCAACTCAAAGTTCCCACTTCTTTGTTTTTGTCCTGATATAAACTAATGAATATATAGTTGTGAATATTGTATTCCATTTCTGTGAATAGATGCCACTAAATCCTACACTCTAACAGTGGATACTGGCTGATATGTTACAATATTTTAATTGTTATTTTATTCATACATTCATTTTTTTAAAAGGCTCATATTATATTTTTCCCTTCTGTTTTACTTAACTACATTTCTGTGTGTCTCTTTCTACCAGTGAGGGATCTCATTTCTGTGGGGGAAGTCTGATTGACCATCAGTGGGTCCTTACTGCTGCACACTGTCTGCACCAGTCAGTGAGATGATTAAAAAGAGAAACAACCAAAGACTAAATCCTGATAACCACTGTACAGCTTGTGTGTAGATTTATAAACATTTTGTCTACTGTAGGTCTGAGGAGCCTGCATACTACAAGGTACTCCTGGGTATCCAAAACCTGTCAGGTAATGAGCCATCGCAACAGGAAAGGAACGTGGAGAAACTGATACGTGCACCCAACAACACCGACATTGCTCTGCTCAAACTGCAGAGGTAAAAACTGGACTGATCATTCTACTGTCACCACTGTTTCAATAATCATAATCATAGTGGTTGTGATGCAACTATCCTTCTTTAACTCACTATTGCTACTCAGTGGTGGAAAGTCACCAAGTAATTTTACTCAGGTACTGTATTTGCACTTTACTGGAGTATTTCCATTTGCAGATACTCTGAACTTCTACTCCACTACATCTCAGTGGCACTTACTGTACTTTTTACTGCACTACACGAATCTGATAACTTTATCTAATTGGTACTTTTCAGATTCGGATTAACAATACAGAATTGATCAACAAATGAAATATTACTATGTTACCCAGAAGTACATAACCATCAGTATGTAACGTAATGAAAATAAGCTCCACCTTTAGCAGCTGCACCAACAGCATGGTGTACACATTATTGCATCAATATTATAATCCAATAATACAATATACATTAATCTGAAATGGGCCCTACTACATAATGATGATTTGCCTGTACATGCTAACACGTGTGTACTTTAATTTAAGTAACAGTTTGAATGCATGACTTTTACTCGTAACTGAGTATATCGACACTGTGTTATTGGTACTTTTAAGTAGAAGATCTGAGTACTTCTTCCACCGCTGGTGTTTTGTGTGTTTTCAGCCCTGCACTAATAAATGACAAAGTCCTGCCAGTTTGTCTGCCAGAGCAGGACTACATTGTTCCCACAAGAACTGAGTGTTATGTCACCGGATGGGGTCAAACCCGAGGTACAGTACATTATGTGTGTCTGTGTGTCTTGTACTGTCTTTGTGAGGACCAATTTAGGACATGCTGGCCAGCCCTCACTTCTTGGCAAATGTTTTCAGAAACATATTTTAGTGTTCTGTTTAGCTGTAAAATGAGTAAGTTGGTCTGGTGGGCATGCTTGGTTCTTCAGTACACTGTGCTGTGTCCAACATGGTGGCCAGGTCACAAACATTCTTATTTTACAGCTAAACAGTATACTGAGGTGCATTTCTGAAAATATCCAAGGCCACAAATGTGCAATGCAGCTACAGAATCTTTATTAATATTTGACTAGTGTTGCCTAGTTTGACAGATCCCTGATAAGCAGCTGTGTTAGAGACGCCTCTGCCCCGGTAGATTCTAGTGAATGCCATTAAAGGCAATAAAGGCAGTATAAAGAGGTGAGAGGGTTTTTTTTCACACACCATCTGTTTCATAGAATACAGTGACAGTTTGCAATATGACAGTTATTTTCATAAAAGTTACCAGTTACCATAAAAGGTCCTAGGAGTGGATCTGGAGTCTCTAGTGGAGGTGTCAGGGAGGAGGATGCTGAAAAGAAGTACTCAGTATTCTGGACAACGTGTCTGACTCCCTGCATGTCAATCAGGAGTCCTATCAAAGCTGAATCAAAGGACACCGACAGCAATACTCACCTATATTAGGTGCGCTATTACTTAATATGATGCACATCACTACTTTTCAATATCTTGCAATATTATTCTTTAATATCATGTTTTCTTTCCTAACATTTTAGTTTTTTCCAGCATTTTAGTTAATTTTAGTAGCTCTTGTACCTACTCCTAACTGTATGAGGCACTGGTTTTTGCTTCTGCTCCTTGAAAACACTTCAGTCTAACAAAAGTATTTTTCTCCCAAATCAAGGTAAAAGCTCTGGAGACTCTTTAGGTTGCGCTTTAAGTTTTTTTTAAAGTTTAAGTTTCAAAGGTGACAAAGAAAGACAAGAATTATCAATTGTAAAAGTCCAATAAGTAGAAATGATTCCTTATTCAAGCCAAAGTTAACACATTTTATTACATTTGTTGCTTTCTCAATTAAGAACACCCCAGATAGTCTAAAACTATAAACTAGATAACTATGTTGAGGTGTGTTGCAGGTACGGGAGGTGCAAGCTTCCTGAAGGAAACTGGGGTTCTTGTGATCGAGAACAAGATCTGTAATCGTCCATCGTACATGAACGGCTTAATCAAGGACCATGAGATGTGCGCTGGAATCAATGAGGGAGGAATGGACACCTGCCAGGTATGAAAAACTACAAAAACTGGGGACCATGTTAGAAAACTACATAGTGCTGTGTATTGCTGTTGACCATGGTCTCTTTTGTGATACAGTAGCACTTTATTAAGTATTAGGGCATTACAGACCTGGAAAATAAAACATTACTTCTATTAAAATCTAATTATTATGAAGTAAAATCATTCAGCCACATTGTTCAGTACAACTGCCCATTATGTTACTTCACTGGACTAAACTGTCCGAGCAAGTGGCTTCTTGTTCTAATGGACTCACAGAGCTCAGCACTTCATTAATTAAATGTTATTGTAATCAACTGCAATGATTGCCAAAGGTGTAATGTAAGACCCAGTGTATATGATTTTAGATAGAAATCTTGACTTGTTTGTACATATTTTACCTACATCTGTTAGTGAATATACATTTTTCGTATCTCTGTCACCTGTAGATCTGTGATCTAAAACTTTTCTTCCTTCATGCTTCACTGATGTTCTTTTCCAGTCTAGTTTTGGACTGAAAACTATTTGTTCTCCTTGCAGGGTGACAGCGGTGGTCCTCTGGTGTGTAAAGACCAGAACAGTTACATACTGCAGGGTGTGATCATGGGGTGCTGGATGCGCCGCTCCTATGAGACCCGGTGTCTACGCTCGAGTCTCCATGTTTGTCGACTGGATCAACGAAGCCATCAATGAAAATTAAAAACTGTCCTAGAATAATACAGTAGCTTCAGTCACAGAAAGTGACATTGTGTTTTTTGAAGGCACTTTAACATGCATGTACATCTGCTCCGACATAACTACTTCAGTTTGTTTCCTGGTCTTGTCTGATGTCAAGAGATGTTTTGTTTTCCTAGTGGACCAATAGTCATCATTTAGGGCCATTAGTCGACTAGTCGCCCACATTTTTATGCAATTAAAGTAATTATCAAATTATATAGTTCAAGGTCTAAGAAAAATAGTATCAGTAACATTGTTAACACGGTGCTACATTACAGAGAGATACATAACCGTACTAATGAACCTTCATTAATATAGGCCTATATTTTATCTACAGGTGCACGTCACACACTGAGCGAGCCGCCTGTTAATGAGGCTATGGGCAAAGCAGTAATGACTGTGCTAAGTGGCTAATGGACATGTAGCTACTGACATGTTTCAGATGTTACGTCATGTTTGTAGTCAATGAATGATGTTTGCTTGCAGAGTTTACATATCACCTTGGGTTTGTCCTTCACCTTGTCAAAATGATCCCACACTTTGGATTTCCTGCCCGACATGTTATTAACCAACCTGTGGAATAACCGCAGGTACCAGCCCTGGAAACTAGAGACAGTACACATGCTGCATCTTTAAGATGGATAGATAGATAAATATCAATACACACACAATACACAAACACCACCAGGCATTGAACAACTGACACATATATCACACTCAGGAGGGCTGGGTCCATATGAGGTTATTGGGAACTGCCTGGAAAACACTGTGCACTACTCTTGTGCCTTTTTTTGTGCCAGCTTTCAAGACCTTGGTGGCAGGTTGTGTCTGAGGTTGCTAAGCAACCTTAACAAGCATGGTATAACCTATTTACCTGAAATCCTGAGTGTAAAGCTGATTTTCTTCCTGGCGCTGTTTATAAGTGTGTAGGCCTATCATCTGTGGCACGGATGTAAAGCTCTGGGTAGCCCTGCACTAACATGGTCAGCTTTTCCATATTTATCAGACTGAATATTTACAGAAGAAGGGAAAGATATCTGTCGGCTATGATTGGTTTGTAACGTGTCTCCTGTCTTCCTGTGTCTGTCCTTTCAAATTAAAATCCCACATGGTCCGGTCACATACGTTTTGATTTATTTTGACAGGGTGCAGCTCCAAATAGAGTTTTACGTTTGTTTGTTTTTTGTTTTTTTGCAACTAAGCCACTAATGAAATCTTGTGGGCTTCCTGTTCGACTATTGTATGGTCCTATCAGGGGTCAGCCCTGCTCCTTGTGCTGCATGTACTGTTCTGCTCCAACATGACTACTTCAGTTTGTTTTCTGGTCTTGTCTGATGTCAACAGATGTTTTGTTTTCTCTGGTATACACAATAAGCCAATCATGTGTCTGGTTTTGGCATGTAAAGGTGTCTCTCTGTCAGCCCACGTTTTAGAGTGTACCTCTTGCCCAACTTACATGTACTTTCCCGGGAGTTAGAGCATAATTCTTCCCGGTCACTTAGCACATACTTTCCCAGGAGTTAGAGTATCCCTCGCGGTCACTTAGCACATACTTTCCCGGGAGTTTCCCGAAACTTATGGTTTAATTTCCTCATATGAATCTGTATTAAGTGCAATAAAAACAAATGCTTTTGCCCTTTGCTCATGGCAGTTGATTCAGTCACTTTTATGTGGCCTATGTGTCATCAGGCAATTTCACCCACACTCCAGGGTTTTAACATTTTTGTTTTGTTTACATTTCATTGAATGAGTTTTTATATGAATATGTCAAGAAATGAGTCTATATTCTGCGAATTGCCTAATTAATGGGCAGGCTGGAGTACAAAGCAAACTTACATCTCTCAAGTGCACATCTATGGAAGTTTTGTAGTGCCATCCAAGGATGAAACACAAACAACACAGTCATGTAATAATATAGCCTACATATATCTAATGAGTCATGAAAAGTTATAAAATGTTTTAATTATTTAATTACACAGAAACCACATGGTAGGTGCTGTTCTCACATCTACAGCGTACTTTCATCAAAACTTACAGGGAAACTAGCCAGTATTTTCCACCTTAATATATACTAACAAAAGAAACCGGGCTGGATTATGAAGTTTGCACTGTTTGCCTGTCCTTAGTCTGAAAGTACTAGGTAATTTCCCCAAAACTTACAGGCAAACTAGGCTGTACTTTGCACCTAAGTATATACCAACAAAAGAAACCGGGCTGGATTATGAAGTTTGCACTGTTTGCCCGTCCTTAAGTCTGTAGCTTGGCTCTCTGATGTTAACCCTTTAAAAACAGTTAGTTTAATGCTTCACAAAGTAACAATATTACCAGAAAATAATACAAAGATGAATCAAAGTGTCCCTGACAAAAAATAACAGAGTTCCACTGGTTGTCTTATTCAAGTTCAGTTTTCTTCCTTCTGGTATAAACTGTTCAGTTTAGTTTTAATCCTTTATAGTGACAAATGCACTTTTTAAGTCACAAGTCAAGTGGAAAAGGTCGTCGTGATAGTACTACCACACAGTGTGATGGAGATAGAAGACTGGATGGGCTCCTGTGGAGAATAGGTGATCATGATCCAACTCCTTGGGTCAAGGCAGGGATCAGGTTCATGGGTGGCTTGCCATCTCTCTCGTCAGGTAGAATCTAAAATCCACACGTAATTTTCCATAGGATCTCAAAAACCTCACCTGTGTAGAAATTACTATTTTGCATCATCAACTTCAATTGGTTTATGGCCATAATCAGTATCACATAAATACATCACAGTAACACAAAGTGAGCAGATGAATAACTTAACTATACAGTTTTTCTCAGTATGCAGTACTTTATCCTGTCTTTACATTTCACATCATGAATTATTAGCCTTTTAATCCATAACTTGTGATTATTAAGCTTATTAATCAATTACAAATACTACGTATTTCCTTTTGAACTACAAAGTTAATGTTTTTAACCATTTGTTTAAAATTTTTCAACTTAACTATGAATAACAAAATCATGTCTGCTATTAACACACATATTTCGAAACTGTGTGCTACACCAGTACACACACTGTGTTACGCTTGACTATTCATCATTAATAACATCCATAACCAACTGTAATGGTGCAAATATATACAGTACACTTGTCACACAAATACAAACGGCAACGACCTCGAGGCAAAACAACTGTAGCACTTTACAGTTACGAGTAGGTCGCAACGCAAAGTTAGTGTGGTAAAGAGGGAAACACACGCTTTACACTGTGGCGGGCGCCGATATCATCTGCAGCATGAGCTAACATCGCTAGCTGTGTTAGCATTAACTCACCAAGACGTTGATAAACACGGTAAAACTCCCGTCGCACAGGTCCTCGGTTCCTCCCTCACGTCTCCTGCAAGTATCTAGGAGTGTTAGCTTTGTGTTTACATCATTTCTCACCGTAGACATTGTGTAATTTCACTTGTTTCTCTTTGTTGTCTGCTCCCGTCATTCCTGCGCCCATGAGTACGAGCACCTCGCTGAGAGGTGGGACTTTCTATCTTTAACCAATGGGAAGTGTGCACCTCCCTGTTTGACCAATGACAGCTGGTCTAAGCAGAGTGACTGTGATTGACACCTTGTTTGATCAATAAGACTATGCCAGAGCGATGTAGAAAGATCGACAGGTAAAAACAAACAAACAAACAAACATTCAAGCAACTTGAAGACAACTGAGGGATGATACGGGAATATTGTAAGAAATAAACTCTTCGTACAGAGAAAGTATACTGCACTTTCTATTCAAACTCATTCAATGAAATGTAAACAAAACATAAATGTTAACCCTGGAGGTGGGTGAAATTGCCTGATGACGCATAGGCTACATAAAAGTGACTGAATCAACTGCCATGAGCAAAGGGACAAAAGCATTTGTTTTTATTGCACTTCATACATATACAGATTCATATGAGGAGATTAAACCATAAGACTTGGGAAATTACATAAGTGACGAGTTATACTCTAACTCCCGGGAAAGTACATGTAAGTTCCCGGGAGTATATGCTAACTTAGAGGTACACTCTAAAATGTGGGCTGACTTATGAAGTGTTACCAAACAAAACTTAATACAAATGAAATGGTGGAGTCATGCTAAAGCAAATGTATATAAACATACTTCCTTGGTTTCAGCTGAGGTCAAATCTATACATACATACATGCATGGAGAGACAGTCACACAGCTGTTGAGACAATTGTTTAGCTTTCTGATACCAGAAGCCAAAGGTGTCAAGTTCACGTTTATGTGGCTAATGTTAGCTAGCCCTGGATCACAGGGAGTCCTCTGCCTTACTCCCTGTTGTGAGTTAATAGGTGTTTTATGTTTTGGCTAAAACCTCATGAACCGTGAGTAAAATTACAGTTACACAGTGTGTTTCTTGGATTTTAGCTTCTTTTGGCACATATTTCGTCTCATCTTCACATAGCTTATTGCATAATTTCGATGGCTCTGAACCAAACTTCTGAAATGTATGGCCGGATGCAGTTAATGAGCCATAACATATTTTCCCAGGGAGCACTGCAGAAGTTATTTGCACAATTCTATTGACTTTTATAAAAGAAACTTGGTGAACATGTTCTCCATGAGCATGTGCATGTCATATATCAGCATGGCACCAAAAGCCCCACCTTAAATGTAGTATTCTATGGTAAGCAAATCAGTAAAGCTTAACAGATGGGGATGCTGAACAAGTTGATAGCATTTGATACGAATTCACCTGTAGCTGGCGCTGAAAGATCGAAAAAATGGTTGTTGTGGAAGCAGCAGATAGCAAAAGCCTCAGCTGGGAGCAACGGCAGAAGCAGACAGAATTTAGTTCTTCTGATTTAAAATCATCATCAATTGTTTCTTTGTTTTTTGCCTATTCACCAATTACCACAAGGACGAAGCAGCGAACCCATAGACATACCAACCAGGATCGATGTCCTGTATTCAAATATGAAAAATTAATAAATAAAATAACTATTATCTACAAAAATACTTCAAGTATTAAGAATAAGAAGGGCGCATTATGCAGGAAAATCAACTGAGAGCCTCCTTCAGGACATATATACACAGAAGCCTCTCATCATCAACTCAAGAATTTGAATGTGTTAGCCCTAAGGGGCTGATCGATATTTATATGCAAATGGCCTGGTCCAAAACAGGGGGGGTTCCCGAACTTTTTTTTGAGCACTGGGGGGGCATATGGTTTTTATTTTGGCTTCAGGGGGGGTCATGCAACTTTAATTTTTTAAGTTTTGTATGATTTTTTTGTTTGTTTTCCATTCGTATTTTACTCAGAGGTTTTGGTTTATACTCCGCTATATAAGTTACCCTGCATGGTCCACAATGGTATTTCCCACTTGCGCACACGTCACTTTCAATGCACACGTCACTGACCGGAAAACCCAATAGAGTAGCAGAAGAAGACGACCGCGAAACACAAACAATTCAAGCATAATGGCTGCTGTGAGGAAATCAGTGTATCGAAAGGAAAGTTTCCTTCATGCTAATTTGAGAGTGTCTTTGCAGACCTTAAATGCGGATGAGACACTGGACAAATTTAATTTTATTACAGAGTCGACAAAGAATAAGGGCCGTCCACACCAAGAACTATAACTATAAATATAACTATAAAAATACAGTTTTAAAAGTCGTTCTAAACTCAAGTGTTTGACAGCGTCCACACTACAACTATAACGACAACGATAGTGGTGGACGATATCGTTTGGATCACTTTCAGAGCGATTTGATGAACGATAGAAACACTGACAGCCAATCAAAATCCATCCGAAATGACTGGTCGAGACGTTCATCACGTCACGTATACCCACTAAGAAAGCTCCAGGATTTCCATATACCCACTTAAACATGTGCAAAGATCCGTAACAATATAGTTTTGTGACAGAATCTTAACTTCAGTGATTTTGTTTTGCAAATACCGGGTAAATAACTGCAATAAAATACATTTTGCAGGGGAATGCGTCTCCTCTTTTCCCCTCCATTCAAAATTCAGGAGCCAGGATGAAGTTACTGAGGGGGGCAAATCTTTATTATGCAACATAGGTTCACACAGTGAGTTGTAAAGAGCGCGCAGCCGTGCGTAATTGCCGCGCGTAATGACAGCTCGTCGCCAGTGAAACACAATAAACTGCACGTCTTCATTCATGTTTGTCTCATGACAGATGGAGCTGACAGACAGACAGACAAGTGGAGCAAGCGGCAAATTGGTTTTCTTTTTTTTTCGCAACATACAGCAATAACAGGTCATCAATATCCATTTTATCTATCACTCTGCTCCCCTGCCGACCACACCGATTGTTGCAGCCGTCAAATTGAAGTTATTACTTTCGTATTTGTTAACTTAGTTTTACAGTGGAAATGACTTGTTTATTCTGCTTATGGTGGCCTATGATATTGCTATGACTGTTTATATTATTATGTTTGTTTTTTTATGTTTCCCGGGGGCGTTGTGCGTAACAGGAGGATATATGGGGCAGGTGATTGCGCGCCGGCGCTTTGGGAAAAACCTTAAATGTTTGGTTAAGAGGCGGTGGTTGGAACAGTTTTTTGACCACGTAATTTAAGTTTTTCGTTGCCACACAAGACCTTTTCGTTTTCTTTTGGATGTCTTGATAATTAAGCATGCAGTTTGGAACGGATTTAAGTTGTATAAATAAAAGTTAAGATTATTTAAACGTGGGGAGCGAATGTTTGTGGAGCGTGAGTGAAACGGACCACCCCTTCAACACCACGGCTTTTAACAAGAAAAGCCGACACACCGATCAGTGTGTGTTTGGCGTAACCTAGCAACACGACGATATCGCCTGAAAGCTGATAATGAAAGCTTTTATACTCACAGCTGTTTATTTTAAATACGAAAAATATAGCTCCCAATCTGACATTTTACAGTGTCAGAATCAAATGAAAGACGTTTCCAGATTTAGTTCCACAGTAGCTTTATGAACTCAATACTGACCCCACCTGGCAGAGTAAGGTTTTAATGGCGAAGTCAAATACGGTGCTATTTATTGATGGAAATCGTCATTATTATTGCCCTCTTTACTGCTGGTGTGATTATATACAAAAATGTTGTTTATGGTTGGGGGGGGGGGTCATACATGTTTCTCCAATCCCTCGGGGGGCCAAAACGTTTTTTTTTTTTACGCTTGGGGGGGGGGGGGGGGGGTTTAAGGAAAAAATAAAATCATAATCACGTCCCAACCATACCCCGGTCCTACTTAAATAACGATCAGCCCCTAAAGTTTTATTTAAAAAAAGACAGTGGCACAATTTCCGAGCATTGAACAGTTGTTATTGTAAACTATCACCCACTCAAGAGTCTAAAGTATGATGTTTTGTAATATTGCTTGTTTGCAGTAGAGTGCACTGATCCCTTTTAGTTGAAGATTAACTTCATCTAACACATTAATAAGTTGTAATCTAGATCACATAGTATTCATCAGTCAAATGAGAATCAAGCCTGTATTTTAATATATTATTTTAACAAATACACACATGTATTACCATTAAAGAACATTAAACTATTCATTTATACTATTAATAAAGTTTTGATGTCACACAGGACACACCGTAGAAACATGCTCAGGATGGATGCAAATTCCACTGAAGTGGTAAAGAGAAAGAATTGGCATATTGATGAGGGAAACAATAAATGCTTATTTTTTAGTGCATTTCATACAAAACACAACACACAATGTGCCTCATATATAAATGAGATGTAATAAAAAAAACAACAACAACAGAAAATGTACTCAGCATTTTACTGGAGGACACGTGATTGAAAGAAGCCTGATGTTTGTTTGCTGTCCTTGTTTGGCCAATGATTGACTAAAGATAGACTGAAATTGTCCTATTTTATTTTCTGAGATGCTAAAAGAGTGCAGTCACATCCCAGGAGGTACCTCGGTGACTTTGTCGATTGTGAGCTGCCTCATCATGGACCTGTGCAAACTAGCTTTGCTCCTGGGAGCCCTAACCTGCACTGGTAAGATATAATGGTGCCTTTGAATGATAATTATGAGTAGTTCACAAAATTATAAATTATAAATCATAAATAAAAGTGAGACAGATATTACTTTGCTTCATTGAGAGAGTGAAGCATTTCATCTCATCTCATCTTCTGTGTTCAGCATCTGAACCTCCCGCCCTCATCCAAGATCAGACCTGTGTCACCGGTAAAGGTGAAGCATACCGAGGCACCACTGCTGTAACTGAATCTGGCAAAACATGCCAGAGCTGGTCGGCTCAGACACCACACCAACATAGCCGCACACCAGACAACTATCCTGGAAAGTAAGAGCTACTGTAACTGGAAAATTTTGCTTGTTTCTAAAAGAGGGGCCTATGGCATGTTGCCTTCATTGTTTGGTTTGCCCGCTTTTATCATTATTACTATACTGTCTGTTGTCTGTTGTTTGTCAGAGGCCTGGTTAACAACTACTGTCGTAACCCCGATGGTGAGAAGAAACCCTGGTGTTACACTACTGACCCTGACAGCCGCTGGGAGTACTGCAGTGTGCCGCGCTGTGAGGATGCAGTTCAACCAGGTATAACAGTAATCAATTATGATGAGTTTTTTACCCAGTAACGATAACATCAGTGACAGTGGAGATGATGGTAGATTAGAGACCACACTGTTGAATAAAGACAGTTGCAGTGCTTGTTCAAAATACACCTGTTTGGAACAGGCCAACTTCTTGGCCTGTGGTATTGGTGCTTGCAGCTTTCAGGTGAACGACTCATACAAGCATCGTCACACTCAACACTGCACTAGCTTGGGTTCTGAGCAACACACCTGAGCTCCAAACGGCTGGAGATTTATTATGATGTTGACATATGAAAAATGTTGAATAATGTTGCTATTCTTATTCATTGTACCCAGCTTACAAATATTTAACACGACACACCTACTCACTAATACATTCAATAATTATTTTGTGTGTGTGTGTGTGTGTGTGTGTGTGTGTGTGTGTGTCTGTATTTACATGCATAAAAATGGTTACAGCAGCTACTTAGTAATTATTATTTTCACAGTCAGTTTCTTTTTGTAATTTGACATTATTTAAAGCACCACTACTTAATTTGTATTTTCCTTGAGTTCTATAACCAATCCATCTCATCTTCTGTGCTCATCATCCAAACCTCCCACCCTCATCCCAGATCAGACCTGTGTCACCGGTAAAGGTGAAGCATATCGAGGCACCACTGCTGTAACTGAATCTGGCAAAACATGCCAGAGCTGGTCGGCTCAGACGCCACACCAACATAGCCGCACGCCAGACAACTATCCTGGAAAGTAAGAGCTACTGTAACTGAGTAATTTTGTTTTTCATAAAACAGGGACCTATATCATGTTGCCTTCATTGTTTGGTTTGCCTGTGTTTATCATCATTACTGTCAGAGGCCTGGTTAACAACTACTGTCGTAACATCGATGATGAGAAGAAACCCTGGTGTTACACTACTGACCCTGACAGCCGCTGGGAGTACTGCAGTGTGCCGCGCTGTGAGGATGCAGTTCAACCAGGTATAACAGTAATCAATTATGAGTTTTTTACCCAGTAACGATAACATCAGTGACAGTGAAGATGATGGTAGATTAGAGACCACACTGTTGAATAAAGACAGTTGCAGTGCTTGTTCAAAATACACCTGTTTGGAACAGGCCAACTTCTTGGCCTGTGGTATTGGTGCTTGTAGTATAGAGAATATGTACATGCACATTGAAGTTAAGTCCCTCGTGATGTTTAACCACTTCCTGTTGCAGGACCATCAAAACGACAGACTGACTTTGCATCACAACCCGAGGAAGAAAAGAATACACCAGATCATTATTTGACAAAAATAAATCATTAAACGTAGTACATCATATCAGTTACAGCACAGAGGTGCTGTATCTGCAGCTTACAAATATTTAACACAACACACCTGCTCACTAATACATTCAATAATTATTTTGTGTGTGTGTGTGTGTTTACATGTATAAAAATGGTTACAGCAGCTACTTGGTAATTATTATTTTCACAGTCAGTTTCTTTTTGTAATTTGACATTATTTAAAGCACCACTACTTAATTTGTATTTTCGTTGAGTTCTGTAACCAATCCATCTCATCTTCTGTGCTCATCATCCGAACCTCCCACCCTCATCCCAGATCAGACCTGTTTCACTGGTAAAGGTGAAGCATACCGAGGCACCACTGCTGTAACTGAATCTGGCAAAACATGCCAGAGCTGGTCGGCTCAGACGCCACATGAACATAGCCGCACGCCAGACAACTATCCTGGAAAGTAAGAGCTACTGTAACTGAGTAATTTTGTTTTTCATAAAACAGGGACCTATATCATGTTGCCTTCATTGTTTGGTTTGCCTGTGTTTATCATCATTACTGTCAGAGGCCTGGTTAACAACTACTGTCGTAACATCGATGATGAGAAGAAACCCTGGTGTTACACTACTGACCCTGACAGCCGCTGGGAGTACTGCAGTGTGCCGCGCTGTGAGGATGCAGTTCAACCAGGTATAACAGTAATCAATTATGATGAGTTTTTTACCCAGTAACGATAACATCAGTGACAGTGGAGATGATGGTGGATTAGAGACCACACTGTTGAATAAAGACAGTTGCAGTGCTTGTTCAAAATACACCTGTTTGGAACAGGCCAACTTCTTGGCCTGTGGTATTGGTGTGCTTGCAGCTTTCAGGTGAACGACTCATACAAGCATCGTCACACTCAACACTGCACTAGCTTGGGTTCTGAGCAACACACCTGAGCTCCAAACAGCTGGAGATTTATTATGATGTTGACATATGAAAAATGTTGAATAATGTTGCTATTCTTATTCATTGTACCCTGAAATAACTTACAAAAAGCCCCCAACAATCTTAAAAAAAAGCTAAAAAAAAAAAAGATAATTTAGCTAAAAGCCAATTTTAGATATGATCTCCTTCTCATTAAACCTGACTGCTTGAATCACCGCTCAGAAATCAAGTTAAATGCCTGACAGTGTAGGATTGGAACAGGACTGGGGGTGAACTCATCCTTTAAAAAATCCATTCTGCGTCTTAAGATATAAAGAAATTAGACTAAATAGACATTTCATGCAGTTTCATTGGGTCATTGTATGAATATCAAAGACCTCAACAGCTCTACTGTACGCCTGTTTGACTGAGTCCATGTTATGTTTACTTATGTAGATGTATTTATGCACCCATTTGTGGTTTGACATAATCCAGATCGGAGGATTGTTTTTTTTCACTTGAGAGTAAAAATGTAAAAATGTGTCTTGGCTGCACAGGTGCAGAATTATGAGGAAATGTAACCACTAAAGGCATTTATAAGCAATAAGAACTATAGAAAATATGTACATGCACATTTTGAATGAAGGTGTGAGTTCAGTCCCTCGTGATGTTTAACCACTTCCTGTTGCAGGACCATCAATACAACAGACTGACTTTGCATCGCAACCCGAGGAAGGAAAGAATACACCAGATCATTATTTGACAAAAATAAATCATTAAACGTAGTACATCATATCAGTTACAGCACAGAGGTGCTGTATCTGCAGCTTACAAATATTTAACACAACACACCTGCTCACTAATACATTCAATAATTATTTTGTGTGTGTGTGTATTTACATGCATAAAAATGGTTACAGCTATGGGGTGCCGGTTGTAAAGCTGCTCGCGCTGAAAATAACATCAACATTTTGCCACATTTAGCTTCAAACAGTGTTTAAAAAAGTGTTGTGAATTTTTTAACGTCACCTTTGATCACATTCACAGCAATATTTGTTAACTTAGAAATATAATAAATAGTTAAATCTAAATATTAAATGTGACACCTAAATGTTAAATGTTAAATCTAAATATTAAATCTTAATCTAAATCTAAATCTAAATGTTAAATCTAAATATTAAATCTACATCAAAAAGCTAAATCTAAATCTAAATGTTAAATCTAAATATTAACTGTAAATCTAAATGTTAAATCTAAATGTTAAATATTAAATCTAAATGTTCTGGGTAAAACTAAATATTTAGCTAATATGCAAATTCACACTGCTGGTCACTGGAAGTACCAAAAATAAAAGTTCAAGATGGTCAGACTGTGTTTATAGAATCAAATGACGAATTAAAACCAACTTATTGGGGGAAATGAACAGTTGAACATACATTAGCGTGATAATAACTACATAAAATAGCAAAAAACATGTTTGGAGAAAGTTTATTAGACGTGTACTTTGAGTTGTTAGTGTCCCTTCAGAGGGAATCGCCTTGTTGTTTACAAAGACTCCCGGGTAGAAAAACCAGCAGAGTTTAGCTAGATATTTGTGTGTGTATATCTCACATTTTTCACGTAACTATATCACCGTTTAGACTAATCTGATGTTTGTAAAGTCCATAAACACAATAATTGAACACACATTACTATTTCTGTGTGCACGCTTTGAAATTAACCAATTACATTGTTATCGTAGATTAGCTGGGCGAACCGTTAGTCCCGTTAGCGGTGTCTGTAACGTTAATAACTCAATAAACAGTCCATGAAAAAAAAAAATTCCCAGCGGATGTCTTAGTTACAACATGATTGAGCTAGCAAAGCAGTTTTGTGTTGCTGTGTGTGGTATTTCTTCAGTTATGGGAAATCAGTATCTAGAAAGCATCAGTGACGGCAGCTAAGAGAGACAGCTAACTGCAGCAGCAAAGCTAACATCAGGACGTCATCTGTTAACAGCCTCCCGTTGTCAGATACGACATGAAACTACTCCAGTTATCTCAATCATGTTGTAACTAAGACATCCGCTGGAAAAAAACATATTTTTTCACGGACCGTTCACTGAGTTAATGAGTCATTAGGTCATTACAGACACCGCTAACGGGGCTAACAGCTAAAGGTTTTCTAATGGTTTTCTACCTGGACGTATTTGTAAACAACAATTCCCAAAGGGACACTAACAACTCAAAGTACGCGTCAAATAAACTTTCTCCATACATGTTTTTTTGTTATTTTGTGTAGTTATTGTCATGCTAATGTATGTTCAAGTGTTCATTTCCTCCGATAAGTTGTTTTAATTCGTTATTTCATTTTATAAACACAGTCTGACCATCTCGAGCTTTTATTTTGGTACTTGCAGTGACCAGCGGTGTGAATTTGCATATTAGCTAAATATTTAGCTTCACCCAGAACATTTAGATTTAACATTTAACATTTATATTTGGATTTAGTATTTAGATTTAGATTTAATATTTAGATTTACATTTAGATTTAACTATTTCGATTTAGATTTAGATTTAACATTTAGATTTAATGTTTAGATTTAGATTTAATATTTATATTTAACATTTAGGTGCCACATTTAATATTTAGATTTAACTATCTAATATATTTCTAAGTTAACAAATAATTGCTGTAAATGTGGTAAAAGGTGATGTTAAAAAAAATTCACAACACTTTTTTAAACATTGTTTAAAGCTAAATGTCGCAAAATGTTGATGTTATTTTCAGCGTGAGTCACTTTACAAACGGCACCCCATATACAGCAGCTACTTAGTAATTATTATTTTCACAGTCAGTTTCATTTTGTAATTTGACATTTTTTAAAGCACCACTATTTAATTTGTATTTTCTTTGAGTTCTATAACCAATCCATCTCATCTTCTGTGCTCATCATCCGAACCTCCCACCCTCATCCCAGATCAGACCTGTGTCACCGGTAAAGGTGAAGCATATCGAGGCACCACTGCTGTAACTGAATCTGGCAAAACATGCCAGAGCTGGTCGGCTCAGACACCACACCAACATAGCCGCACGCCAGACAATTATCCCGGAAAGTAAGAGCTACTGTAACTGAGTAATTTTGTTTTTCATAAAAGAGGGACCTATATCATGTTGCCTTCATTGTTTGGTTTGCCTGTCTTTATCATCATTACTGTCAGAGGCCTGGTTAACAACTACTGTCGTAACATCGATGATGAGAAGAAACCCTGGTGTTACACTACTGACCCTGACAGCCGCTGGGAGTACTGCAGTGTGCCGCGCTGTGAGGATGCAGTTCAACCAGGTATAACAGTAATCAATTATGATGAGTTTTTTACCCAGTAACGATAACATCAGTGACAGTAGAGATGATGGTGGATTAGAGACCACACTGTTGAATAAAGACAGTTGCAGTGCTTGCTCAAAATATACCTGTTTGGAACAGGCCAACTTCTTGGCCTGTGGTATTGGTGCTTGTTGTATAGAAAATATGTACATGCACATTGAAGTTAAGTCCCTCGTGATGTTTAACCACTTCCTGTTGCAGGACCATCAAAACGACAGACTGACTTTGCATCACAACCCGAGGAAGGAAAGAATACACCAGATCATTATTTGACAAAAATAAATCATTAAACGTAGTACATCATATCAGTTACAGCACAGAGGTGCTGTATCTGCAGCTTACAAATATTTAACACAACACACCTGCTCACTAATACATTCAATAATTATTTTGTGTGTGTGTGTTTACATGCATAAAAATGGTTACAGCAGCTACTTAGTAATTATTATTTTCACAGTCAGTTTCTTTTTGTAATTTGACATTATTTAAAGCACCACTACTTAATTTGTATTTTCGTTGAGTTCTGTAACCAATCCATCTCATCTTCTGTGCTCATCATCCGAACCTCCCACCCTCATCCCAGATCAGACCTGTGTCACTGGTAAAGGTGAAGCATACCGAGGCACCACTGCTGTAACTGAATCTGGCAAAACATGCCAGAGCTGGTCGGCTCAGACACCACATGAACATAGCCGCACACCAGACAACTATCCGGAAAGTAAGAGCTACTGTAACTGAGTAATTTTGTTTTTCATAAAAGAGGGACCTATATCATGTTGCCTTCATTGTTTGGTTTGCCTGTGTTTATCATCATTACTGTATGTTGTTTGTCAGAGGCCTGGTAAACAACTACTGTCGTAACATCGATGATGAGAAGAAACCCTGGTGTTACACTACTGACCCTGACAGCCGCTGGGAGTACTGCAGTGTGCCGCGCTGTGAGGATGCAGTTCAACCAGGTATAACAGTAATCAATTATGATGAGTTTTTTACCCAGTAACGATAACATCAGTGACAGTGGAGATGATGGTGGATTAGAGACCACACTGTTGAATAAAGACAGTTGCAGTGCTTGTTCAAAATACACCTGTTTGGAACAGGCCAACTTCTTGGCCTGTGGTATTGGTGCTTGCAGCTTTCAGGTGAACGACTCATACAAGCATCGTCACACTCAACACTGCACTAGCTTGGGTTCTGAGCAACACACCTGAGCTCCAAACAGCTGGAGATTTATTATGATGTTGACATATGAAAAATGCTGAATAATGTTGCTATTCTTATTCATTGTACCCTGAAATAACTTACAAAAAGCCCCCAACGATCTTAAAAAAAAGTTTAAAAAAAAAATCATTTGACTAAAAGCCAATTTTAGATATGATCTCCTTCTCATTAAACCTGACTGCTTGAATCACCGCTCAGAAATCAAGTTAAATGCCTGACAGTGTAGGATTGGAACAGGACTGGGGTGAACTCATCCTTTAAAAAATCCATTCTGCGTCTTAAGATATAAAGAAATTAGACTAAATAGACATTTCATGCAGTTTCATTGGGTCATTGTATGAATATCAAAGACCTCAACAGCTCTACTGTACGCCTGTTTGACTGAGTCCATGTTACTTTTTTTTACTTATGTAGATGTATTTATGCACCCATTTGTGGTTTGACATAATCCGGATCAGAGGATTGTTTTTATTCACTTGAGAGTAAAAATGTAAAAATGTGTCTTGGCTGCACAGGTGCAGAATTATGAGGAAATATAACCACTAAAGGCATTTACAAGCAATAAGAAAACTATAGAAAATATGTACATGCACATTTTGAATGAAGGTGTGAGTTCAGTCCCTCGTGATGTTTAACCACTTCCTGTTGCAGGACCATCAATACAACAGACTGACTTTGCATCGCAACCCGAGGAAGGAAAGAATACACCAGATCATTATTTGACAAAAATAAATCATTAAACGTAGTACATCATATCAGTTACAGCACAGAGGTGCTGTATCTGCAGCTTACAAATATTTAACACAACACACCTGCTCACTAATACATTCAATAATTATTTTGTGTGTGTGTGTATTTACATGCATAAAAATGGTTACAGCTATGGGGTGCCGGTTGTAAAGCTGCTCGCGCTGAAAATAACATCAACATTTTGCCACATTTAGCTTCAAACAGTGTTTAAAAAAGTGTTGTGAATTTTTTAATGTCATCTTTTATCACATTCACAGCAATATTTGTTAACTTAGAAATATAATAAATAGTTAAATCTAAATATTAAATGTGACACCTAAATGTTAAATGTTAAATCTAAATATTAAATCTTAATCTAAATCTAAATCTAAATGTTAAATCTAAATATTAAATCTAAATCAAAAAGCTAAATCTAAATCTAAATGTTAAATCTAAATATTAAATCTACATCAAAAAGCTAAATCTAAATCTAAATGTTAAATCTAAATATTAACTGTAAATCTAAATGTTAAATCTAAATGCTAAATATTAAATCTAAATGTTCTGGGTAAAACTAAATATTTAGCTAATATGCAAATTCACACCGCTGGTCACCGGAAGTACCAAAAATAAAAGTTCAAGATGGTCAGACTGTGTTTATAGAATCAAATGACGAATTAAAACCAACTTATTGGGGGAAATGAACAGTTGAACATACATTAGGGTGATAATAACTACATAAAATAGCAAAAAACATGTTTGGAGAAAGTTTATTAGACGTGTACTTTGAGTTGTTAGTGTCCCTTCAGAGGGAATCGCCTTGTTGTTTACAAAGACTCCCGGGTAGAAAACCAGCAGAGTTTAGCTAGATATTTGTGTGTGTATATCTCACATTTTTCACGTAACTATATCACCGTTTAGACTAATCTGATGTTTGTAAAGTCCATAAACACAATAATTGAACACACATTACTATTTCTGTGTGCACGCTTTGAAATTAACCAATTACATTGTTATCGTAGATTAGCTGGGCTAACCGTTAGTCCCGTTAGCGGTGTCTGTAACGTTAATAACTCAATAAACAGTCCATGAAAAAAAAAAAAAAAATTCCCAGCGGATGTCTTAGTTACAACATGATTGAGCTAGCAAAGCAGTTTTGTGTTGCTGTGTGTGGTATTTCTTCAGTTTTGGGAAATCAGTGTCTAGAAAGCATCAGTGATGGCAGCTAAGAGAGACAGCTAACTGCAGCAGCAAAGCTAACATCAGGACGTCATCTGTTAACAGCCTCCCGTTGTCAGATACGACATGAAACTACTCCAGTTATCTCAATCATGTTGTAACTAAGACATCCGCTGGAAAAAAACATATTTTTTCACGGACCGTTCACTGAGTTAATGAGTCATTAGGTCATTACAGACACCGCTAACGGGGCTAACAGCTAAAGGTTTTCTAATGGTTTTCTACCTGGACGTATTTGTAAACAACAATTCCCAAAGGGACACTAACAACTCAAAGTACACGTCAAATAAACTTTCTCCATACATGTTTTTTTGTTATTTTGTGTAGTTATTGTCATGCTAATGTATGTTCAAGTGTTCATTTCCCCCGATAAGTTGTTTTAATTCGTTATTTCATTTTATAAACACAGTCTGACCATCTCGAGCTTTTATTTTGGTACTTGCAGTGACCAGCGGTGTGAATTTGCATATTAGCTAAATATTTAGCTTAACCCAGAACATTTAGATTTAACATTTAACATTTATATTTGGATTTAGTATTTAGATTTAGATTTAATATTTAGATTTACATTTAGATTTAACTATTTCGATTTAGATTTAGATTTAACATTTAGATTTAATGTTTAGATTTAGATTTAATATTTATATTTAACATTTAGGTGCCACATTTAATATTTAGATTTAACTATCTAATATATTTCTAAGTTAACAAATAATTGCTGTAAATGTGGTAAAAGGTGATGTTAAAAAAATTCACAACACTTTTTTAAACATTGTTTAAAGCTAAATGTCGCAAAATATTGATGTTATTTTCAGCGTGAGTCACTTTACAAACGGCACCCCATATACAGCAGCTACTTAGTAATTATTATTTTCACAGTCAGTTTCTTTTTGTAATTTGACATTATTTAAAGCACCACTACTTAATTTGTATTTTCTTTGAGTTCTGTAACCAATCCATCTCATCTTCTGTGCTCATCATCCGAACCTCCCACCCTCATCCCAGATCAGACCTGTGTCACCGGTAAAGGTGAAGCATATCGAGGCACCACTGCTGTAACTGAATCTGGCAAAACATGCCAGAGCTGGTCGGCTCAGACGCCACATGAACATAGCCGCACACCAGACAACTATCCTGGAAAGTAAGAGCTACTGTAACTGAGAAATTTTGTTCTTGATAAAAGAGGGACCTATATCATGTTGCCTTCATTGTTTGGTTTGCCTGTCTTTATCATCATTACTGTCAGAGGCCTGGTTAACAACTACTGTCGTAACATCGATGATGAGAAGAAACCCTGGTGTTACACTACTGACCCTGACAGCCGCTGGGAGTACTGCAGTGTGCCGCGCTGTGAGGATGCAGTTCAACCAGGTATAACAGTAATCAATTATGATGAGTTTTTTACCCAGTAACGATAACATCAGTGACAGTAGAGATGATGGTAGATTAGAGACCACACTGTTGAATAAAGACAGTTGCAGTGCTTGTTCAAAACACACCTGTTTGGAACAGGCCAACTTCTTGGCCTGTGGTATTGGTGCTTGTAGTATAGAAAATATGTACATGCACATTGAAGTTAAGTCCCTCGTGATGTTTAACCACTTCCTGTTGCAGGACCATGAAAACAACAGACTGACTTTGTATCGCAAAAGAAAAGAATACACCAGATCATTATTTGACAAAAATAAATCATTAAACGTAGTTCATCATATCAGTTACAGCACAGAGGTGCTGTATCTGCAGCTTACAAATATTTAACACAACACACCTGCTCACTAATAAATTCAATAATTATTTTGTGTGTGTGTTTACATGCATAAAAATGGTTACAGCAGTTACTTGGTAATTATTATTTTCACAGTCAGTTTCTTTTTGTAATTTGACATTATTTAAAGCACCACGACTTAATTTGTATTTTCATTGAGTTCTGTAACCAATCCATCTCATCTTCTGTGCTCATCATCCGAACCTCCCACCCTCATCCCAGATCAGACCTGTGTCACCGGTAAAGGTGAAGCATATCGAGGCACCACTGCTGTAACTGAATCTGGCAAAACATGCCAGAGCTGGTCGGCTCAGACGCCACATGAACACAGCCGCACGCCAGACAACTATCCTGGAAAGTAAGAGCTACTGTAACTGAGTAATTTTGTTTTTCATAAAACAGGGACCTATATCATGTTGCCTTCATTGTTTGGTTTGCCTGTGTTTATCATCATTACTGTCAGAGGCCTGGTTAACAACTACTGTCGTAACATTGATGATGAGAAGAAACCCTGGTGTTACACTACTGACCCTGACAGCCGCTGGGAGTACTGCAGTGTGCCGCGCTGTGAGGATGCAGTTCAACCAGGTATAACAGTAATCAATTATGATGAGTCTTTTACCCAGTAAAGATAACATCAGTGACAGTGGAGATGATGGTAGATTAGAGACCACACTGTTGAATAAAGACAGTTGCAGTGCTTGTTCAAAACACACCTGTTTGGAACAGGCCAACTTCTTGGCCTGTGGTATTGGTGCTTGTAGTATAGAAAATATGTACATGCACATTGAAGTTAAGTCCCTCGTGATGTTTAACCACTTCCTGTTGCAGGACCATCAAAACAACAGACTGACTTTGTATCGCAAAAGAAAAGAATACACCAGATCATTATTTGACAAAAATAAATCATTAAACGTAGTACATCATATCAGTTACAGCACAGAGGTGCTGTATCTGCAGCTTACAAATATTTAACACAACACACCTACTCACTAATAAATTCAATAATTATTTTGTGTGTGTGTGCGTGTTTACATGCATAAAAATGGTTACAGCAGCTACTTGGTAATTATTATTTTCACAGTCAGTTTCTTTTTGTAATTTGACATTATTTAAAGCACCACTACTTTACTTGTATTTTCTTTGAGTTCTGTAACCAATCCATCTCATCTTCTGTGCTCATCATCCGAACCTCCCGCCCTCATCCCAGATCAGACCTGTGTCACCGGTAAAGGTGAAGCATACCGAGGCACCACTGCTGTAACTGAATCTGGCAAAACATGCCAGAGCTGGTCGGCTCAGACACCACACGAACATAGCCGCACACCAGACAACTATCCTGGAAAGTAAGAGCTACTGTAACTGAGAAATTTTGTTTTTCATAAAACAGGGACCTATATCATGTTGCCTTCATTGTTTGGTTTGCCTGTGTTTATCATCATTACTGTCTGTTGTTTGTCAGAGGCCTGGTTAACAACTACTGTCGTAACATCGATGATGAGAAGAAACCCTGGTGTTACACTACTGACCCTGACAGCCGCTGGGAGTACTGCAGTGTGCCGCGCTGTGAGGATGCAGTTCAACCAGGTATAACAGTAATCAATTATGATGAGTTTTTTACCCAGTAACGATAACATCAGTGACAGTGGAGATGATGGTAGATTAGAGACCACACTGTTGAATAAAGACAGTTGCAGTGCTTGTTCAAAATACACCTGTTTGGAACAGGCCAACTTCTTGGCCTGTGGCACTAGCTTGGGTTTGAGCAACACACCTGAGCTCCAAACAGGCTGGAGATTTATTATGATGTTGACATATGAAAAATGTTGAATAATGTTGCTGTTATTATTCATTGTACCCTGAAATAACTTACAAAAAGCCCCCAATGATCTTAAAAAATATGCATTTGACTATAAAGCAGAGCATGGATTAAATTAGCAGCTACTTGCAGTCAGAAACACCGGTGAAACACACTTTTGCTCGACTCTGTCCGCAGAGCCCTGAAGCTCCACCCCCACTGCTGAATGAGCCACCAAACTGCTTTTTTATTCAAAATGTATTAATATTGAGCGTGTCACGGGTCCAAATTCCACCAAATTTGAGATTGCATGTCCTAGCACCTCCAGCAACACACCCACCACGTGTGAAGTAGATCCTGCGAGTGTACTCGCAGCAGGTGCTTGACTGTCCACGCAGGCAGCACATTTGTCCTGCACTCTCCGTGCCGGTTAAACATCGACTCCACTCATCTGTTCCCGTCAGTACTCGTTTTTTTCACTTCAAAAGGTCCTTTTAAACATGGGTAAGTCCATAATTTCATCGTGTTTTTATAGCGTAATAAGTTAATGACAATTTGTCATTGCATGTCCATGTATTGAATAGGGCATATTTTTTTGGAGTCACGGAAAGCCTCTCTCTCTCTCCCTCTCTCTCTCTCTCTCTCTCTCTCTCTCTCTCTCTCTCTCAGCCCGGCCTGGACCCATCAGAGGGGTGGGGGATCCCTGCCCGACCCGGCTTGGGCCCGCGGGCTGGATCGGGCCGGGCTGGGTCTTGGGCAGAGAATCTAAGCTCTATGCCACACCCATCTCAGGGCACCTCGGTCTGCCTAACTACCAAACTGAGCGCGCCTCAGGTTGCGCTGCTCGAAACTAGCTCTGCGTGGGGTTCGCCACCCTGCGGCACAATGCGCTGCGCCAGGAAACAAGAGCCCTTAGCTGCAAACCTTGAGCTGGTCGACAGCTCACGAGCAAGAGAAAGACTGTCTGAAGGGAGCAGACCTTCTACAGTTGCCTCTGACATCAGAGTCACATGTCACTGTAAAAGTCCTGTCCTATCAAGTTTGACGACTGGTCTCACTGAGGTGAGGAATAGCTCTCTTTGTCTGAAGAACAAAGAGCATGCAGAGAAGAAAAGCCTTCACATGTCCAGTTTAGATTTTAACAAATGACAAATCATCTGTGGTCCCGTAAATCCTAACACATTGAGAGGAACAGTGTGTAGGCGGATATAGTGGCACAAATGGAACATGATATAATAATTACGCTTTCTTCAGTGTATATTCACCTGAAAATAAGAATGGTGAGACTCAATTTTTTGTACATCTAACTATTTTTGTTTTATCATATGTCCGAGCATTATCCTCACAGGCTGCTTGCCATGGCTGTAAACTTTAAGTCTTGTTAGATGACACCAATTTAAACAAATTCAATGTTTGTGTTTCACTTCTCCTGCAAGAATTCATGACTTTGAACTTTCTTCATAGTTGATTCTAAATGTGGGACACCAGTCATCAAACCAAAGCGCTGTTTTGATCGGATTGTGGGAGGCTGCGTGTCTAAAACTCACTCGTGGCCCTGGCAAATCAGCCTCCAGACCACGTGAGTAGAACAAGGGACTTTTTGCAAAAAAGTATAAAGTGAAAGTAAAAGTATAAGTGATATTGGGTTTCTTAAAAGATGATGCCCCACTTTGTACCTCTAATGCCTGGGTCTTCAACAAGGGATCCGGGACCCCCAGGGGGTCCTCAGAGTTACTGCAGGGGGACCACCAAATTATTGTTTGATAATTTTTTAAAATGTGATATTTTCTTTTCAAAAATTTAAATATGTCCAAAAATACACATGAATACTACCTTTTGCAACAACTTATCTTTGTGAAAGTGGAGTTTCCTCCCTCACCTACCCGAAAAGCAAATACAGCTTAAGACTGCAGCCTGACGCTGATATGGCCTTCTGCCTGACATCCACCTGCATGATTTGATATGCAATGCAATTTATTCTACATATGTAGGAAGAGGGTCCCTGCTCCATCTTTCTTTCAGCTAAGGGGTCCTCAGCTTAAAAAATGTTGAAGGCCCCTGCTCTAATGTATACAATGGAGTCACAGAAGTAACCATCAGTTTCTTTCTATTTCACCAAGCATGACCTTCTTTTATTGTCATTGTCAGAATCTACTGACTATATCTGGGACTACTTTCAAACCATTACAGTTACGTAATTTTGCTTAAGGAAGATTGTGTTTTTTTCAAGAGTTTTATTCTTTAGTGTGGTGAAAAAATATATTCAACTATCATGGCAGAAACACTTTATTATTATTGCCTTGAAATAAAATAGACAATAGAAAATAGTATTAAGTATTCTTGAAACAAATACACATTGGGTCTCATTCATGAAAAGTGAGTAAATCTGTGTGTAGATTTGCACATAAAAGCCTACTCTACTAAAAACCTACTCCGGATTCAGGAACGCCGCGGGAAACTCAGATTTGATCGTAAACACGTGTGTATGATCATGAATGCCAATCCATCGTAAAGTGACAGCACGCTCCCGGTAATCAGCAATTAGCATAAATCCCCGCCCATGAATAGCCAATGACCACCATATAAGGAGGTGTAGGTGCATCCTGCCAACCTGTCAGTCATGGCGCAGAGAAAGAAAGAGAGATTTTTTCCGAAGCAGAGATCGAAATAATTTTGGGTGAAGTGGACTTAAGAAAAAACATTTTATTTTCTTCAGTTAGTGATGGTGTGACAGGCAAAGCGAAGGCCTGGAGGGAGGTAACAGATGCTGTTAATGTTGTCTCCGTAATAAAGAACCATGTCAGAGGTGAAGTGTAAATGGTTTGATATGAAACTGGAGGCAAAGAAACGCATAAGCACACACAAAAAAATACAGCGGTCACCACACAAACAGAAGATTCATTTGTGGGGTTCTGAATGAAGTGGGAACAGGAAACCAGAGATGTTTTGTGCATAATGGATAAACTAAATCAGTGATCGCTGTCGGAATGTAGAGCTATTTAACATTTATTTTAACAAATGATATGGATAACATATAGCCTACAGCAGTTTGTATGCATCGTCCTCAAATTATTTGAATCTTAATAGCCTAAAGCTCTGTTTGATAGAACGTAAATTAATCATTTTCAAATCAGATTTATTCATTCAAACGATAGTCCTCCTTCCACCTGCTGCCCCTGCTGAACCCAGGCATCGAGGCCGAGGAGGTTGTGATCCGGCTGTCCTTACGGATATTTTTATTATCATCATTCAACGTGTAGAAAGAACGTGTAATCTATTGAGTCGATTTACGTAGATAATTCACAATCATGAACCTAATCTGGATCTTAAACCTGCTAATTGCCAAATTATTTAACTAAATGTGTTATATTTTTAATTTTTTGTCATGTTTAGATTACGTGTTTCAAAGGCATCTGTGTATTGTGTACATAACAGAGCGCAATACGAATTAAAATTGTCATTTCCAATAGTGAAAAGCAATATTTATGTGCTTTACTAAATTTACACAAGCACTACGAGTGGTCAGGAGCAGGAGTAGATTTTGTTAGTAGCTACGAAAAGATCGGAGCTACTAAAATATTGATGAATGCGGACACGCACGTAAATTTCCGTCTGCGAACAGTTTACACACAAATTCCTTCTGCTCACGTTTCATGAATGAGACCCAATGTGTGCAAAAAAAAAAAAAAAAATTTCTAGACTGTTTTTCTGTAGCCTTAAAAATGGGGGAACTTTATATTAAAGGTCAAGTGTGTAGAATTTAGTAGCATCTAGCGGTGTGCCAAGTGTGCAGGAGAACTATAGCTGACACTAAAAACAAAAATGCAAATGGGCCTATCTAGAGCCAGTGTTTGGTTTGTTCGTTCTGGGCTACTGTAGAACAACATGTGGAATAGGGCCTTCTCTGTATGCTGATATAAACGGCTCATTCTAACGTAACAAAAACGTGATGATTCTGATTTCAGATTATAAACTAATGAAAAGATAGTTATGAATATCATATTCCATCTGTGAATAGATGCCCCTAAATCCTAAACCCTGGACCTTTAACAGTGGATGCTGGCTGATATGTTACAGTTTTTTAATTATCTTATTTTATTCTCTTTTTTTTCATTATTTAAATGGGTCATATTATGTTGCTCTTCCGTTTTACTGTTGTCTCTTTCTACCAGTGAGGGATTTCATTTCTGTGGGGGAAGTCTGATTCACCCTCAGTGGGTCCTTACTGCTGCACACTGCCTGCACGAGTCAGTGAGATGATTAAAAAAATAAAAAATAAATAAAATTCTGATAACCACTGTACAGCTTGTGTGTAGGTTTATAAACATGTTGTGTACTGTAGGTCTGAGGAGCCTGCATACTACAAGGTACTCCTGGGTATCCACACAAAGTCAGGCAATGAGCCATCGCGACAGGAAAGGAACGTGGAGAAACTGATACGTGCACCCAACAACGTCGACATTGCTCTACTCAAACTGCAGAGGTAAAAACTGGACTGATCATCCTACTGTCACCACTGTTTCAAATATTTATAATCATAGTGGTTGTGATGCAACTATCCTTCTTTAACTCACTATTGCTACTCAGTGGTGGAAAGTCACCAAGTACATTTACTCAAGTACTGTATTTGCACTTTAACACTGCTGGTGTTTTGTGTGTTTTCAGCCCTGCACTAATAAACGACAAAGTCCTGCCAGTTTGTCTGCCAGAGCAGGACTACATTGTTCCCGCTAGAACCGAGTGTTATGTCACTGGATGGGGTCAAACCCAAGGTACAGTACGTTATAGTTGTCTGTGTGTCTTGTACTATCTTTGTGAGGACCAATTTAGATTGAGAGTGAAGTTGTTTTTAAAAGTGTGGCCAGCCCTCACTTCTTCTCAGATGTTTTCAGAAACATATTTTAGTGTTCTGTCTCGCTGTAAAATGTTGGTCTGGCTGGTGGGCATGCTTGGTACTTCAGTACGCTGTGTCCAACATGGCTGCCGGGTTACAAATATTTTTTACAGCTAAACAGTTTTGTGACATGCGTTTCTGAAAACATTTATGAAATGTGCAATGCAGCTACAGAATCTTTATTCATATTTGAACAGTGTTGCCTAGTTTGACAGTTTGACCACAGTTCACAATCTCTGATCGACAGCTGTGGTAAAGACGCCTCTGCCCGGTAGATTCTTGTAAATACCATTAATGGCAGTAAAGGCAGTCGGAGGAGGGACGTGGATTTTTTTCACAGACCATTTGTCTCATAGATTATAGTGACAGTTTTAAGTATTACAGACATTTTCAGAAAAGCTACCAACTGTAGATTATATATATCTACATAATATATATTTCTCCAAAATCAAGGTAAATGATCTGGTGACTCTTTAAATTGTCAATTGTAAAAGCCCAGAAAGTAGAAATAATCCCACATTCAAGCCGAAGTTAACAGATTTTATTACATTTGTTGCGTTTTCAATTAAGAAACCCCAGATAGTCTAAAACTATAAACTGGATAACTGTGTTGCAGGTACGGGAGGTGCAGGCTTCCTGAAGGAAACTGGGGTTCCTGTGATCGAGAACAAGATCTGTAATCGTCCATCGTACATGAACGGCTTAATCAAGGACCATGAGATGTGCGCTGGAATCAATGAGGGAGGAATGGACACCTGCCAGGTATGAAAAACTACAAAAACTGGGGACCATTTTAGAAAACTACATAGTGCTGTGTATTGCTGTTGACCATGGTCTCTTTTGTGATACAGTAGCACTTTACGTAAGGGATAATGTATAGTGAGCCAGTGACTGTTGAAAAATAACTCCCTTCAGGGAATGGAACCCTGCCATGTTCCCGCTTAGAACATGGCTTACTACTAAAACATTCAGGGATGTGACACAAAGTAATGATTAAAGCACGTTTTATTGATTCAAAATTCGCAAAAGAAATGTGTCGGCACTGTCCATGGCAACGGCAGCCTAATGATAGGCCTAATTAATATTGAATTGGACGTTTCCGTTTATTGTGAAGTGAGAGAGGGAGAATGGTAGCTCTTTTGAGATGTTGATGTTGGTTCTTTTTTCTTCCTCTCCTTCCACCGACAACGACGTTACATCTGGCATCAATATTATTAAATTGCTGGCAGAGTGACAGAGGAGAGGCGTTCACCAGACAAACTGCGGCCGTTTTCTGGAGTGGAACGTTTTCTCTTTTTTTTTTCGCTGGGGAAATGTCATTGTTTAGCCAAACATCCAGGGCCAAATTCACAAAAGAATTGCGTGGCTTTTGCGGCCGCTAAACTGGTAAAAATGGAGCAAACAGATACCGTCTTAAGAGGGTGAAATGCTCCACTAACTGCGCTGCCAAGCAGATTGCGTCTCGGTGCTCCGGTGTTATTTGCACGTATTTAAATGAGATAATATGCATATATTTGGCACAAAAATTGCCCCTTTCTATGCAAATGAGCCTCATTGATAAGCAACATCTAATTCACTAACACCAGCGCTAATAGCCACACGCAGTTTGAGTGAAGTAAATAACGTCTTTAGAAAGCTGGTCGCTCCTCTGTGGAAGCCTCTCGCCCAGACTTTCCAGTGATCGTGGCAGCAGTGATCGTCTGTTAAATCAGTCTGTGAATAATATTTGACATTATTATTAGAATAATTATTACTTTAATGGCATCTGAAGATACTGATGCGTTGAACAGGTGACAGTCTGCGGCCGTTCCCAAAACGCACTTCTGTCACGCACTTCAAAAGCAACTTTCAATAGGCTAATTTATTTAATGAAACGGGGGAAACAAATGTGAACAAAAATGGTTCCATAATTCATATTAAATTCAAAAGATAATGAAAAAACAGCTACAAGTGAGAGGGAATAGTGATAAAGTGGTCAAACTTGGTCAAATCCACAGCCTCAACCCATCCGACACTGTTAGACTGACTCACCAGCAGATATCACTACATGAAGGTACACAGTATTCAGTACTTTGCCAAACAAAGTCTGCGTTGTTCTGCCACGGTGTTTTTGCGCACAAAGCCAGCATTTATACTTTGCCATGTGGGGAATTGCAGTCAGGGGCAAATCAGGGGCAAACTGCACTCAGCTGCCAAACTTCGTGGGCGTGTTTGCCCTGGTATATCATTAGTGCAATATCCTTTGTGAATAGGACGTTAAGATGGAGCAAACTGCGGGTGCAAGTGACGTGCAATTCAAAGTGCTATCAGCGGCCGCAGGTCATTCTTTGTGAATTCGGCCCCCAGTGTTTTGTCCTCTCCAAAAATGTTAAAAGTGATGCCTTCAAAATGCAGCATTTTGCTACTCTGATCCTATTTGGCCTGTGTAGACAAACGGCAAATGATTTTGATGCTCCTCAGTCTCAGGCCGTTGCTATGATGTCCCTAGCAACGGAGCAGGAGGGCAGCGGTGATACCTCAAGAAATAAACGCCGCAGAATTTTGTTGATTGACCAATCAGAATCAAGTATTTAAGAGAGCCATGTTCTAATTAAATGTTATTGTAATCAACTGCAATGATTGCCAAAGGTGTAATGTAAGACCCAGTGTATATGATTTTAGATATAAATCTTGACTTGTTTGTACATATTTTACCTACATCTGTTAGTGAATATACATTTTCCATTTCTCTGTCACCTGTAGATCTGTGATCTAAAACTTTTCTTCCTTCATGCTTCACTGGTGTTCTTTTCCAGTCTAGTTTTGGACTGAAAACTATTTGTTCTCCTTGCAGGGTGACAGCGGTGGTCCTCTGGTGTGTAAAAGCCAGAACAGTTACATCCTGCAGGGTGTGACTTCATGGGGTGATGGATGCGCCGCTCCTATGAGACCCGGTGTCTACGCTCGAGTCTCCATGTTTGTCGACTGGATCAACAAAACCATCAATGAAAATTAAAAACTGTCCTAGAATAATACAGTAGCTTCAGTCACAGAAAGTGACATTGTGTTTTTTGAAGGAACTTTAACATGCATGTACATCTGCTCCGACATAACTACTTCAGTTTGTTTCCTGGTCTTGTCTGATGTCAAGAGATGTTTTGTTTTCCTAGTGGACCAATAGTCGTCATTTAGGGCCATTAGTCGACTAGTCGCCCACATTTTTATGCAATTAAAGTAATTATCAAATTATATAGTTCAAGGTCTAAGAAAAATAGTATCAGTAACATTGTTAACACTGTGCTACATTACAGAGAAATACATAACCGTACTAATGAACCTTCATTAATATAGGCCTATATTTTATCTACAGGTGCACGTCACACACTGAGCGAGCCGCCTGTTAATGAGGCTGTGGGCAAAGCAGTAATGACTGTGCTAAGTGGCTAATGGACATGTAGCTACTGACATGTTTTAGATGTTACGTCATGTTTGTAGTCAATGAATGATGTTTGCTTGCAGAGGGTTTGTCCTTCACCTTGTCAAAATGATCCCACACTTTGGATTTTCTGCCCGACATGTTATTAACCAACCTGTGGAATAACCGCAGGTACCAGCCCTGGAAACTGGAGACAGTACACATGCTGCATCTTTAAGATGGATAGATAGATAAATATCAATACACACACAATACACAAACACCACCAGGCATTGAACAACCGACACATATATCACACTCAGGAGGGCTGGGTCCATATGAGGTTATTGGGAACTGCCTGGAAAACACTGTGCACTACTCTTTCAAGACCTCGGTGGCAGGTTGTGTCTGAGGTTGCTAAGCAACCTTAACCTATTTACCTGAAATCCTGAGTGTAAAGCTGATTTTCTTCCTGGCGCTGTTTATAAGTGTGTAGGCCTATCATCTGTGGCACGGATGTAAAGCTCTGGTTAGCCCTGCACTAACATGGTCAGCTTTTCCATATTTATCAGACTGAATATTTACAGAAGAAGGGAAAGATATCTGTCGGCTATGATCGGTTTGTAACGTGTCTCCTGTCTTCCTGTGTCTGTCCTTTCAAATTAAAATCCCACATGGTCCGGTCACATACGTTTTGATTTATTTTGACAGGGTGCAGCTCCAAATAGAGTTTTACGTTTGTTTGTTTTTTGTTTTTTTGCAACTAAGCCACTAATGAAATCTTGTGGGCTTCCTGTTCGACTATTGTATGGTCCTATCAGGGGTCAGCCCTAGCTCCTTGTGCTGCATGTACTGTTCTGCTCCAACATGACTACTTCAGTTTGTTTTCTGGTCTTGTCTGATGTCAACAGATGTTTTGTTTCCTCTGGTATACACAATAAGCCAATCACGTGTCTGGTTTTGGCATGTAAAGGTGTCTCTGTAAAAATAAAAGGTAACACTTCTTAAGTCAGCCCACATTTTAGAGTGTACCTCTTGCCCAACTTACATGTACTTTCCCGGGAGTTAGAGCATAATTCTTCCCGGTCACTTAGCACATACTTTCCCAGGAGTTAGAGTATCCCTCGCGGTCACTTAGCACATACTTTCCCGGGAGTTTCCCGAAACTTATGGTTTAATTTCCTCATATGAATCTGTATTAAGTGCAATATAAACAAATGCTTTTGCCCTTTGCTCATGGCAGTTGATTCAGTCACTTTTATGTGGCCTGTGTCATCAGGCAATTTTACCCACACTCCAGGGTTTTAACATTTATGTTTTGTTTACATTTCATTTCATTCAGTTTTAATATGAATATGTCAAGAAATGAGTCTATATTCTGCGAATTGCCTAATTAATGGGCAGGCTGGAGTATAAAGCAAACTTACCTCTCTCAAGTGCACATCTATGGAAGTTTTGTAGTGCCATCCAAGGATGAAACACAAACAACACAGTCATGTAATAATATAGCCTACATATATCTAATGAGTCATGAAAAGTTATAAAATGTTTTAATTACCACAGTCCGCAGCCACAGGGAGCACCGCCATAGAGACCCCCCCCTCAACCCAGACAGACCAGGGCAGACACCACCACCGACTGCCAGTCCCCCGGGACTGAGGGATCCCCAGGGCGACACCCCCATGGGCAGACCAGACACAACTCCCGGTGTGGAGGGCCCCCATGAGGAAACACTGGAGCTAAAAACTAAAAGATTAAGACAGTGGAATAAAAACAGGCAATAATGATAAAATTTATAAAAATGTTAGGGTTTAGAAAATTTAAAAGTAATAAAATGCACAAGACATAAAATAAAATAAATAAAAATAAAAATAAAAATAAAAATAAAAATAAAATAAATAAAATAAAATAAAAATGATTAAAGGGATAAAAAGTAATAAAATAAGGGAGAAGAGAGTAAAAGAAATCAGTTAAAGCCAAATTAAAAAGGTGAGTTTTGAGCTTCATTTTAAAAATATCAACAGTCTCTGCGGCCCTGAGGTTCTCTGGGAGGCTGTTCCACAGATAAGGGCCATAATGGCTGAATGCAGCCTCACTGTGGGTTTTTGTTTTAACTCGTGGTATGGTTAAAAGGCCAGTGCCAGAGGACCTCAGGGTCCGCGAGGGTTGATATGATAAAAGCAGGTCAGATAGATAAGATGGTCCAAGACCGTTAAGACCTTTAAAAACTAATAAAAGATCTTAAAATCGATCCTGAAGTGGACGGGGAGCCAATGCAGCGATTTTAAAACTGGTGTAATGTGCTCCCGCCCTCTGGTCCTCGTCAGCATGCGTGCAGCTGAGTTTTGTAAAATTTGTAGATTATTAATACTCTTTTTGGGAAGACCAGAGAGCAGGGCATTACAATAATCTAATCTACAGGAGATAAAAGCATGCATCAGCACCTCCGTACTGGCCTGAGAGAGAAACGGGTGGACTCTGGCTATATTCTTAAAATGGTAAAAACCTATCTTTGTAATATTTTTTATGTGTGGAATAAAAGTTAGCTCAGAGTCAAAAATAATGCCCAGGTTCCTTACATATTGTGCGGGTTTAAAATCTTGTAGTTTTGGTAAAAGTTTCTCTCTCTGGCCTTCAGGACCTACAACTAAAACCTTTGTTTTGTCCTGGTTGAGCTGTAGGAAATTCTCTGCCATCCATGATTTGATATCTAAAATGATATCTAAAATACAGTTAAAAAGGGCATCAATTGGCCCTGAGTCATCAGGAGACACGGCGATGTACAACTGTGTATCGTCAGCATAGCTATGAAAGCTGATGCCGTGTCTCCTGATGACGTCGCCCAAGGGAAGCATGTAAAGATTAAAAAGAACTGGACCTAAAATTGACCCTTGAGGCACCCCACACCTAATTTCATGTGTTCTGGAGGAACATGTATCCATACTTACAAAGAAACATCGATCTGTGAGATAAGAGTGAAACCAGTTAAAAACAGTACCAGAGAGGCCCACCAGGTTTCTCAGTCTATTCAATAAAATGTGGTGATCTACTGTATCAAAGGCAGCACTTTTAATTTAATTTAATTTAATTTAATTTAATTTAATAAGTTTATTTGTATCAGGGACAATGTACAAAATAACATAAGTCTCGAGATGAGAGAAGATGCTTTGTACCAGATTTAGCTTACTAGCTACTTTCCATCCGTAGTCCCTGGGCAGGTGAGTAAGAACAAAGAGAGAAAGGACAGAAATTGTCAACTTACATAACAGACCAAACATCCATACAGATATGCGTATATACGTCCGCTCACACATCACTAACACTCATTGCTAACAGGTGTAAAACATATTTCATATCAGAATGAAATAGAAACATACAGTTATTAAAATACTTCATTCTTTGACAAAGTTAAGAATAATTTAGGTTTAAGATTAATGCTGACATGACTGGTTACTTAGGACCCATTTTTTGATGTCCCGGGAAAAAACGTTGAAGTCTGTACAGAGTTTCAGATTAGTTGGGAGATTGTTCCACGATTTAACAGATTTGAAAGAAAAAGCAGATTGGGCAAAGGCAGAGCTACGCTTAGGCATGTTACAATCTCCACTTGAGACAGATGGAGTGTTCAGAACGGAGTTTAAATGATGACAGCTTTGAGAGAAGCACTGAATGATCAACTGTATCAAATGCCTTTCGTAGATCTAGAAATAAGGCACCCACCACCCCTCCTTTATCAAGGCTGCTTTTAATGACTTCTAGGAAGTAGCAACATGCAGTTTCGGTAGAATGGTTTGCTCTAAACCCAAACTGCATAGGATGCAGTAGGTTTTCTTTATTTAAATGAGCTACCAGTTGTTCAGCAACTGTCTTTTCAATAACTTTGGAGATAGCCGGAAGTATATTGATCGGTCTGTAGTTGCTCACTTCCTGTCTGTCACCTGATTTATGGACAGGAGTCACAATGGCAGTCTTCAGAGTGCTAGGAAATATGTTTTCATTCAGTGACAAATTTATAATTTGAGTGATGGAGGTAGTTAGGACATTCTTGTGTTTTTAAGACAGACAGTATCAATTCCCCAAATATCTTTGGCCTTTGAATTTGACAACGATGATAAAATTTTATTTACCTTTGCTTCATCTACATTTTTAAAAAACATGGCATTTGCCTCATTAGTTGGAACAATAGGGAGTTGTATTGGAGGGAGATCACCTCCCAATTCTATAACAGAGTTGAGAAAGTAATCATTAAAACCATCTGCAATAGCTAAACTGTCAGTCTGTATGCTACCATTTAATTTAAGTTCTATAGGGGCACTTTTAGGGCGAGCTCTTCCACTGAGTTGATCTATGCCTTTCCACAACAGTTTATAGTTTCCTTTTGCTTGTTTAATTATCTCAAGAAAGAAATTGGCTTTTGCCTTTCGAAGCTGCCCTATGACCTTATTTCTAAGGCTTTTAAATATCAGGCGATCTGTTTCCAAGCCAGATTTTAATGATTTTTTTAGTGCTGCATCTCTTGTCTTCATTAGGTGGGATAAGTCATTAAACCAGGGTAAAGTTTGTTTACTTTGCTTGACAAGCACTGTTTTAGTGTATTTAGACAGAAGTGTACTAAATGATATCAAATCCACACAGGCCTGCTCACAGCTCACATTATTACCTATATCCTCCCATTTAGTTTTCTTGACATCATTCTCAAAAAGCTCTATATCTTTCTTTGGAATCAAAGAGACATGTTTTACCCGCCATTCTATTTGGTGTTTGTACCTCAACTTAGACAGCTGCCTCGCTACTAAGGTGAGATTATGGTCTGACATACCTGTTATTAAATTATATGTTTTTGATATACGATCAACTCTGTTTGTAAAAATTAGATCCAGCAATGTTTTTGAGGATCTTGTTATTCTTGTGGGGTTTTTAATCATCTGAGTCAACTGAAATTTAGTGGATATATCCTTTAATTTCTTTCTGCGTGTTTTGTCCAGCCAATTCAGGTTGAAATCTCCCATTAGGATCACTTCTTTGCCATTACATTTTTTCAGAATACCAGATAAATCATTAAAAAACATGTCCTTTTCATTAGGAGGTCGATACAAAACAATAACATTAAAGGACATTTCTGGGGAGAGTGTAATATTAACCCCTACACATTCTAAGGTATGGCAGGGCAAATCCATTTGTTTACACTGTATCCCTTCTTTAACATAAATCATAACCCCACCACCCTTCCCTTTTTTACGATCTAGTCTAAAAACGCTATAACCTGCGATGCTGTAGACACTAGAAGGAGTTGTTTGAGTTAACCACGTTTCAGATAGGCACAGATAATCAAGGTTAGATTCCAACAATAAATGTTCAAGTTGCTCCGTTTTTGAGACAATACTCCTTATATTTAAGTGTCCACCAAAAATTCCTTTAGGTTTTACATTCGGGTCCCAGAGCACCTTCGCATGATTTACAGTCTGAAAGAGTTTATAAGTCCGTTGTTTTCTGATCGCGATACTGTTGTTTCGTACTGCAGTGTTGTTAATTGAAGATGGGCAAGCTTGAAAAGCAGTGTTTGTATCCTTTTGTCTGTGTATGGTGGCAATGTCGTTATTGCGTGATGAGTGGTAGTTTATTGAAGAGGCTTGAGGAGCAGTGTTCGTGTCCTCATGTTTGTGTGTGGAATTAACCCCTTCGTTACCGTGTGGAGCGTCAAATCGTTCGCCGCCGGAGAGTTGCAGAATCTCAGGGAACAAAGTGTGTCCGTGTACAACACCTGTGTATCCAGACTTTTCACCTTTCCCTGGTTGCTGGTCTAGAGATCCGGGTTTGGTTAGGAAGCCGTCTCCTTGGTGCAGTCGATCATCTCCAGGCCCAGGGTTTAGATGGATATCACCGCAGAGCAGGAGAATAGTGCAAAGAAAGGTAGCGAACCTCCCGGTGGATGCTCCATGCTTGTCATTGCGGCCTGACTTGTGACGCCCAAGTGATGCTCGTCCATTGTTCAAAATTGTGGAATATACGGTGAATTTTCTCCATGAATTAAAGGGAGGCTGGAGAGCAGCAGGTTTATTAAACGGCCCGGAGAGCTGGGGAACGGCAGATGTATTCTGCGATCCGTCCCCGCAAGATGATTGCAGGTGGGCAGCGTGCCAGTTCCCCCACACAGGTAGGACCGTCACAAACAAAACATGTATGATCAGGATTACAGGGCGTGATAGCTCTTGTGATCTGGTTTTTCCCAACATAAGCAGCCAGGATGTCAACTTTGCCTTGGTTTCAGTAAGAGAGAAGAGTGGCGTTTCCCCTGAAGGTTTTAGGGAAGGTGAAACCACAGCACCTGCCAGCCTGTGGCGGACACCTGCCGCCATCTTTTCATTTCACTTAAATCCAGTAGTACCAAGACTGAGTTTTTGTGAGTCTGTGTTACACCTGAAGTCGTTTAAAATCTTTAAAAGGGCTGTCTCGGTACTGTGGTTCCTTCTAAAACCAGATTGATAACAAAAGAAACCGGGCTGGATTATGAAGTTTGCACTGTTTGCCCGTCCTTAGTCTGTAGCTTGGCTCTCTGATGTTACCCCTTTAAAAACAGTTAGTTTAATGCTTCACAAGGTAACAATATTACCGGAAAATAATACAAAGATGAATCAAAGTGTCCCTGACAAAAAATAACAGAGTTCCACTGGTTGTCTTATTCAAGTTCAGTTTTGTTCCTTCTGGTATAAACTGTTCAGTTTAGTTTTAATCCTTTATAGTGACAAATGCACTTCTTAAGTCAAAAGTCAAGTGGAAAAGGTCGTCGTGATAGTACTACCACACAGTGTGACGCTCAAGTGATGGAGATAGAAGACTGGATGGGCTCCTGTGGATAATAGGTGATCATGATCCAACTCCTTGGGTCAAGGCAGAGATCAGGTTCATGGGTGGCTCGCCATCTCTCTCGTCAGGTAGAATCTCAAATCCACATGTAATTTTCCATAGGATCTCAAAAACCTTACCTGTGTAGAAATTACTATTTTGCATCATCAACTTCAATTGTTTTATGGCCATAATCAATATCACATAAACACATCACAGTAACACAAAGTGAGCAGATGAATAACTTAACTATACAGTTTTTCTCAGCATGCAGTACTTTATCCTGTCTTTACATTTCACATCATGAATTATTAGCCTTTTAATCCATAACTTGTGATTATTAAGCTTATTAATCAATTACAAATACTACATATTTCCTTTTGAACAACAAAGTTAATGTTTTTAACCATTTGTTTAACATTTTTCAACTTAACTATGAATAAAAATATCATGTATGCTATTAACACACATATTTTGAAACTGTGGGCTACACCAGTACACACACTGTGTTACGCTTGACTATTCATCGTTAATACAATCCATAACCAGCTGTAATGGTGCAAATGTATACAGTACACTAGTAACACAAATACAAACGGCAACGACCTCGAGGCAAAACAACTGTAGCACTTTACAGTTACGAGTAGGTCGCAACGCAAAGTTAGTGTGGTATAGAGGGAAACACACACTTTACACTGTGGCGGGTGCCGATATCATCTGCAGCATGAGCTAACATCGCTAGCTGTGTTAGCATTAACTCACCAAGACGTTGATAAACGCGGTAAAACTCCCGTCGCACAGGTCCTCGGTTCCTCCCTCACGTCTCCTGCGAGTATCTAGGAGTGTTAGGTATGTGTTTACATCAACATTTCTCACCGTAGACATAGTGTAATTTCACTCGTTTCTCTGTTGTCTGCTCGTGTCATTCCTGCGCCCATGAGTACGAGCACCTCGCTGAGAGGTGGGACTTTCTACCTTTAACCAATGTTTGACCAATGACAGCTGGTCTAAGCAGAGTGACTGTGATTGACACCTTGTTTGATCAATAAGACTATGCGAGAGCGATGTAGAAAGATCGACAGGTAAAAACAAACAAACAAACAAACATTCAAGCAACTTGAAGACAACTGAGGGATGATACGGGAATATTGTAAGAAATAAACTCTTCGTACAGAGAAAGTATACTGCACTTTCTATTCAAACTCATTCAATGAAATGTAAACAAAACATAAATGTTAAAACCCTGGAGTGTGGGTGAAATTGCCTGATGACGCATAGGCTACATAAAAGTGACTGAATCAACTGCCATGAGCAAAGGGCAAAAGCATTTGTTTTTATTGCACTTCATACATATACAGATTCATATGAGGAGATTAAACCATAAGTTTTGGGAAATTACATAAGTGACGAGTTATACTCTAACTCCCGGGAAAGTACATGTAAGTTCCCGGGAGTTATATGCTAACTTAGAGGTACACTCTAAAATGTGGGCTGACTTATGAAGTGTTACCAAACAAAACTTAATACAAATGAAATGGTGGAGTCATGCTTTAAAGCAAATGTATATAAACATACTTCCTTGGTTTCAGCTGAGGTCAAATCTATACATACATACATGCATGGAGAGACAGTCACACAGCTGTTGAGACAATTGTTTAGCTTTCTGATAACAGAAGCCAAAGGTGTCAAGTTCACGTTTATGTGGCTAATGTTAGCTAGCCCTGGATCACAGGGAGTCCTCTGCCTTACTCCCTGTTGTGAGTTAATAGGTGTTTTATGTTTTGGCTAAAACCTCATGAACCGTGAGTAAAATTACAGTTACACAGTGTTTCTTGGATTTTAGCTTCTTTTGGCACGTATTTCGTCTCATCTTCACATAGCTTATTGCATAATTTCGATGGCCCTGAGCCAAACTTCTGAAATGTATGGCCGGATGCAGTTAATGAGCCATAACTCATATTTTCCCACAGGGAGCACTGCAGAAGTTATTTGCACAATTCTATTGACTTTTATAAAACTAACTTGGTGAACATGTTCTCCATGAGCATGTGCATGTCATATATCAGCATGGCACCAAAAGCCCCACCTTAAATGTAGTATTCTATGGTAAGCAAAATCAGTAAAGCTTAACAGATGGGGATGCTGAACAAGTTGATAGCATTTGATACGAATTCACCTGTAGCTGGCGCTGAAAGATCGAAAAAATGGTTGTTGTGGAAGCAGCAGATGGCAAAAGCCTCAGCTGGGAGCAACGGCAGAAGCAGACAGAATTTAGTTCTTCTGATTTAAAATCATCATCAATTGTTTGTTTGTTTTTTGCCTATTCACCAATTACCACAAGGACGAAGCAGCGAACCCATAGACATACCAACCAGGATCTACAAAAATACTTCAAGTATTAAGAATAAGAAGTGCGCATTACGCAGGAAAATCAACTGAGAGCCTCCTTCAGGACATATATACACAGAAGCCTCTCATCATCAACTCAAGAATTTGAATGTGTTAGCCCTAAAGTTTTTTTTTAAAGAAAGACAGTGGCACAATTTCCGAGCATTGAACAGTTGTTATTGTAAACTATCACCCACTCAAGAGTCTAAAGTATGATGTTTTGTAATATTGCTTGTTTGCAGTAGAGTGCACTGATCCCTTTTAGTTGAAGATTAACTTCATCTAACACATTAATAAGATTTAATCTAGATCACATAGTATTCATCAGTAAAATGAGAATCAAGCCTGTATTTTAATATATTATTTTAACAAATACACACATGTATTACCATTAAAGAACATTAAACTATTCATTTATACTATTAATAAAGTTTTGATGTCACACAGGACACACCGTAGAAACATGCTCAGGCACATGCTCATCCACCAAATTCCACCGAAGTGGTAAAGAGAAAGAATTGGCATATTGATGAGGGAAACAATAAATCCTTATTTATTTAGTGCATTTCATACACAATAAACAGCAACACAATGTGCCTCATATATAAATGAGATGTAATAAAAAAACAACAACAACAGAAAATTAACTCAGCATTTTACTGGAGGTCACGTGATTGAAAGAAGCCTGATGTTTGCTTGCTGTCCTTGTTTGGCCAATGATTGACTAAAGATAGATTGAAACTGTCCTATTTATTTTCCTGAGATGCTAAAAGAGCGCAGTCACATCCCAGGAGCTACCTCGGTGACTTTGTCGATTGTGAGCTGCCTCATCATGGACCTGTGCAAACTAGCTTTGCTCCTGGGAGCCCTAACCTGCACTGGTAAGATATAATGGTACTTTTGAATGATAATTCCGAGTAGTTCACAATAATTTAAGTGCCCTAAATTTTAAATAAAAGTAAGACAGACATTACTTTGCTTCACTGAGAACACCTCATCAGGACAACCTTGTCTATGTTGATTAAATATGTATTTTCAATACTATTTTTCATCAATTAATCAAGTCAGGATGTATTACGAGATGAGTTAAAATGCATGTTGACTTTGATGTGTTTACACTTAGTTTACACAGCAGCCCCAAAACGACGAGAAGCAGAGCGATTGAAAATCATTTAGCTAAAAGCCAGTTTTAGAGTTGATCTTCTCATTAAACCTGACTGCTTGAATCACCGCTCAGAAATCAAGTTAAATGCCTGACAGTGTAGGATTGGAACAGGACTGGGGTGAACTCATCCTTTAAAAAATCCATTCTCCATCTTAGGATATAAACAAATTAGATTAAATAGACATTTCATGCAGTTTCATTGGGTCATTGTATGAATATCAAAGACCTCAACAGCTCTACTGTACACCTGTTTGACTGAGTCCATGTTATGTTGACTTATGTAGATGTATTTATGCACCCATTTGTGGTTTGACATAATCCGGATCAGAGGATTGTTTTTTTTTCACTTGAGAGTAAAAATGTAAAAATGTGTCTTGGCTGCACAGGTGCAGAATTATGAGGAAATGTAACCACTAAAGGCATTTACAAGCAATAAGAACTATAGAAAATATGTACATGCACATTTTGAATGAAGGTGTGAGTTCAGTCCCTCGTGATGTTTAACCACTTCCTGTTGCAGGACCATCAATACAACAGACTGACTTTGCATCGCAACCCGAGGAAGGAAAGAATACACCAGATCATTATTTGACAAAAATAAATCATTAAACGTAGTACATCATATCAGTTACAGCACAGAGGTGCTGTATCTGCAGCTTACAAATATTTAACACAACACACCTACTCACTAATACATTCAATAATTATTGTCTGTGTGTGTGTGTGTGTGTGTGTGTGTGTGTGTGTGTGTGTGTGTGTGTGTTTATATGCATGAAAATGGTTACAGCAGCTATTTTATAATTATTATTTTCACAGTCAGATTCATTTTGTAATTTGACATTATTTAAAGCATCACTAACTTGTATCTTGTATTTTCTTTGAGTTCTGTAACCAATCCATCTCATCTTCTGTGCTCAGGATCCGAACCTCCCACCCTCATCCCAGATCAGACCTGTGTCACCGGTAAAGGTGAAGCATACCGAGGCACCACTGCTGTAACTGAATCTGGCAAAACATGCCAGAGCTGGTCGGCTCAGACGCCACACCAACATAGCCGCACACCAGACAACTATCCTGGAAAGTAAGAGCTACTGTAACTGAGAAAGTTTGTTTTTCATAAAAGAGGGACCTATATCATGTTGCCTACATTGTTTGGTTTGCCTGTGTTTATCATCATTACTATCTGTTGTTTGTCAGAGACCTGATTAACAACTACTGTCGTAACCCTGACAATGAGACGAGTCCCTGGTGTTACACTACTGACCCTGACAGCCGCTGGGAGTACTGCAGTGTGCCACGCTGTGAGGATGCAGCCGGACCAGGTATAACAGTAATCAGTGGTGATGATTTCTCAGCAGTTTACAATAACATTTATGACAGTGGTGATGATGGTAAACGAGTGCAGTGCTCAATCAAAACACAACTGTTCGTAGTCGTAGTTGTGGTTCGTAGTAATACTGGGTGTCACATGGAGGCACCAAAAATTTAGGGAATCTACTAGACTGGGACACTTTTTGTTTGGAACTAGGCCAGCACTGCGTGACTGAGAAGCCAAAGGAGAGGAGCAAGAGGCACTTTGCTACTACCCCTGCACTACTGCAGCATAACAAAGTCCCTCTCTTTGAGCATAATCACGGGAGATGGAATCCTCGTCGCTAAGAAAGAGCAAAAGGGAATCATAAAGGCAACGTGATCGGCGAATTCAGAAAACAAGGGTCATCATCGCAGTAGCCTTTCCCAGAGGAAAGAGCTGCTGAAGGAGAAAGGTTTTAAAAGGGACGCTGTGATTGGCCTGCTGGCGTGCATGTCATTTTTTTCCCCAAAAGGCAGGCCAGGCTAATGCAATCACAGGCCTGCGTGATGCGTGGAGGGGGGATGAGGTGTGTGAGGTTGAGCCACTTGTCAGCTGTCAAAACACAAGACGTGATTGGTTTGTTTCGATTTACACCCGCCCCAACAGTCCTACACTGTAAACACAGCCAGCATGGTGAGGAGGGGGTGTGTCAACTCACGTGTGTCTGTGTAGGAGCCTGAATGAATACTCCATGAAGTATCGGATGACATGGTTTCGTCAATGTTATCATAGCTTTTTGGTACACAGCTGCTACCCTTGTTGCAATATGCGTTTGAAACAGTGATGCGCCAGAGTGCGCCATTTGTTTCAATGTAATATATGAGTTCAACGTTAGATGGAAGAAATTAACTTGAATTTTCTTTGAGTTCTATAACCAATCCATCTCATCTTCTGTGCTCAGCATCCACGCCTCCCACTGTCATCCAAGATCTGAGCTGTTTCACTAGTAAAGGTGAAGCATACCGAGGCACAATTGCTGTAAGTGGATCTGGCAAAACATGCCAGAGCTGGTCGGCTCAGACGCCACACCAACATAGCCGCACACCAGACAACTATCCTGACAAGTAAGAGCTACTGTAACTGAGAAATGTTGTTTTTCATAAAAGAGGGGCCTATGGCATGTTGCCTACATTGTTTGGTTTGCCTGTGTTTATCGTTACTAATGTCTGTTGTTTGTCAGAGGCCTGATTAACAACTACTGTCGTAACCCCGACGATGAGAAGATGCCCTGGTGTTACACTACTGACCCTGACAGCCGCTGGGAGTACTGCAATGTGCCGAGCTGTGATGATGCAGCCGGACCAGGTATAACATTGATCAGTGGTGATGATTTCTCAGCAGTTTACAATAACATTAATGACAGTGGTGATAAAGGTAAATTAAGAGATCACACTCATGAATAAAGATGCGTGCAGTGCTCAGTCACAACACACCTGTTCGAAAGAGGCCGACTGCTTGGCCTGTGGTATTGTAGTGGTTGTTGCATATTCAGACTTTACTCACAAAATATAACAATAAAACATCATGTAATAGTAGTCACTGAAAAATCCTGAATTTAAAAGCCTCAACTTGAACAGCTGTTACTTCACATAAATAACATGACAGGTCAGAGAGAGTGAAAGGTAAAGCAAGACGGCATTTGTCACTTATATCCACTCTTGTAAAACACAGCCAAGTCACAATTAATCACAGTCAGAAACACAGGTGAAATACACTTTTCGGATTCGAACAAGGCTTGTTAGTCACTTGCTTGCACATAACCACCACATTTATAAAGTAGGTCATGGATTTCATTTGGGGGGCGGGGGGGGTTGACAGTGGTTACATGATTACCAGCAAAAGTAAACAATGGATGTAGGTGAAGACATGCTCAACTCAGTCGACACTACCTCTGATAGAAAGTAGAGCATGAATTTTACAAGCTGCAACTTCAGGTCAGAATACCAGTGAAACACACTTAAATTCAACTCAGTCCGCAGAATCAGGAAGCCCCGCCCCCACTCCTGCACAGAGCCACCGAGCCTGATCACGTCTTTATTCAAAGTTTATTATCACTGAAGGTGTTCCGTGTCCAAATCGCACCAAATATGGCATTGCACGTCAACTATTATCTTTGCATATAAATATATAATAAAGACATATTTTTTCTACAAAATACCAATACAGCAGAGCGGAAGTGGTGAGGTGCTCTACCTACAGCTTAGAAACCAATCCCTCTCGTCTTCTGTGCTCAGCATCCACGCCTCCCTCCATCATCCCAGATCTGACCTGTTTCACTGGTGAAGGTGAAGCATACCGAGGCACCACTGCTGTAACTGAATCTGGCAAAACATGCCAGAGCTGGTCGGCTCAGACGCCACACCAACACAGCCGCACGCCAGACACCTATCCTGACAAGTAAGAGCTACTGTAACTGGAAAATTTTGTTTGTTTCTAAAAGAGGGGCCTATGGCATGTTGCCTTTATTGTTTGGTTTGCCCATTTTTATCATTATTACTGTCTGTTGTTTGTCAGAGGCCTGGTTAACAACTACTGTCGTAACCCCGATGATGATGGGAAGAAACCCTGGTGTTACACTACTGACCCTGACAGCCGCTGGGAGTACTGCAGTGTGCCGCGCTGTGAGGATGCAGTTCAACCAGGTATAACAGTAATCAATTATGATGAGTTTTTTAACCCAGTAACGATAACATCAGTGACAGTGGAGATGATGGTAGATTAGAGACCACACTGTTGAATAAAGACAGTTGCAGTGCTTGTTCAAAATACACCTGTTTGGAACAGGCCAACTTCTTGGCCTGTGGCACTAGCTTGGGTTCCGAGCAGCACACCTGAGCTCCAAACGGCTGGAGATTTATTATGATGTTGACATATGAAAAATGTTGAATAATGTTGCTATTATTATTCATTGTACCCTGAAATAACTTACAAAAAGCCCCCAGTGATCTTAAAAAATATGCATTTGACTATAAAGCAGAGCATGGATTAAATTAGCAGCTACTTGCGGTCAGAAACACCAGTGAAACACACTTTTGCTCGACTCTGTCCGCAGAGCCCTGAAGCTTCACCCCCACTGCTGAATGAGCCACCAAACTGTTTGCTTTTTTATTCAAAATGTATTAATATTGAGTGTGTCACAGGTCCAAATTCCACCAAATTTGAGATTGCATGTCCTAGCACCTCCAGCAACACACCCACCACGTGTGAAGTAGATCAGATGAACAATTCTTGAGATATGCCAACACACACACACACAGACACACACATATACATATATACATATATATATATGTATATACAGACATTCGTTGCTTTATTGTTAAATAGGAAAAAAGCTCCATAACTCTGGAGTGCATGATACAGTAAACTTGTCAACAAGCATTCCACCTAAACCACAAGCTGGTTTTACTGAATGATCAAACATGCAAAACTGAAAGTTTCCTTTGGTGTATATTTTTTCTTATGCAGTGTAGCTACATCCTGGAGTGTACATTCGGAACAGGAAAACAATACAGAGGAACAAAATCCAAAACAACAACAGGAAAGACATGTCAGAGTTGGGAAGACAGATCACCACACATGCCTAAGTATGTATTCATGCAACATCATGTCAGTTTACACATCACATCATATCTTTTTAGGAATGTTCATGTAATTTTTCTCAATGTGTGCTGCAGCTTCACACCGCAGGAATATCCACGAGCAGGGCTGGAGTCCAACTTCTGCAGGAACCCTGATGGAGCCAGTGGGGGACCCTGGTGTTACACCACTGATCCAGACACCCGCTGGGAATACTGCGATGTAGCCACCTGCACTGGTAAAAAATTATTTATTTCACATGTTTATTATTTTGTTTGTTTGTGTGTGATATCAGTGATAGCAAGGCACAAATATGAACTGTTGCTGTAATACAGGGTTTGTTTGTTTGTCAGTCTGGAGGCTAAAGTCCCACAGGATCTTTGCCCTGTTGTTCTCAAACACCTTTCGTGGTGTGTCTCATTGGGATTTGGGTACTTCGAGTCCATACTGGATGCAGATGTTCCTGTACACTATCCCAGCCACTTGCTTGTGCCTGTCCATGTACGCTGGTCCTGCCTGCATACACCCTGCCACAGTGTGCTGGACCGTCTCAGGGGCATCTTTGCACAGCCTGCACCTTTGGTCTGATATGCTGTGGTAGACTCTGGCCTCTATGGCCCTTGTGTATAGGGCCTGTTCTTGTGCTGCTATGATCAGTGCCTCTGTGCTGTCTGTCAGTCCAGCATTCTCCAGCCACTGGTAGGTCTTCTTGATATCAGCCACTTTCTGCCAATATCTGTCTTGTTTCTTCAGACTTCAATCATCCAATCCACCAAAAGACACCAAACAAGCTTCAAAACAAAAGCTGTTTGGCATTGGCAGAGAAGATTTGGCAAATTTTTCATGGATGCAACCCACATACTCAGCTTTGCTGCTCATCCCACAAATGCATGTTCCCTTCAAATGTGGCACCAAAGACACCCAAACAGCCAAAGACTTGCACCTCACCATCGACAACTCCACCCTATCCCCCTCCCCTCACTGCCGCAACCTTGGTATCATCTTCGACAGCAACCTCTCCTTCGACCAACACATCAAACAAGTCACTAAAACAGCCTTCTTTCACCTTAAAAACATTTCTCGCCTCCGCCCCTCACTCTCTCGCAATGCTGCCGAAACCCTGATCCACGCCTTCATTACATCCCGCTTTGACTATTGCAATAGCATCCTTTATGGCACAACCTCCAAACTCCTAAATAAACTCTGCCACCCGCCTCCTCATTCACACCCACTCCCGCGACCACATCACCCCTGTCCTTCAGAACCTCCACGGGCTCCCTGTTCCACAACGCATCCACTTCAAACTCTTCCTACTCACCCATAAAGCCCTCCACAACCAGGCCCCCTCTTACCTCACAGACCTGCTCCACCCTTACACCCCTTCCTGCAGCCTCCACTCTTCCAATGCCAACCTTCTCACCGTCCCCAAGACCAAGCACAGAACCTGGGGGGACAGAGCCTTCTGCGCTGCTGCCCCCACCCTCTGGAACTCCCTCCCAAAACACATCCGTGACTGCTTATTTATTTATTTGTTTTTTCACTCCCATTGCTATTCCTCTTTGTCTTCGATGTCTTTTGCTGAAAATTGTTCTTTGATGTGTTTGAACCGTCTCTGTAAAGTTACTTTGAGAACTTTGAAAAGCGCTTTATAAATAAAATATATTATTATTATTATTATCATTATTATTATTATTATTATCATCATTATTATTATTATTATTATCATTATTTATTTAAAGAGGAAAGAAACAGGCTTTTCAATGGTATAAGATTTATTGCCAAGAAGCACTGTTACAACAAAGAACTAATCTACCAAAAAAAAATTTCTTTACTTTTTATTCTTAGTTTATATATAAATGTACACTCATCAGCCACTTTATTGGGTACACCTGTTCAACTGCTCATTACTGCAAATCATTAATCAGCCAATCACAATGCATTTAGGCATGTAGACATGGTCAAGACGACCTGCTGAAGTTCAAACCAAGTATCAGAATGGAGAAGAAAGGTGATTTAAGTGACTTTGAACATGGCATGGTTGTTGGTGCCGGACGGGCTGGTCTGCGGTTTCAGAAACTGCTGATCTACTGGGATTTTCACCCAAAACCATCTCTAGGGTTTACAGAGGGAGGTTTGAAAATAGATAATATCCAGTGAGCAGCAGTTCTCTTGGTGAAAATGCCTTGTTGATGCCAGAGGTCAGAGGAGAATGACCAGACTGGTCCAAGATGATAGAAAGGCAACAGTAACTCAAATAACCACTTGTTACAACCAAGGTCTGCAGAAGACCATCTCTGAACCAACAAAATGTTGTCTGGTCTGATGAGTCTCAATATCTGCTCTGATGATGGTAGGGTCAGAATTTGACATACACAGCATAAAAGCATGGATCCATCCTGCCTTGTATCAATGGTTCAGGCTGCTCGTGGTGGTGTAATGGTGTGGAGATATTTTCTTAGCACACTTTTGGCCCCTTATTACCAAGTGAACATCGTGTGAACTCCACAGCCTACTGCATGTTGTTGCTGACTGTGTCCATCCCTCTATGACCACAGTGTACCCATCTTCTGATGAATACTTCCAGCAGGATAACACACCATGTCACAAAGCTCAAATCATCATCTCAAACTTGTTTCTTGAACATGACAACAAGTTCACTGTACTCCAATGGCCTTCATAGTCCCCAGATCTCAATCCAGCAGAGCACCTAAGCAGAATGACCAGACTGGTTCAAGATGATAGAAAGGCAACAGTAACTCAAATTACCACTTGTTACAACCAAGGTCTGCAGAAGACCATCTCTGAATGAAAGACACCTCGAACCTAGAAGCAGATCAGCGAAAGTAGCAGAAGACCACACCAGGTGCCACTCCTGCCAGCTAAGAACAGGAAACTGAGGCTACAGTTCACACAGGCTCACCAAAATCAAACTGAGCATCGTTTAAACTCCACAGCCTACCTGCTGACCGTGTCCATCCCTTTGTGACCACGGTGTACCCATCTTCTGATGGCTACTTCCAGCAGGATAACGCACCATGTTCCAAAACTCAAATCATCATCTCAAACTGGTTTCTTGAACATGACAATGAGTTCACTGTACTCCAACAGCCTTCACAGTCCCCAGATCTCAATCCAGCAGAGCAACTTTGGGATGTGCTGGGACAGGAGGTTTGCATCATGGATGTGCACCTGACAATCTTTTCTTTTTTTTATGTTTTTCTTTTTCTTCTTACATCTTTTTATATACAAGTGTAAAGTGCACTGTATAAAGTGTCATCAAAAGTGCCACAGTAGACCAATACAGCAGAGAGGTAATGTCATGTGTCTGTGCTTGTTTCTTTACAGATGAGTGTATGCACTGCAGTGGTGAGGACTACAGAGGAAACATCTCAGTTACAGAAGACAGTTACACCTGCCAACGCTGGGACTCCCAGGAACCTCACAGCCACGGCTATGACCCTCACGCGTAAGACAACCAAACAGCACATCAATCTGTCAACCAACCACACGCAGGATTACATGATATTTGATATTAACTTTGAAACCAAGCCCAAGCTGAATGACTACAGACCTGTGGCTCTGACAGATGTTGTCATGAAACCTCTGAACGCCTGGAATGTAACATCTCTCCAGTGTTGTCTTAGAGCTGTATCAGTTCTGCAAACAGCTCTGTGATGATTTCTTAACACCTAGAAGCCTCTAACACTTAGTTCTCTTTGTCTATTTCAGTTTAGCTTTTAATACTGTTTTCCCAACAGGGCTGTAGAACAAACTCTTTCATTTGGGAGTTGAACAGCCCCTGTGTCGATGTCTCCTTGACTGTTTGTAGCAACAAATTCTCCAAATCCTTAACTATCAGCACTGGGCTCCACAGGGGTGTGTAATGCCCCTACTCCTGTACTCCCTGTACACAAATGACTAGTCAGGTTATATATCTGGTAGACTAGTGTAATGCAAACAACTTGGAATTAAAAGCTTCCAAAACCAAGAAATCAGTAGTGGACTTTCACAGGAGCTGTGGAGATCACCTTCTCTTGGTCACCTTGCTGAAATGCAACATGTGGACAGCTACAAATTTCTGGGACTGACAGTCCCTTTCCTTGAATTCAGAGGACAACAGCACTAATATTCTCAGTAAAGCAAACCAGAGTCTTGTTTTTAACATCATGCAACCCTGCATCCTTGTATGAGGACATTATATTTTGGGTTAGCTGCACCTTAAACTTCATTTGCTTAACTTTGACCTGTTGTCCTCATTCGCTGACACTTTTTTGTGTCATGTAGTGGTGGCAAAAACACACCACACTAATCCATGTAAAAACAAGATGGCTAGAATTTAGCACTGACCGCTAACCCACAGAGTTACAAAACACTGAACAAATGTAGCATTGTTTGCAATTTTGTTTTTTGCACAACAATGTTATGTTATGTTAACAGTGTTGTCCATGTTATCAGCACTGGGCTCCACAAGTACCAAAGCAGCACATATTCTGATCTTCTGGGAGTTAAACATTGTATTTTGATTTTTTGATTCCTCTAGTTTTTCAGATAAAGATCTTGTTGAGAACTTCTGCAGAAACCCTGATGGTGAACGCCGACCATGGTGCTTCACCACCGACCCGTCCACACGATGGGACTACTGCACCATACCCCGCTGCAGTAAGTGTTTCTATTTCCTATTTTATGTGTTTCCTTTACTTCTGCCCTATTTCACTATTATAACACCTTAAACCAGACCAAGCTTCCATCACTGAGAGTCAGGGTCAGAGGAATTCTAGTCACACAAGAGTAAAAATGTGTTTTAGCTGCTTAGGTGCACACACCTTGAAAACAAAAGGTGTGAGTTAAGTTCCTTGTGATGTTTAACCACTTCCTGCTGCAGGACCACCGAACTGTCAAACTGACCCTACACCACATCCTGAGGAAGAAAATAAAATACCACTTTAATTATTTTTGATATTGTTACAACATGATTATTTGACAGAAGTAAAACAATAAACATAGTTCATCATTTCAGTCATACACAGAGGAGCTCCATTTGCAGCTTACAAAATTTTAACATGACGCACCTGCTCACAGATAAATCCCCATTTAGTTTATCATATATTATATATATATATTCATATAATTGAAAAACATGTCGGTTATACAGTGGCACCATGGTTGAGTGGTCACCAAATAGCAAGAGGGTTCCAGTTGTAAACCCACCAGGTTGCTGGGGCCCTTCTTGGCTTCCTCCCCACAGTCCACAGAATGCAGGTTAGGTTAACTGGTGACTCTAAATTGGCCGTTGGAGTGACCATGAGCATGAATGGTTGTCTGTCTCTATGTGTGATAGTCTGGGGAACCTGTCCAGAGTGTACCCCTGCCTCTCGCCCAAGCAACTATTTAGTAATTCTAAATTTCACAAGCCCTTTTTAAACAGAAATTGTGCAAATTTGCAAGAAAGCCCAATCAGTCTTCTTTCGGCATTGGCAGTATAAAAACAAAATCAGGGAGTGCAGCAAAATGCTGCCTACCTACTTTTGTTTATACAGAATGCGCCTTTTTCAGGGCAATGGGGGGCATGAGCATATAACAAAACGTGTAGCTCAGTGTGTGACGTAAACAGTGACGTGGGAGGGAAGCCGCGGCTAGTCAGTCCTTCAGCAATTCTCTCGTAAGTTGTCCTGTCCTTCACCGTCCCCCTGATCTGACCTTTAATGGCCTCTTTGTTTGCGAGGGCAAGGAGGCTGCGCAATTCCTTGTCTCCCCATTTGCTCATCTTTACAGTGTCTGTCAGGTTTGCGTTTCCCTCTTGCTACTAGCTGCTCGCTAATTCCTGCTTTCAGCTTTTTCCTGTTTATCCAGCTCCTCCCACAAGTCTTCAACAGCCCCTCCCATTGGGGCGCCTCGGTCTGTTTAAACCTAAAAGGGTTCTGCCAATATGACTACCCTACGAGGCCGAAAATTGGGCACCTCGAATCAACTCACCAATCCGGCTCTGTGTGTCTAAATGCTCGCAGCTTCTGGCAAAATGGCCCAAGATTCGCCAAAAATCTGGCAGTGTAAAAGGGGCTACAGTCAGTTTCATTGATATTTGAAATTCTTTAAAATACTAGCCTCTACTATTTTTCCCCTTCTCCAATTAATCCATCTCATCTTCTGTGCTCAGCGTCCGAGCCTCCAACCATCATCCCAGAGCTGACCTGTGTCACTGGTAAAGGTGAAGCGTACCGAGGAACGACTGCCGTGACTAAATCTGGCAAAACATGCCAGAGCTGGTCGGCTCAGACACCACACAAACACGACCGCACGCTTGACAACTTTCCCTGCAAGTAAGAGCGACTGTCACTCAAACATTTTTCAACATTTTTCATAGAGGAGGGACATACAGCCTGTTGCCTTTATCATTGGCTCTATGTGTTCATCATTATTCCTGTCTGTTGTTTGTCAGAGGCCTGAATGAGAACTACTGTCGTAACCCCGACAATGAGGAGATGCCCTGGTGTTATACCACTGACAGTGAAACTCGCTGGGAGTACTGCAACTTGGAAAAATGCACGACCGATTCCTCAAAAGATACAACCACAACCATACCTAATCCCCAGCCCCCTTCTACTACAACTCCAACACAAAAAGGTAAATTAGTCAACCTCTACATATGCATTTGTCACATTTTTCCCTTGTTTTATCATTTGTTTGCTCACTTTCCCCCGTTTTGTTGCATTAGACTGTAAGACTGGAAACGGAGAAACGTACCGAGGTCCAACCTCCATCACCACTAAGGGTGTCACCTGCCAGGCCTGGAGTGCTCAGAGCCCTCACCAACACAAGAGCTTCACCCCAGAAACTCACCCTGACAAGGGGCTGGAGGGAAATGTAAGTGTGTGTGTGTGTGTGTGTGTGTGTGTGTGTGTGTGTTAACATTTTGAGTGGCAGACTTTTGGAGTTTTGCTCTGGATGTAATGAACACATTTTTTAACTGATTCCCTCTCTGTATGTCACTGTCAGAGCTGCAGAAACCCAGACAGTGATGCGAGTGGACCGTGGTGCTATACTACTGACAATAACAAAAAATGGGACTACTGTCACATCCCAAACTGTGGTATGTGAACACTCTTTGGATGTAGAAGGTTACAATTAATCATTGAACTTTTTTAACCACTCTACCTGTTTGTTGTCCATAGTGACATTTCTATAATATTGGATGGATTACATTTGTTGGAAACAACAATATTAGGCCTCACCGAGGGGCACCAATAATGTAGGGAACAATTCTTGGCCTCAAGGGGGGAAGTTATTAATATTGTAAATTATACTAGTGATACTGTAAAAGAGGGGATACTATTTGTTGGGACTTAAGCCTTAACATGGGCCTGACCTTGTAATAGATGTCCAATTAAAGTATCAAATTGGCTATCGGAAATAATTAATGCTTAATAATAATAATTATTGATTATGTTCAATAATATGACTTAATTTACATTAAATTAACTCGTGGAGCACTATTCCCAAAAAGGGAAAATGATAGTCAGCTTAAGATAACAGTCTCATAAAATACACTTAACTATTAATTTGGAATTTTTGATTGATAATTAAAGCAGCTGTGCGGAACTTTTCGTTTTCGTTGATTATAGCGCCCCTTTGGTCGAAGCGGTATGACACCCACAGCCTGGTGTCGTAAAGCCGGAAATTACCACATGCATTTGTTTTGGAGAGCGAGAGGATTAACTAAGGTCAGGTCAGTCCAAGTTATTAGTGGAAACAGCAAAATGACTTAGTAAATTCTCCTGACGTGTTTCTGTTCTGATCTAATCTAATCTGTATTTTGAGCTACTAAGGCTACCGTAGTAGCGTGAGCCTCAAGTTATTCTGGGTAATGTAGTAACCGTTGTTGTGCTACTGAGAAACAATGAGAAGCAGCCATGTACGTTTGGTGTAAGGAGGAATAAACAGTTAACAAGTCATCTGCTGAGTCCGCATTATTATGTGAAAAGAATAGTCCGACGATTTGGGAGTTATGCCCTTTCTCTATCATTTTCATATTGAGACACCGGTTAGCATGACACTTGTAAAAGGTCAATACATCTTGCACGCAGGGATACACCGGTGAGCAACAGCTGCAGCTGGCTCTGGGACAGGTACACCAGGTCACTCGGGTAAAAGCAAACAAAGAGACAACACGGACGATATTACTCACCCGACTGAAAGCTGTCCATCAGCTCCTGCAGGCCTGGAGCGTTTTTTCCAGTTCATCTTAGGAACATGAAAAAAAGTTTCAATCAGGCCAGGATTAGTGATTGCTGCAAAGTTTTCATTCCTTGTGATGCACTCTCTGCGGCGGTTTTCCTCCTGATGATATATCTCCCCAACGATGGCAGCACCGAATCCCATTCTGTGCGGCAAAATAGTAGCAGAGGATTCAGCCTCTCTGCTCGCCTGCTCAGCGTCCAACACCTGGAGTTCCTCATCTGTATGCTCCAGCTCAAACAGGTATGGCTCTGGATCTGTGTCCTCTACAAGAAACTCTTCAAAATCGCATTCAAAGTCGTCCATTGCAGCTGCTAAAATCCGGAGATATCGCTAGGCTAAATAAACAGCTGAGTTTTGTTTACAAGCTGCGTCTGTGCCTGCTCACCGGTGTATCCCTCCGCGGATCACAGCGCAGGACGCACTGACCCTCTATCAGCGCAATGCTAACCGCTGAGACCCAGCCACTGGACGTACAGACACAAAAAAGATATCGATCATGTTGTCTCAATATGAAAATGATAGAGAAAGGGCATAACTCCCAAATCGTCGGAGTATTCTTTTATGTGAAGATACACAGTGAAGACATAACATAATCCTAACACAGCAAAGCTGTTACCTGCAGCCTTCGCTTGCAAAGCTAACGCTACTAACGTTAGGTCAGTCCAAGTAATTAGTAGAAACATGCTAACGTGACACACAAGTTACTAAAAAGTAAGACCTGTTCATAAATGTTCTGCCTGCTGTATATTTGTGCTCATGGTCACAGTCACAGATAATTTTACATGATGCTCCTTCGTTATCCGCCATGACATCAAAAGTACAACCAAGTCCTCATAGATACATCTCTGGTAAAACTGTTAGGTGTTATGTGTTCAGCAAAGCCCGTTGTGTACTGCTTACTCGAAGAACACTGTAAACACGGCTCCTTCTTCTTCTGTGTTTTAATTGCTGCGGGCTGCTGCGGGCGAGCGAAACACTCCCGCCTCGGGTGCTGTATTCTGGTTTCCTGACTTCCGCTGTGTGTCCGACCCGAGCTAGGCTACGCTAAATAGCCATACAGAGAAAGGCTTTTTTGCCGCTGTTGGGTTCAAATAAATATGCGGATCTTCAAGGGGGGGTGATATGAACTAGGGACAGTTTTATTAATGGTAAAAAGTTCCGCACAGCTGCTTTAAATTAATAACCAATAACTAACTAAATTAACAGTAAAGCCTGAAGGATTTCAGAGTTCTTGATGCAGCAGAGGTTGACTATCGGATACATTCACCCTTGTGCAACATTGAAGGGCCAGTGTGTAATATTTGGCATGGTTTATTATCAAATCTGAATCTGAATATTCCACCCATTAATATGTTTATATAAGTGTATAATCACTATAAAATAAAATTCGTTTGGTTTTGTAGTCTTATAATTATGCTTTTATATATATATATATATATAATATATAATATATATATATATATATATAGCAAGGGCCTTGCTTTAGAGAGATCGCCATCTTGCGCCGCCATGTATGTACGGCAGACCGAGCGGACAATCCAGCCAGCCAGAGAACGCGTTTCACGTGTATAAATAAACCAACAAAGACAGCGGGAGGAAGGAAGAAGGAGGAGGAAACAGCAGAGAGTGTTAGTAGTTCCTCGATAGAGAGTAGTGAAAAGTTTTTTTAGTTATAAAGTTTGCGAATGGACGACACTTACCACGCAACAGGAGAGAATGAACCCGAGCCGTCATCTGCGAGGAAAAGAAGACGCAACTTCACTCCTTGTGATGCACTCTCTGCTGCGCTTTTCCTCCTGGTGATATATCTCTCCAACAATGGCAGCAGTAGCACCGAATCCCATTCTGTGCAGCAAAATGGGAGCGGAGGATTCAGCCTCTCTTCTCGCCTGCTCAGCTTCCAACACATGGATTTCCTCATCTGTGTGCTCTGGCTCAAACAGGTATGGCTCTGGATCTGTGTCCGCCACAAGAAACTCTTCAAAATCACGTTCAAAGTCGTCCATTGCAGCTACCAGAGATATTGCTAGGCTAAATAAACAGCTGAGCTCTGTTTACAGGCTACGCTGTCAGTCAGTGTGCAGGCTGGAGATTGGTGGAGCAGAGAGGGGAAGGGGGTCACCACCAGGTACTGTAAACGAGTATATGTGTATTAAGTACGTGTGTTACGTCAGAAGAGTTTGGGACGGAGTCTTTTATCCCCAGGAGTGTTACCGGAGTTTCTGGAGTGCTCAAATAAACGGGCCTTTTTCCCGAATGCTACTCTGGTCTCCTGCTCGTGAGGGATTTATTACAATATCGTAACATGGTTTAGATTTCTAAATAAACATTCACCTCGTCGCTAGATACCTACTCCTGAAAAACTCGTGTCTGCGCAAGCCTTTTTGTCCCTGTGAGGCCACCGTCAGTTACCCGACAGGAGGGGTGAGCGAGTGAGCCCTGTAATCTAGAATTTGACCACTGATGTCACTGTTTTCAACCCATTTTACACACTGGCCCTTTAAACAGACAGCAGGTATGATTCCAAAGAATTATATTTATTCATAAAGTGAGCAAGGCAAAACCAAAACACACAAATTCTAACTAACTAACAAGCTTGGTGAGTAAGCTGTGTGTGTGTGTGTGTGTGTGTGTGTGTGTGTGTGTGTGTGTGTGTGTGCGCGCGCGCGTGCAAGAGAGAGAGAGAGAGAGAGAGAGAGAGAGAGAGGAGAGAGAGAGAGAGAGTGGTATGTGGTAATCAAAGGGCTGAAAAAACAAAATGGTTGATAACAGAGATCTACACGATGGTTGAATCAAAGCTGGCTTCAGATCGGGGGAAGTCTTGTCTGATTGTGTGGTCAGGAAAAAGACAAAGGAACAGAAGCAGAAACTTTGAGTTGCCTCTTTTCGGTGTAGCTCTGTTGAAAGCCTGTTTGTAAATGAGTCTATGTGAATGTGATCTGTGTTGATCGGGGTAGCCTGGGAGGAGGTCACCACAATTGTAAATCAATGTTGCGCTTCTCTCGTGCACGTGCGCTCTCTCTTTCTCTCTCGCAGTCACTCTGTTTCTTTTCTTTTGACTTTTCTAAGATGGCAGATGCTGAATATATACTCCCTATCTGATGCTGTGGCTGTTTGATTGGCTGAGAGGGATGTGAACTCATTTGTTTGCAGCTGTGTTAATTTAGGTTGTCCAATTAACTGTGATTAACGGCCCAAGCCCGATTTAAACCTGACATTTTTCAATAAGTTGGCTGTTATAATTAACGCTAAGGACACACCGAGCGTGTTAGTGCCGTGGAAATCCTGCGAGTGTACTCGCAGCAGGTGCTTGACTGTCCACGCAGGCAGCACATTTGTCCTGCGCTCTCCGTGCCGGTTAAACATCGACTCCACTCATCTGTTCCCGTCAGTACTCGTGTTTTTTTTTTTCACTTCAAAAGGTCATTTTAAACATGGGTAAGTCCATAATTTCATTGTGTTTTTATAGCGTAATAAGTTAATGACAATTTGTCATTGCATGTCCATGTACTGAATAGGGCATATTTTTTTGGAGTCACAGAAAGCCTCTCTCTCTCTCTCTCTCTCTCTCTCTCTCTCTCTCTCTCTCTCTCTCTCTCTCTCTCTCTCAGCCCGGCCTGGACCCATCAGAGGGGTGGGGGATCCCTGCCCGACCCGGCTTGGGCCTGCGGGCCGGATCGGGCCGGGCTGGGTCTTGGGCAGAGAATCTAAGCTCTACGCCACACCCATCTCAGCGCACCTCGGTCTGCCAAACTACCAAACTGAGCGCGCCTCAGGTTGCGCTGCTCGAAACTAGCTCTGCGTGGGGTTCGCCACCCTGCGGCACAATGCGCTGCGCCAGGAAACAAGAGCCCTTAGCTGCAAACCTTCAGCTGGTCGACAGCTCACGAGCAAGAGAAAGACTGTCTGAAGGGAGCAGACCTTCTACAGCTGCCTCTGACATCAGAGAGTCACATGTCACTGTAAAAGTCCTGTCCTATCAAGTTTGACAACTGGTCTCACTGAGGTGAGGAATAGCTCTCTTTGTCTGAAGAACAAAGAGCATGCAGAGAAGAAAAGCCTTCACATGTCCAGTTTAGATTTTAACAAATGACAAATCATCTGTGGTCCCGTGAATCCTAACACATTGAGAGGAACAGTGTGTAGGCGGATATAGTGGCACAAATGGAACATGATATAATAATTACACTTTCTTCAGTGTATATTCACCTGAAAATAAGAATGGTGAGACTCAATTTTTTGTGCATCTAACTATTTTGTTTTATCATATGTCCGAGCATTATCCTCACAGGCTGCTTGCCATGGCTGTAAACTTTAAGTCTTGTTAGATGACACCAATTTAAACAAATTCAGTGTTTGTGTTTCACTTCTCCTGCAAGAATTCATAACTCTGAACTTTCTTCATAGTTGATTCTAAATGTGGGACACCAGTCACCAAACCAAAGCGCTGTTTTGGTCGGATCGTGGGAGGCTGCGTGTCTAAACCTCACTCGTGGCCCTGGCAAATCAGCCTCCAGACCACGTGAGTAGAACAAGGGACTTTTTGCAAAATTTCATAAAAGTATAAGTGATATTGGGTTTCTTAAAAGATGATGCCCCACTTTGTACCTCTAATGCCTGGGTCTTCAACAAGGGATCCGGGACCCCCAGGGGGTCCTCAGAGTTACTGCAGGGGGACCACCAAATTATTGTTTGATCATTTTTTAAAATGTGATTTTTTCTTTTCAAAAATTTAAATATGTCCAAAAATACACATGAATACTACCTTTTGCAACAACTTATCTGTGTGAAAGTGGAGTTTCCTCCCTCACCTACCTGAAAAGCAAATACAGCTTAAGACTGCAGCCTGACGCTGATATGGCCTTCTGCCTGACATCCACCTGCATGATTTGATATGCAATGCAATTTATTCTACATATGTAGGAAGATGGTCCCTGCTCCATCTTTCTTTCAGCTCAGGGGTCCTCAGCTTAAAAAATGCTGAAGGCCCCTGCTCTAAAGTATACAATGGAGTCACAGAAGTAACCATCAGTTTCTTTCTATTTCACCAAGCATGACCTTCTTTTATTGTCATTGTCAGAATCTACTGACTATATCTGGGACTACTTTCAAACCATTACAGTTACGTAATTTTGCTAAAGGAAGATTGTGTTTTTTTCAAGAGTTTTATTCTTTAGTGTGGTGAAAAAATATATTCAACTATCATGGCAGAAACACTTTATATTACTGCCTTGAAATAAAAAAGACAATAGAAAATAGTATTAAGTATTCTTGAGACAAATACACAATGTGTGCAAAAAAAAAAAGTTTTCTAGACTGTTTTTCTGTAGCCTTAAAAATGGAGGAACTTTGTATTAAAGGTCAAGTGTGTAGAATTTAGTAGCATCTAGCGGTGTGCCAAGTGTGCAGGAGAACTATAGCTGACACTAAAAACAAAAATGCAAATGGGCCTATCTAGAGCCAGTGTTTGGTTTGTTCGTTCTGGGCTACTGTAGAATAACATGTGGAATAGGGCCTTCTCTGTATGCTGATATAAACGGCTCATTCTAATGTAACAAAAACATGATGATTCTGATTTCAGATTATAAACTAATGAAAAGATAGTTATAAATATCATATTCCATCTGTGAATAGATGCCCCTAAATCCTACACCCTGGACCTTTAACAGTGGATGCTGGCTGATATGTTACAGTTTTTTAATTATCTTATTTTATTCATTATTTTTTTCATTATTTAAATGGGTCATATTATGTTTCTCTTTCGTTTTACTGTTGTTTCTTTCTACCAGTGAGGGATTTCATTTCTGTGGAGGAAGTCTGATTCACCCTCAGTGGGTCCTTACTGCTGCACACTGCCTGGGCAGGTCAGTGAGATGATTAAAAAAAAAAAAAAAAATTAAATTCTGATAATCACTGTACAGCTTGTGTGTAGGTTTGTAAACATGTTGTGTACTGTAGGTCTGAGGAGCCTGCATACTACAAGGTACTCCTGGGTATCCACACAAAGTCAGGCAATGAGCCATCGCAGCAGGAAAGGAACGTGGAGAAACTGATACGTGCACCCAACAACGTCGACATTGCTCTGCTCAAACTGCAGAGGTAAAAACTGGACTGATCATCCTACTGTCACCACTGTTTCAATAATCATAATCATAGTGGTTCTGATGCAACTATCCTTCTTTAACCCACTATTGCTACTCAGTGGTGGAAAGTCACCAAGTACATTTACTCAAGTACTGTATTTGCACTTTACCACTGCTGGTGTTTTGTGTGTTTTCAGCCCTGCACTAATAAACGACAAAGTCCTGCCAGTTTGTCTGCCAGAGCAGGACTACATTGTTCCCGCTAGAACCGAGTGTTATGTCACTGGATGGGGTCAAACCCAAGGTACAGTGCGTTATAGTTGTCTGTGTGTCTTGCACTATCTTTGTGAGGACCAATTTAGGTTGAGAGTGAAGTTGTTTTTAAAAGTGTGGCCAGCCCTCACTTCTTCTCAGATGTTTTCAGAAACATATTTTAGTGTTCTGTCTCGCTGTAAATGTTGGTCTGGCTGGTGGCATGCTTGGTACTTCAGTACGCTGTGTCCAACAAGGCTGCCGGTTACAAATATTTTTTACAGCTAAACAGTATTGTGACATGCATTTCTGAAAACATTTATGAAATGTGCAATGCAGCTACAGAATCTTTATTCATATTTGAACAGTGCCGCCTAGTTTGACAGTTTGACCACAGTTCACAATCTCTGATCGACAGCTGTGGTAAAGACGCCTCTGCGCGGTAGATTCTTGTAAATACCATTAATGGCAGTAAAGGCAGTCGGAGGAGGGACGTGGATTTTTTTCACAGACCATCTGTCTCATAGATTATAGTGACAGTTTTAAGTATTACAGTCATTTTCAGAAAAGCTACCAACTGTAGATTATATATATCTACATAATATATATTTCTCCAAAATCAAGGTAAATGATCTGGTGACTCTTTAGGTTATCAATTGTAAAAGCCCAGAAAGTAGAAATAATCCCACATTCAAGCTGAAGTTAACAGATTTTATTACATTTGTTGCCTTTTCAATTAAGAAACCCCAGATAGTCTAAAACTATAAACTGGATAACTGTGTTGAGGTGTGTTGCAGGTACGGGAGGTGCAGGCTTCCTGAAGGAAACTGGGGTTCCTGTGATCGAGAACAAGATCTGTAATCGTCCATCGTACATGAACGGCTTAATCAAGGACCATGAGATGTGCGCTGGAATCAATGAGGGAGGAATGGACACCTGCCAGGTATGAAAAACTACAAAAACTGGGGACCATTTTAGAAAACTACATAGTGCTGTGTATTGCTGTTGACCATGGTCTCTTTTGTGATACAGTAGAACTTTACGTAAGGGATAATGTATAGTGAGCCAGTGACTGTTGAAAAATAACTCCCTTCAGGGAAATGGAACCCTGCCATGTTCCCGCTTAGAACATGGCTTACTACTAAAACATTCAGGGATGTGACACAAAGTAATGATTAAAGCACATTTAATTGATTCAAAATTCGCAAAAGAAATGTGTCGGTACTGTCCATGGCAACGGCAGCCTAATGATAGGCCTAATTAATATTGAATTGGACGTTTCCGTTTATTGTGAAGTGAGAGAGGGAGAATGGTAGCTCTTTTGAGATGTTAATGTTGATTGTTTTTTCTTCCTCTCCTTCCACCGACGACGACGTTACATCTGGCATCAATATTATTAAATTGCTGGCAGAGTGACAGAGGAGAGGCGTTCACCAGACAAACTGCGGCCGTTTTCTGGAGCGGAACGTTTTCTCTTTTTTTTTTTCGCTGGGGAAATGTCATTGTTTAGCCAAACATCCAGGGCCAAATTCACAAAAGAATTGCGTGGCTTTTGCGGCCGCTAAACTGGTAAAAATGGAGCAAACAGATACCGTCTTATTCACAAAGCACGCGCAGAGGGTGAAATGCTCCACTAACTGCGCTGCCAAGCAGATTGCGTCTCGGTGCTCCGGTGTTATTTGCACATATTTAAATGAGGTAATATGCATATATTTGGCGCAAAAATTGCCCCTTTCTATGCAAATGAGCCTCATTGATAAACAACATCTAATTCACTAACACCAGCGCTAATAGCCACACGCAGTTTGAGTGAAGTAAATAACGTCTTTAGAAAGCTGGTCGCTCCTCTGTGGAAGCCTCTCGCCCAGACTTTCCAGTGATCGTGGCAGCAGTGATCGTCTGTTAAATCAGTCTGTGAATAATATTTTGACATTATTATTATAATAATTATCACTTTAATGGCATCTGAAGATACTGATGCGTTGAACAGGTGACAGTCTGCGGCCGTTCCCAAAATGCACTTCTGTCACGCACTTCAAAAACAACTTTCAATAGGCTAATTTATTTAATGAAACGGGGGAAACAAACGTGAACAAAAATGGTTCCATAATTCATATTAAATTCAAAAGATAACGAAAAAACAGCTACAAGTGAGAGGGAATAGTGATAAAGTGGTCAAACTTGGTCAAATCCACAGCCTCAACCCATCCGACACTGTTAGACTGACTCACCAGCAGACATCACTACATGAAGGTACACAGTATTCAGTACTTTGCCAAACAAAGTCTGCCGTTGTTCTGCCACGGTGTTCTTGGCACAAAGCCAGCATTTATACTTTGCCATGTCGCGAATTGCAGTCAGGGGCAAATCAGGGGCAAACTGCACTCAGCTGCCAAACTTCGTGGGCGTGTTTGAGCTGGTATATCATTAGTGCAATATCCTTTGTGAATAGGACGTTAAGATGGAGCAAACTGCGGGTGCAAGTGACGTGCAATTCAAGGTGCTATCAGCGGCCGCAGGTCATTCTTTGTGAATTTGGCCCCCAGTGTTTTGTCCTCTCCAAAAATGTTAAAAGTGATGCCTTCAAAATGCAGCATTTTGCTACTCTGATCCTATTTGGCCTGTGTAGACAAACGACAAATGATTTTGATGCTCCTCAGTCTCAGGCCGTTGCTATGATGTCCCTAGCAACGGAGCAGGAGGGCAGCGGTGATACCTCAAGAAATAAACCCCACAGAATTTTGTTGATTGACCAACCAGAATCAAGTATTTAAGAGAGCCATGTTCTAATTAAATGTTATTGTAATCAACTGCAATGATTGCCAAAGGTGTAATGTAAGACCCAGTGTATATGATTTTAGATATAAATCTTGACTTGTTTGTACATATTTTACCTACATCTGTTAGTGAATATACATTTTCCATTTCTCTGTCACCTGTAGATCTGTGATCTAAAACTTTTCTTCCTTCATGCTTCACTGGTGTTCTTTTCCAGTCTAGTTTTGGACTGAAAACTATTTGTTCTCCTTGCAGGGTGACAGCGGTGGTCCTCTGGTGTGTAATAGCCAGAACAGTTACATACTGCAGGGTGTGACATCATGGGGTGCTGGATGCGCCGCTCCTATGAGACCCGGTGTCTACGCTCGAGTCTCCATGTTTGTCGACTGGATCAACAAAACCATCAATGAAAATTAAAAACTGTCCTAGAATAATACAGTAGCTTCAGTCACAGAAAGTGACATTGTGTTTTTTGAAGGCACTTTAACATGCATGTACATCTGCTCCGACATAACTACTTCAGTTTGTTTCCTGGTCTTGTCTGATGTCAAGAGATGTTTTGTTTTCCTAGTGGACCAATAGTCGTCATTTAGGGCCATTAGTCGACTAGTCGCCCACATTTTTATGCAATTAAAGTAATTATCAAATTATATAGTTCAAGGTCTAAGAAAAATAGTATCAGTAACATTGTTAACACTGTGCTACATTACAGAGAAATACATAACCGTACTAATGAACCTTCATTAATATAGGCCTATATTTTATCTACAGGTGCACGTCACACACTGAGCGAGCCGCCTGTTAATGAGGCTATGGGCAAAGCAGTAATGACTGTGCTAAGTGGCTAATGGACATGTAGCTACTGACATGTTTTAGATGTTACGTCATGTTTGTAGTCAATGAATGATGTTTGCTTGCAGAGTTTACATATCACCTTGGGTTTGTCCTTCACCTTGTCAAAATGACCACACTTTGGATTTCCTGCCCGACATGTTATTAACCAACCTGTGGAATAACCGCAGGTACCAGCCCTGGAAACTAGAGACAGTACACATGCTGCATCTTTAAGATGGATAGATAGATAAATATCAATACACACACAATACACAAACACCACCAGGCATTGAACAACCGACACATATATCACACTCAGGAGGGCTGGGTCCATATGAGGTTATTGGGAACTGCCTGGAAAACACTGTGCACTACTCTTGTGCCTTTTTTTGTGCCAGCTTTCAAGACCTTGGTGGCAGGTTGTGTCTGAGGTTGCTAAGCAACCTTAACAAGCATGGTATAACCTATTTACCTGAAATCCTGAGTGTAAAGCTGATTTTCTTCCTGGCGCTGTTTATAAGTGTGTAGGCCTATCATCTGTGGCACGGATGTAAAGCTCTGGGTAGTCCTGCACTAACATGGTCAGCTTTTCCATATTTATCAGACTGAATATTTACGGAAGAAGGGAAAGATATCTGTCGGCTATGATTGGTTTGTAACGTGTCTCCTGTCTGACTACTGAGCGTGGCCTCTTCCTGTCTGTCCTTTCAAATTGATATTCTATCAGGGGTCAGCCCTAGCTCCTTGTGCTGCATGTACTCCTCTGCTGTTATGCTGCTGTATGACGGACTGTGTCTAACTACATTTTATTGTGCAGAAATGTTCAACGACAATAAAGAAACCTTAACCTTAACATGACTACTTCAGTTTGTTTTCTGGTCCTGTCTGATGTCAACAGATGTTTTGTTTCCTCTGGTATACACAATAAGCCAACCACGTGTCTGGTTTTGGCATGTAAAAATGTCTCTCTGTAAAAATATAACTTAATACAAATGAAATGGTGGAGTCATGCTTCAGAGCAAATGTATATAAGCATACTTCCTTGGTTTTAGCTGAGGTCAAATCTATACATACATACATGCATGGAGAGACAGTCACACAGCTGTTGAGACAATTGTTTAGCTTTCTGATAACAGAAGCCAAAGGCGTCAAGTTCACGTTTATGTGGCTAATGTTAGCTAGCCCTGGATCACAGGGAGTCCTCTGCCTCACTCCCTGTTGTGAGTTAATAGGTGTTTTATGTTTTGGCTAAAACCTCATGAACCGTGAGTAAAATTACAGTTACACAGTGTTTCTTGGATTTTAGCTTCTTTTGGCACGTATTTCGTCTCATCTTCACATAGCTTATTGCATAATTTCGATGGCTCTGAACCAAACTTCTGAAATGTATGGCCGGATGCAGTTAATGAGCCATAACTCATATTTTCCCACAGGGAGCACTGCAGAAGTTATTTGCACAATTCTATTGACTTTTATAAAACTAACTTGGTGAACATGTTCTCCATGAGCATGTGCATGTCATATATCAGCATGGCACCAATAGCCCCACCTTAAATGTAGTATTCTATGGTAAGCAAAATCAGTAAAGCTTAACAGATGGGGATGCTGAACAAGTTGATAGCATTTGATACAAATCCACCTGTAGCTGGCGCTGAAAGATCGAACAAAATGTTGTGGAAGCAGCAGATGGCAAAAGCCTCAGCTGGGAGCAACGGCAGAAGCAGACAGAATTTAGTTCTTCTGATTTAAAATCATCATCAATTGTTTGTTTGTTTTTTGCCTATTCACCAATTACTACAAGGACGAAGCAGCAAACCCATAGACATACCAACCGGGATCCATGTCCTGTATTCAAATATGAAAAATTAATAAATAAAATAACTATTATCTACAAAAATACTTCAAGTATTAAGAATAAGAAGGGCGCATTATGTAGGAAAATCAACTGAGAGCCTCCTTCAGGACATATATACACAGAAGCCTCTCATCATCAACTCAAGAATTTGAATGTGTTAGCCCTAAAGTTTTTTTTTAAAAAAGACAGTGGCACAATTTCCGAGCATTGAACAGTTGTTATTGTAAACTAACACCCACTCAAGAGTCTAAAGTATGATGTTTTGTAATATTGCTTGTTTGCAGTAGAGTGCACTGATCCCTTTTAGTTGAAGATTAACTTCATCTAACACATTAATAAGATGTAATCTAGATAACATCGTATTCATCAGTCAAATGAGAATCAAGCCTGTATTTTAATATATTATTTTAACAAATACACACATGTATTACCATTAAAGAACATTAAACTATTTATTTATACTATTAATAAAGTTTTGATGTCACACAGGACACACCGTAGAAACATGCTCAGGATGGATGCAAATTCCACTGAAGTGGTAAAGAGAAAGAATTGGCATATTGATGAGGGAAACAATTAATCCTTATTTATTTAGTACATTTCATACACAATACATAGCAACACAATGTGCCTCATATATAAATGAGATGTAATAAAAAAAACAACAACAACAGAAAATTTACTCAGCATTTTACTGGAGGACACGTGATTGAAAGAAGCCTGATGTTTGTTTGCTGTCCTTGTTTGGCCAATGATTGACTAAAGATAGACTGAAATTGTCCTATTTTATTTTCTGAGATGCTAAAAGAGTGCAGTCACATCCCAGGAGGTACCTCGGTGACTTTGTCGATTGTGAGCTGCCTCATCATGGACCTGTGCAAACTAGCTTTGCTCCTGGGAGCCCTAACCTGCACTGGTAAGATATAATGGTACCTTTGAAAGATAATTATGAGTAGTTCACAAAATTATAAATTATAAATAAAAGTAAGACAGACATTACTTTGCTTCATTGAGAGAGTGAAGCATTTCATCTCATCTCATCTTCTGTGCTCAGCATCTGAACCTCCCACCCTCATCCAAGATCAGACCTGTGTCACCGGTAAAGGTGAAGCATACCGAGGCACCACTGCTGTAACTGAATCTGGCAAAACATGCCAGAGCTGGTCGGCTCAGACACCACACGAACATAGCCGCACACCAGACAACTATCCCGGAAAGTAAGAGCTACTGTAACTGGAAAATTTTGTTTGTTTCTCATAAAAGAGGGGACTATGGCCTGTTGCCTTCATTGTTTAGTTTGCCCACTTTTATCATTAATACTGTCTGTTGTTTGTCAGAGGCCTGGTTAACAACTACTGTCGTAACATCGATGATGAGGAGAAACCCTGGTGTTACACTACTGACCCTGACAGCCGCTGGGAGTACTGCAGTGTGCCACGCTGTGACGATGCAGTTCAACCAGGTATAATAGTAATCAATTATGATGAGTTTTTTACCCAGTAACGATAACATCAGTGACAGTGGAGATGATGGTAGATTAGAGACCACACTGTTGAATAAAGACAGTTGCAGTGCTTGTTCAAAATATACCTGTTTGGAACAGGCCAACTTCTTGGCCTGTGGTATTGGTGCTTGTAGTATAGAAAATATGTACATGCACATTGAAGTTAAGTCCCTCGTGATGTTTAACCACTTCCTGTTGCAGGACCATCAATACAACAGACTGACTTTGCATCGCAACCCGAGGAAGGAAAGAATACACCAGATCATTATTTGACAAAAATAAATCATTAAACGTAGTACATCATATCAGTTACAGCACAGAGGTGCTGTATCTGCAGCTTACAAATATTTAACACAACACACCTGCACACTAATAAATTCAATAATTATTTTGTGTGTGTGTGTGTGTGTGTGTGTGTGTGTGTGTGTGTGTGTTTACATGCATAAAAATGGTTACAGCAGCTACTTAGTAATTATTATTTTCACAGTCAGTTTCATTTTGTAATTTGACATTATTTAAAGCACCACTACTTAATTTGTATTTTTGTTGAGTTCTGTAACCAATCCATCTCATCTTCTGTGCTCATCATCCGAACCTCCCACCCTCATCCCAGATCAGACCTGTGTCACCGGTAAAGGTGAAGCATATCGAGGCACCACTGCTGTAACTGAATCTGGCAAAACATGCCAGAGCTGGTCGGCTCAGACGCCACATGAACATAGCCGCACACCAGACAACTATCCCGGAAAGTAAGAGCTACTGTAACTGAGAAATTTTGTTTTTCATAAAAGAGGGACCTATATCATGTTGCCTTCATTGTTTGGTTTGCCTGTCTTTATCATCATTACTGTATGTTGTTTGTCAGAGGCCTGATTAACAACTACTGTCGTAACATCGATGATGAGGAGAGACCCTGGTGTTACACTACTGACCCTGACAGCCGCTGGGAGTACTGCAGTGTGCCACACTGTGACGATGCAGTTCAACCAGGTATAACAGTAATCAATTATGATGAGTTTTTTACCCAGTAACGATAACATCAGTGACAGTGGAGATGATGGCAGATTAGAGACCACACTGTTGAATAAAGACAGTTGCAGTGCTTGTTCAAAATACACCTGTTTGGAACAGGCCAACTTCTTGGCCTGTGGCACTAGCTTGGGTTTGAGCAACACACCTGAGCTCCAAACGGCTGGAGATTTATTATGATGTTGACATATGAAAAATGTTGAATAATGTTGCTATTCTTATTCATTGTACCCTGAAATAACTTACAAAAAATCCCCAACGATCTTAAAAAAAAGCTAAAAAAAAAATCATTTGGCTAAAAGCCAATTTTAGATATGATCTCCTTCTCATTAAACCTGACTGCTTGAATCACCGCTCAGAAATCAAGTTAAATGTCTGACAGTGTAGGATTGGAACAGGACTGGGGTGAACTCATCCTTTAAAAAGTCAATTTTCCGACTTAAGATATAAACACATTACATTAAATAGACATTTCGTGCAGTTTCATTGGATCATTGTATGAATATCAAAGACCTCAACAGCTCTACTGTACGCCTGTTTGACTGAGTCCATGTTATGTTTACTTATGTAGATGTATTTATGCACCCATTTGTGGTTTGACATAATCCAGATCGGAGGATTGTTTTTTTTCACTTGAGAGTAAAAATGTAAAAATGTGTCTTGGCTGCACAGGTGCAGAATTATGAGGAAATGTAACCACTAAAGGCATTTACAAGCAATAAGAACTATAGAAAATATGTACATGCACATTTTTCATGAAGGTGTGAGTTCAGTCCCTCGTGATGTTTAACCACTTCCTGTTGCAGGACCATCAAAACAACAGACTGACTTTGCATCGCAACCCGAGGAAGGAAAGAATACACCAGATCATTATTTGACAAAAATAAATCATTAAACGTAGTTCATCATATCAGTTACAGCACAGAGGTGCTGTATCTGCAGCTTACAAATATTTAACACAACACACCTACTCACTAATACATTCAATAATTAGTGTGTGTGTGTGTGTGTGTGTGTGTGTGTGTGTGTGTGTGTATTTACATGCATAAAAATGGTTACAGCGGCTATTTTGTAATTATTATTTTCACAGTCAGTTTCATTTTGTAATTTGACATTATTTAAAGCACCACTACTTAACTTGTATTTTCTTTGAGTTCTGTAACCAATCCTTCTCATCTTCTGTGCTCATCATCCGAACCTCCCACCCTCATCCCAGATCAGACCTGTTTCACTGGTAAAGGTGAAGCATATCGAGGCACCACTGCTGTAACTGAATCTGGCAAAACATGCCAGAGCTGGTCGGCTCAGACGCCACATGAACACAGCCGCATACCAGACAACTATCCCGGAAAGTAAGAGCTACTGTAACTGAGAAATTTTGTTCTTGATAAAAGAGGGACCTATGGCATGTTGCCTTTATTGTTTGGTTTGCCTGTGTTTATCATCATTACTGTCTGTTGTTTGTCAGAGGCCTGGTTAACAACTACTGTCGTAACATCGATGATGAGAAGAAACCCTGGTGTTACACTACTGACCCTGACAGCCGCTGGGAGTACTGCAGTGTGCTGCACTGTGACGATGCAGCTCAACCAGGTATAACAGTACTTAATTATGATGAGTTTTTTACCCAGTAACGATAACATCAGTGACAGTGGAGATGATGGTAGATTAGAGACCACACTGTTGAATAAAGACAGTTGCAGTACTTGTTCAAAATACACCTGTTTGGAACAGGCCAACTTCTTGGCCTGTGGTATTGGTGCTTGCAGCTTTCAGGTGAACGACTCATACAAGCATCGTCACACTCAACACTGCACTAGCTGAGCAACACACCTGAGCTCCAAACAGCTGGAGATTTATTATGATGTTGACATATGAAAAATGTTGAATAATGTTGCTGTTCTTATTCATTGTACCCTGAAATAACTTACAAAAAGCCCCCAATGATCTTAAAAAATAGCTAAAAAAAGATCATTTAGCTAAAAGCCAATTTTAGATATGATCTCCTTCTCATTAAACCTGACTGCTTAAATCACCGCTCAGAAATCAAGTTAAATTTCTGACAGTGTAGGATTGGAACAGGACTGGGGTGAACTCATCCTTTAAAAAATCCATTCTCCATCTTAAGATATAAACAAATTAGACTAAATAGACATTTCATGCAGTTTCATTGGGTCATTGTATGAATATCAAAGACCTCAACAGCTCTACTGTACGCCTGTTTGACTGAGTCCATGTTATGTTTACTTATGTAGATGTATTTATGCACCCATTTGTGGTTTGACATAATCCAGATCAGAGGATTGTTTTTTTTCACTTGAGAGTAAAAATGTAAAAATGTGTCTTGGCTGCACAGGTGCAGAATTATGAGGAAATGTAACCACTAAAGGCATTTATAAGCAATAAGAACTATAGAAAATATGTACATGCACATTTTGAATGAAGGTGTGAGTTCAGTCCCTCGTGATGTTTAACCACTTCCTGTTGCAGGACCATCAATACAACAGACTGACTTTGCATCACAACCCGAGGAAGGAAAGAATACACCAGATCATTATTTGACAAAAATAAATCATTAAACGTAGTTCATCATTTCAGTTACAGCACAGAGGTGCTGTATCTGCAGCTTACAAATATTTAACACAACACACCTGCTCACTAATACATTCAATAATTAGTGTGTGTGTGTGTGTGTGTGTGTGTGTGTGTGTGTGTGTGTGTGTGTGTGTTTACATGCATAAAAATGGTTACAGCGGCTGTTTAGTAATTATTATTTTCACAGTCAGTTTCATTTTGTAATTTGACATGATTTAAAGCACCACTACTTGTATTTTCTTTGAGTTCTATAACCAATCCATCTCATCTTCTGTGCTCATCATCCGAACCTCCTGCCCTCATCCCAGATCAGACCTGTGTCACCGGTAAAGGTGAAGCATACCGAGGCACCACTGCTGTAACTGAATCTGGCAAAACATGCCAGAGCTGGTCGGCTCAGACGCCACATGAACATAGCCGCACACCAGACAACTATCCCAGAAAGTAAGAGCTACTGTAACTGAGAAATTTTGTTCTTGATAAAAGAGGGACCTATATCATGTTGCCTTCATTGTTTGGTTTGCCTGTGTTTATCATCATTACTGTCAGAGGCCTGGTTAACAACTACTGTCGTAACATCGATGATGAGAAGAAACCCTGGTGTTACACTACTGACCCTGACAGCCGCTGGGAGTACTGCAGTGTGCCACGCTGTGAGGATGCAGTTCAACCAGGTATAACAGTACTTAATTATGATGAGTTTTTTACCCAGTAACGATGACATCAGTGACAGTGGAGATGATGGTAGATTAGAGACCACACTGTTGAATAAAGACAGTTGCAGTGCTTGTTCAAAATACACCTGTTTGGAACAGGCCAACTTCTTGGCCTGTGGTATTGGTGCTTGCAGCTTTCAGGTGAACAACTCATACAAGCATCGTCACACTCAACACTGCACTAGCTTGGGTTCTGAGCAACACACCTGAGCTCCAAACAGCTGGAGATTTATTATGATGTTGACATATGAAAAATGTTGAATAATGTTGCTATTCTTATTCATTGTACCCTGAAATAACTTACAAAAAAGCCCCCCAAAGATCTTAAAAAATAGCTAAAAAAAAAGATCATTTGGCAAAAAGCCAATTTTAGATATGATCTCCTTCTTATTAAACCTGACTGCTTGAATCACCGCTCAGAAATCAAGTTAAATGTCTGACAGTGTAGGATTGGAACAGGACTGGGGTGAACTCATCCTTTAAAAAATCCATTCTCTGTCTTAAGATATAAACAAATTAGACTAAACAGACATTTCAAGCAGTTTCATTGGGTCATTGTATGAATATCAAAGACCTCAACAGCTCTACTGTACGCCTGTTTGACTGAGTCCATGTTATGTTTACTTATGTAGATGTATTTATGCACCCATTTGTGGTTTGACATAATCCAGATGAGAGGATTGTTTTTTTTCACTTGAGAGTAAAAATGTGTCTTGGCTGCACAGGTGCAGAATTATGAGGAAATGTAACCACTAAAGGCATTTACAAGCAATAAGAACTATAGAAAATATGTATATGCACATTTTGAATACATTTATTCAAAATGTGCATGTACATATTTTCTTTAGTTCTTAAGGTGTGAGTTAAGTGTTGGAGGAAGGAAAGAATACACCAGATCATTATTTGACAAAATAAATCATTAAACGTAGTTCATCATATCAGTTACAGCACAGAGGTGCTGTATCTGCAGCTTACAAATATTTAACACAACACACCTGCTCACAGTTACATTCAATAATTATTGTGTGTGTGTGTGTGTGTGTGTGTGTGTGTGTGTGTGTGTGTGTGTTTACAGGCATAAAATGGTTACAGTAGCTATTTAGTAATTATTATTTTCACAGTCAGTTTCATTTTGTAATTTGACATTATTTAAAGCACCACTACTTGTATTTTCTTTGAGTTCTGTAACCAATCCATCTCATCTTCTGTGCTCATCATCCGAACCTCCCGCCCTCATCCCAGATCAGACCTGTGTCACCGGTAAAGGTGAAGCATACCGAGGCACCACTGCTGTAACTGAATCTGGCAAAACATGCCAGAGCTGGTCGGCTCAGACGCCACATGAACATAGCCGCACACCAGACAACTATCCTGGAAAGTAAGAGCTACTGTAACTGAGAAATTTTGTTCTTGATAAAAGAGGGGCCTATATCATGTTGCCTTCATTGTTTGGTTTGCCTGTGTTTATCATCATTACTGTCTGTTGTTTGTCAGAGGCCTGGTTAGCAACTACTGTCGTAACCCTGACAATGAGAGGAGACCCTGGTGTTACACTACTGACCCTGACAGCCGCTGGGAGTACTGCAGTGTGCCACGCTGTGACGATGCAGCCGGACCAGGTATAACAGTAATCAATGGCGATGATTTCTCAGCATTTTACAATAGCATTTAATGACAGCGGTGATGATGGTAAATTAAATGATCACACTCATGAATAAAGATGAATGCAGTGCTCAATCAAAACACAACTGTTCGTAGTCGTAGTCGTGGTTCGTAGTAATACTGGGTGTCACATGGAGGCACCAAAAATTTAGGGAATCTACTAGACTGGGACACTTTTTGTTTGGAACTAGGCCAGCACTGTGTGACTGAGAAGCCAAAGGAGAGGAGCAAGAGGCGCTTTGCTACTACCCCTGCACTACTGCAGCATAACAAAGTCCCTCTCTTTGAGCATAATCACGGGAGATGGAATCCTCATCGCTAAGAAAGAGCAAAAGGGAATCATAAAGGCAACGTGATCGGCGAATTCAGAAAACAAGGGTCATCATTGCAGTAGCCTTTCCCAGAGGAAAGAGCTGCTGAAGGAGAAAGGTTTTAAAAGGGATGCTGTGATTGGCCTGCTGGTGTGCCTGTCATTTTTTTTCCCCAAAAGGCAGGCCAGGTTAATGCAATCAAAGGCCTGCGTGATGCGTGGAGGGGGGATGGGGTGTGTGAGGTTGAGCCACTTGTCAGCTGTCAAAACACAAGACGTGATTGGTTTGTTTCGATTTACACCCGCCCCAACAGTCCTACGCTGTAAACACAGCCAGCATGGTAAGGAGGGGGTGTGTCAGCTCACGTGTGTCTGTGTAGGAGCCTGAATGAATACTCCATGAAGTATCGGATGACATGGTTTCATCAGTGTTATCATAGCTTTTTGGTACACAGCTGCTACCCTTGTTGCAATATGCGTTTGAAACAGTGATGCGCCAGAGTGCGCCATTTGTTTCAATGTAATATATGAGTTCAACGTTAGATGGAAGAAATTAACTTGAATTTTCTTTGAGTTCTATAACCAATCCATCTCATCTTCTGTGCTCAGGATCTACGCCTCCCACCCTCATCCCACATCTGACCTGTTTCACTACTAAAGGTGAAGCATACCGAGGCACAATTGCTGTAAGTGGATCTGGCAAAACATGCCAGAGCTGGTCGGCTCAGACGCCACACCAACATAGCCGCACACCAGACAACTATCCTGACAAGTAAGAGCTACTGTAACTGAGAAATGCTGTTTTTCATAAAAGAGGGACCTATATCATGTTGCCTACATTGTTTGGTTTGCCTGTGTTTATCGTTACTAATGTCTGTTGTTTGTCAGAGGCCTGGTTAACAACTACTGTCGTAACCCTGACGATGAGAAGATGCCCTGGTGTTACACTACTGACCCTGACAGCCGCTGGGAGTACTGCAATGTGCCGAGCTGTGATGATGCAGTCGGACCAGGTATAACATTGATCAGTGGTGATGATTTCTCAGCAGTTTACAATGACATTAATGACAGTGGTGAGAAAGGTAAATTAAGAGATCACACTCATGAATAAAGATGAGTGCAGTGCTCAGTCACAACACACCTGTTCGAAAGAGGCCGACTGCTTGGCCTGTGGTATTGTAGTGGTTATTACATATTCAGACTTTACTTACAAAATATAACAATAAAATATCATGCAATATTAGTCAGTTGTTACTTCACATAAATAGCATGACAGGTCAGAGAGAGTGAAAGGTAAAGCAAGACGGTATTTGTCACTTATATCCACTCTTGTAAAACACAGCCAAGTCACAGTTAATCACAGTCAGAAACACAGGTGAAATACACTTTTCGGATTCAAACAAGGCTTGTTAGTCACTTGCTTGCACATAACCACCACATTTATAAAGTAGGTCACAGATTTCATTGGGGGGCGGGGGATGTAGGTGAAGACATGCTCGACTCAGTCGACACTACCTCTGATAGAAAGTAGAGCATGAATTTCACAAGCTGCAACTCCAGGTCACAATACCAGTGAAACACACTTAAATTCAACTCAGTCCGCAGAATCAGGAAGCCCCGTCCCCACTCCTGCACAGAGCCACCGAGCCTGTTCACGTCTTTATTCAAAGTTTATTATCACTAAAGGTGTTCCGTGTCCAAATCTCACCAAATATGGCATTGCACGTCACTGAGCTATTATCTTTGCATATGACATATTTTTTCAACAAAAGACCAATACAGAAAAGTGGTAGTGGTGAGGTGCTCTATCAACAGCTTACAAACCAATCCCTTCTTCTGTGCTCAGCATCCACGCCTCCCTCCATCATCCCAGATCTGACCTGTTTCACTGGTGAAGGTGAAGCATACCGAGGCACCACTGCTGTAAGTGAATCTGGCAAAACATGCCAGAGCTGGTCGGCTCAGACGCCACACCAACACGACCGCACAACAGACAACTATCCTGACAAGTAAGAGCTACTGTAACTGGAAAATTTTGTTTGTTTCTAAAAGAGGGGCCTATGGCATGTTGCCTTCATTGTTTGGTTTGCCCATTTTTATCATTATTACTGTCTGTTGTTTGTCAGAGGCCTGGTTAACAACTACTGTCGTAACCCCGATGATGCGAAGAAACCCTGGTGTTACACTACTGACCCTGACAGCCGCTGGGAGTACTGCAGTGTGCCGCGCTGTGACGATGCAGTTCAACCAGGTATCACAGTAATCAATTATGATGAGTTTTTTACCCAGTAACAATAACATCAGTGACAGTGGAGATGATGGTAGATTAGAGACCACACTGTTGAATAAAGACAGTTGCAGTGCTTGTTCAAAATACACCTGTTTGGAACAGGCCAACTTCTTGGCCTGTGGTATTGGTGCTTGCAGCTTTCAGGTGAATGACTCATACAAGCATCGTCACACTCAACACTGCACTAGCTTGGGTTCTGAGCAACACACCTGAGCTCCAAACGGCTGGAGATTTATTATGATGTTGACATATGAAAAATGTTGAATAATGTTGCTATTATTATCACTGTACCCTGAAATAACTTACAAAAAGCCCCCAAAGAAAAAATATGCATTTGACTATTAAATTAAATTAGCAGCTACTTGCGGTCAGAAACACTGGTGAAACACACTTTTGCTCGACTCTGTCCGCAGAGCCCTGAAGCTCCACCCCCACTGCTGAATGAGCCACCAAACTGTTTGCTTGTTTATTCAAAATGTATTAATATTGAGCGTGTTACAGGTCCAAATTCCACCAAATTTGAGATTGCATGTACTAGCACCTGAATGATCAGATATGCAAAACTGAAAGTTTCCTATGGTGTATATTTTTTCTTATGCAGTGTACATCCTGGAGTGTACATTCGGAACAGGAAAACAATACAGAGGAACAAAATCCAAAACAACAACAGGAAAGACATGTCAGAGTTGGGCAGCAAGATACCCACACACGCCTAAGTATGTATTCATGAAATATCGAGTCAGTTTACACATCACATCGTTTCTTTTTATGTCTGTTCATGTAATTTTTCTCAATGTGTGCTGCAGCTTCACACCGCAGGAATATCCACGAGCAGACCTGAAGTCCAACTTCTGCAGGAACCCTGATGGAGCCAGTGGGGGACCCTGGTGTTACACCACTGACCCAGACACCCGCTGGGAATACTGCGATGTAGCCACCTGCACTGGTAAAAATTATTTATTTCATGTGTTCATGGCACAAATACGAACTGTTGCTGTATATATATATATATCTGTATACATACATATATATATATATATATATATGTATGCCCGAGCTACTCTCCCAGTTTGGGGGTCACTGCCCCGAGTGCTCCTACTACCACGGGGACCAAGTTAACTTTGACCTTCCACATCTGTTCCAGTTGTCTTTCAACCCTTGATACTTCACCTTTTCGTGTTCCTTCTTTCTGATGTTGCTGTCTGCTGGTAGTGCCAAATCTACCACCACTGCCCTCTTCTGGTGTTTGTCAGCCACCGCTATGTCAGTTGGGTAGCCAGCAGCTGTACCTGGAGGCTAAAGTCCCACAGGATCTTTGCCCTGTTGTTCTCAAACACCTTTCCTGGTGTGTCTCATTGGGATTTGGGTACTTCGAGTCCATACTGGATGCAGATGTTCCTATACACTATCCCAGCCACTTGCTTGTGCCTCTCCATGTACGCTGGTCCTGCCTGCATACACCCTGCCACAATGTGCTGAACCATTTCAGGGGCATCTTTGCACAGCCTGCACCTTTGGTCTGATATGCTGTGGTAGACTCTGGCCTCTATGGCCCTTGTGTATAGGGCCTGTTCTTGTGCTGCTATGATTAGTGCCTCTGTGCTGTCTGTCAGTCCAGCATTCTCCAGCCACTGGTAGGTCTTCTTGATATCAGCCACTTCCGCTATCTGACGGTGGTGTGCACCATGTAGGGGCTTGTCCCTCCATGTTGTTTGCTCCTCCACCTCTTTGCCCTCATCAGGTTTCTCCTGTCTGAGGCATTCACTTAGCAGCTCATCTTTTGGGGCTATCCTCTTGATGTACTCTTGGACTTTGGATGTTTCATCCTGGATAGTGGCTCTGATGCTCATTAGTCCTCGGCCTCCCTTTTTCCGCTTAGTGTATAGCCTCAGGGTGCTGGACTTGGGGTGGGACCCTCCATGCATGGTGAGGAGCTTTCTTGTCTTGATATCTGTGGCTTCTATGATCCCAGCTGGGTATCTGATGACTGGCAGTGTGTACATGTTGATGGCTTGGACCTTGTTCTGACCATTCAGCTGACTTCTCAGGACTTGCCTTACTCTCTGGAGGTATTTGGTTGTTTGGATCGACTTCCTTGCGGCTTCCTCATGATTTCCATTAGCCTGTGGAATCCCATGGAACTTGTAGCTTTCCTGGATATCTCCTATGTTGCCCCCTGGTAGGTCAACTCCCTCAGTTTGGGGGCGGTTGCCTGAACCCCCCCTGAGTCCATCAGTGTTCAGCAATGAGTCCAGATACTGCTCACTGCAGTTGGAGAGAACGCTTTGCTGATTGCTGCACTGATAGAGTAACATCTTTGGGTGGACGCAGTGTGGTGGCGTGGGGCAGCATTTCCCTCACAGGAAAAACGAGGCTTGTCATCGCTGGAGGTAATCTCAATGCAGAGAGATATGGAGATGAAATTCTGCAACCAGTGGCAATTCCATATCTCCACAGTCTGGAACCGAACTCTATCCTCCAAGATGACAGTGCTCGCCCCCACAGAGGTAGTTAATCAGAGACTACCTCTAGAATTTGGGAGTGGAGAGGATGGAATGGCCTGCCAGCAGTCCTGACCTCAACCCCACTGAACACTTGTGGGATCAGCTTGGGCGTGCTGTTGGTGCCATAGTGACCAACACAACCACGCTGGCTGACTTGCGACAAATGCTTGTTGAAGAATGGGTTGCCATCCCACAGCAGTGTGTGACCAGGCTGGTGACCAGCATCAGAATCAATATCAGAATCAGAATAACTTTATTGTCCTCAGAGAGGAAATTTGTCTTGGACAACAAGGCGGCTGCGGCTCACAATTTAAAATACAAATGACATTTACAAGACATAAGAACTTACGAGGACAGTTCAGTGCTTAGATGGTATCTGGGAAGTCCATTCGATTTTTACACATGACCCAGCAAAGAAATGTGGTTTGTGCAGGAGTCTGCATTCATTAGTGTACACAGTGAATAAGAAAGGAGAGCCCACAAAGCATTGGGGAACTCCAGTGCTGCAGTATTTTGTTTCAGATAAAGTTCCATTTATACAGACCTGTTGTGGTCTGTTCGTTAAAAGTGAATGGAGCCATTTGACCACAGAGGGATTTACATTTAGGTCTAAAAACTTATCTATAAGCAGCTGTGGACAGACTGTGTCGAATGCTGAACTAAATTCAGCAAGTAAGACTCTAGCGTAGGCCTTAGGGTCTTCCAGGTGTTTGCTGATTAAGTGAGACACACTAATTATTGCGTCTTCCGTACTACACCCTGCTTTATAAGCAAATTGGAGGGGGTCGAGACAAGAGGATATTGCAGGGGCTGGAGCCTATCCCTGCTGACATCGGGTGAGAGGCAGGGTTCACCCTGGACAGGTCGCCAGACTATCGCAGGGCTGACACACAGAGACAGACAACTACTCACACTCACATTCACACCTTTGGATAATTTAGACTTATCAATTAACCTAGTCCCCAAACTGCATGTCTTTGGACCGTGGGAGGAAGCCGGAGTGCCCGGAGAGAACCCATGCTGACACGGGAAGAACATGCAAACTCCGCACAGAGGGGTTCCCACACCCGGGATTGAGCTGGCAACCCTCTTGCTGTGAGGCGACAGTGCTAACCACCACACCACCGTGCCGCCCCCTTGTTAAAGATATAGGTCTGAAATGCTTATTCTCTGTAGGACATGTTACCTTTGGAACAGGAATGATTTTTGATTTTTTCCAGAGCTCAGGGACAGCATGATTCGTTAAAGACATATTAAAAATAGGATGCCAAGCCTCAGTCAGTTCAGATGAGCAATATTTGTACAGACATACAGGTAGGCCATCAGGGCCTGTGGATTTCTTATTGCGTACATTTTTTAAGACGGACTGTACCCATAGGGGATCGATTTCTACCCAATCAGATGGGACTTCAATAGAATCAAGCATACCACATATTTCTGAAGGAGAGGAGTTTGGAGAGTCATGTCTTAAAAAGAAGTCATTAAGATCATTTGCTCTGTCCAAATCATTCAGCGTCACAATGTGCTTTTTACCAGAAGACATATTGGTGACTTTTTTCATAGAGTTCCAAAGTTTTTTGTTGTCCATTGTGCAGAAGTTCTGTTCAATTACTCTGCGATGTTTGTCTCTTGCCTTCCTCAGCATCATGTTCAGCTGCTTTTGTGCTACAGCCACGCCCATTCGATCCTTATTTTTAATGGCGAGCTTCTTTTTATTGATGCAGGCTTTAACCTCCTTAGTAACAATGGCTTGTTGTTAGGGTAGTGGACCACACACTTTTTAGGGACTTGTCAACACAGAATTTAATATAATCTGTGATGGTCTCTGAAGCCTCATTTAGTTCCAAGTGATGGAAAATATTCCAATCTGTACAGGAGAAGCAGCCTCTCAATGTGTCCACACTGTCTTCATTCCACTGCAGGATCGTCTTCTGTTGGGGTTTGTTCGATATGAGTGCAGATTTGTATGTGGGCAAAAGGTGTACAGTCAGATGGTCAGAATTTGAGAGAGGAGGAAGGATCTTTGCTTTAAAAGCATCTTTAATGTTACTGTAGCACTTATCTAGTACCCTGTCATTTCGTGTGCCCCGTTTAACAAATTGGTAAAATCCAGGCAGTGCAGGCTCCAGGCGACAGTGATTCAGGTCCCCTAAAACAAAAACAGGGGCCCCCGGGGTGCGTTGTACTAGGTTATGTACACACTTTGCTATACCATCTGCAGCTCTAGCAGCATTTCCACTGGGGGGTTCATAAGTTGCACACAAGATAAGGTTCCCAAATTCCCTGGATAAGTAAAAGGGTCTCATGGATATACAAATCACTTCAAGGTCGAGGTCACATATCGTTTCTCTGATAGTTAGTTGACTGCACCAGCTGTCTCTAACATATATGCAAATACCCCCACCTTTAGTTTTCCCAGAGAAGGCCTTTCTGTCAACCTGCACACATGAAAAGCCTTGCAGTTGGATCAAAGAGTCAGGAATATCTTTGCGGAGCCACGATTCTGTGAAGACCATGATACACGATTCTCTGTATTCATGGCCGAATCGTGTGTTTAGTCTTAGCTCCTCCATTTTACTGCACAGTAATCTCACATTACTCAAGATGATTGAAGGAAGAGGTGGTTTATTACCCCTTCATCGAAGACGCTGTCTGACGCCTCCACATTTGCCTCTCTTTCACCGTTGCGGTCCTCTAGCAGCCGGTCTCCTTATCACCTCCGAGGGCAGGTGCTCCGGTGGTGAGTCTCTGCTCCACTGGCAGGCAAGCAGGAACTCCTTTGTGTAAACAAGGTGAAATGCATTGTCCGTGGAGGGTGTAGGGTGTTATAAAGTTCACTGATAGTCAGAAGTAACAGTAGCGGTAGGAGAGTCTTCATGGTAAAAAACTTCTCAAGTGGTCCACTGAAGTTCGCTGAAGAGCATCCGCTGCTGCAGTCAGTTAGCAGCTAACTAGCCGGGGGCTAGTGAGTGCTAGGTCCAAAGTTGGCGTCTGCTGGCATCTCACGAGTTTGCGGTCAAAAGTGCGTTTTTTCGGACGGACAGACTACCAGAGTTTGTGTAGACACATGACTCAGTTCTTGTGTGCCAAGTAAAAACGTTAGTAAATACACATAAAAGAGGTTAAAACAAGCAACAAGTAGCCACAGCAGAATCGTGTTGCCTGCAGTGCAGCACCACCGTGAGGAGAAGGTGCCAGGCTGTTGTGGCTGGATATGGTTCTTCTACACGCTACTGAGGCTCCTGTTTGTTAAATGAATAAATTGTTAAATTGCCAATATCTGTCTTGTTTCTTCAGACTTCAATCATCCAATCCACCAAACAACACCAAACAAGCTTCAACATCACCATCGACAACTCCACCCTATCCCCCTCCCCTCACTGCCGCAACCTTGGTATCATCTTCGACAGCAACCTCTCCTTCGACCAACACATCAAACAAGTCACTAAAACAGCCTTCTTTCACCTTAAAAACATTTCTCGCCTCCGCCCCTCACTCTCTCGCAATGCTGCTGAAACCCTGATCCACGCCTTCATTACATCCCGCTTTGACTATTGCAATAGCATCCTTTATGGCACAACCTCCAAACTCCTCAATAAACTCCAATATATCCAAAACTCCCGCCTCCTCACTCACACCCGCTCCCGCGACCACATCACCCCTGTCCTTCAGAACCTCCACGGGCTCCCTGTTCCACAACGCATCCACTTCAAACTCTTCCTACTCACCCATAAAGCCCTCCACAACCAGGCCCCCTCTTACCTCACAGACCTACTCCACCCTTACACCCCTTCCTGCAGCCTCCACTCTTCCAATGCCAACCTTCTCACCGTCCCCAAGACCAAGCACAGAACCTGGGGAGACAGAGCCTTCTGCGCTGCTGCCCCCACCCTCTGGAACTCCCTCCCAAAACACATCCGTGACTGCACTGACCTCCCATCATTCAAATCACTACTCAAAACTCACCTGTTCCGTTCTGCTTTTAATGTTTAGCTACTTTTATTCACTTATTTATTTATTTGTTTTTTCACTCCCATTGTTATTCCTCTTTGTCTTCGATGTCTTTTGCTGAAAATAGTTCTTTGATGTGTTTGAACCATCTCTGTAAAGTTACTTTGAAAAGCGTTTTATAAATAAAATGTATTATTATCATTATTATTATTATTATTATTATTATTATTATTAGCATTATTTATTTAAAGAGGAAAGAAACAGGCTTTTCAATGGTATAAGATTTATTGCCAAGAAGCACTGTTACAACAAAGAACTAATCTACCAAAAACAAATTTCTTTACTTTTTATTCTTAGTTTATATATAAATGTACACTCATCAGCCACTTTATTGGGTACACCTGTTCAACTGCTATTTACTGCAAATCATTAATCAGCCAATCACAATGCATTTAGGCATGTAGACATGGTCAAGACGACCTGCTGAAGTTCAAACCGAGTATCAGGATGGAGAAGAAAGGTGATTTAAGTGACTTTGAACATGGCATGGTTGTTGGTGCCGGACGGGCTGGTCTGAGTATTTCAGAAACTGCTGATCTACTGGGATTTTCACCCAAAACCATCTCTAGGGTTTACAGAGGATGGTTTGAAAATAGATAATATCCAGTGAGCAGCAGTTCTCTTGGTGAAAATGCCTTGTTGATGCCAGAGGTCAGAGCAGAATGGCCAGACTGGTTTGAGATGATAGAAAGGCAACAGTAACTCAAATTACCACTCGTTACAACCAAGGTCTGCAGAAGACCATCTCTGAATGAAAGACACCTCGAACCTAGAAGCAGATCAGCTGAAGTAGCAGAAGACCACACCAGGTGCCACTCCTGCCAGCTAAGAACAGGAAACTGAGGCTACAGTTCACACAGGCTCACCAAAATCGGACAATAGAAGACTGGACAAATGTTTCCTGGTCTGATGAGTTTCGATTTCTGCCGCGACATTCAGATGGTGGGGTCAGAATTTGACATAAACAGCATGAAAGCATGGATCCATCCTGCCTTGTTTCAAAGGTTCAGGCTGCTGATGGTGGTGTAATGGTGTGGGGGAGATTTTCTTACACTTTGGGCCCCTTAGTACAAACTGAGCATTGTTTAAACTCCACAGCCTACCTGCTGACCGTGTCCATCCCTTTGTGACCACGGTGTACCCATCTTCTGATGGCTACTTCCAGCAGGATAACGCTCCATGTCACAAAGCTCAAATCATCATCTCAAACTGGTTTCTTGAACATGACAACGAGTTCACTGTACTCCAACGGCCTTCATAGTCCCCAGATCTCAATCCAGCAGAGCAACTTTGGGATGTGGTGGGACAGGAGGTTTGCATCATGGATGTGCACCTGACAATCTTTTCTTTTTTTTTATGTTTTTCTTTTTCTTCTTACATCTTTTTATATACAAGTGTAAAGTGCACTGTATAAAGTGTCATCAAAAGTGCCACAGTAGACCAATACATCAGAGAGGTAATGTCATGTGTCTGTGCTTGTTCCTTTACAGATGAGTGTATGCACTGCAGTGGTGAGGACTACAGAGGAAACATCTCAGTTACAGAAGACAGTTACACCTGCCAACGCTGGGACTCCCAGGAACCTCACAGCCATGGCTATGACCCTCACGTGTAAGACGACCAAACAGCACATCATTCTGTCAACCAACCACATGCAGGATTACTTGATATTTGATAAATGTATGTATGAATGTATTAACTTTAAAACCAAGCCCAAGCTGAATGACTACAGACCTGTGGCTCTGACAGATGTTGTCATGAAACCTCTGAACGCCTGGAATGTAACATCTCTCCAGCGTTGTCTTAGAGCTGTATCAGTTCTGCGAACAGCTCTGTGATGATTTCTTAACACCTAGAGGCCTCTAACACTTAGTTCTCTTTGTCTATTTCAGTTTAGCTTTTAATACTGTTTTCCCAACAGGGCTGTAGAACAAACTCTTTCATTTGGGAGTTGAACAGTCCCTGTGTCGATGTCTCCTTGACTGTTTGTAGCAACAAATTCTCCAAATCCTTAACTATCAGCACTGGGCTCCACAGGGGTATGTAATGCCCCTACTCCTGTACTCCCTGCACACAAATGACTAGTCAGGTTATATATCTGGTAGACTAGTGTAATGCAAACAACTTGGAATTAAAAGCTTCCAAAACCAAGAAATCAGTAGTGGACTTTCACAGGAGCTGTGGAGATCACCTACTCTTGGTCACCTTGCTGAAATGCAACATGTGGACAGCTACAAATTTCTGGGACTGACAGTCTCCCTTTCCTTGAATTCAGAGGACAACAGCACTAATATTCTCAGTAAAGCAAACCAGAGTCTTGTTTTTAACATCATGCAACCCTGCATCCTTGTATGAGGACATTATATTTTGGGTTAGCTGCACCTTAAACTTCATTTGCTTAACTTAGACCTGTTGTCCTCATTCGCTGACACTTTTTTGTGTCATGTAGTGGTGGCAAAAACACACTACACTAATCCATGTAAAAACAAGATGGCTAGACTTTAGCACTGACCGCTAACCCACAGAGTTACAAAACACTGAACAAATGTAGCATTGTTTGCAATTTTGTTTTTTGCACAACAATGTTCACACATTAAAATAAACAGTTTTCTATTTCTATTTCTCAGACTTGAAAATCAACCTATTGTCTTTTTTTTTTTTCAAAACTACTTCTGCTTCAAAGCCAATGCTTAGTTTTTAAGGTTATCAGGTCCTACTAATCCAAAATAGCAAGGAAAAATATGAAATGCATACCAAACAAAAGCCTCTCAGGAGGTTAAAGGAATACTCTGACGATTTGGGAGTTATGCCCTTTCTCTATCATTTTCACATTGAGACAACATGATCAATATCTTTTTTGGGTCTGTACATCCAGTGGCTGGGTTTCAGCGGTTAGCATTGCAGCTTAGTTTAGCAAATACAATTGAAGTCTATAGGGGATCAGTAGCCTGCTCGGTAAAAGTGAACAAATAAACGTTAGAAACCCTGAAGCTGGTATTTCTACACGTGCATTTAAAATAAACAGAAACATTTTTAGTCATTTTAGAAGAACTTTGATACATGCTAGGTCACTCGGGTAAAAGCAAACAAAGTGACAAAATGGACGATATTACTCACTCGACTGAAAGCTGTCCATCAGCTCCTGCAGGCCTGGGGCGTTTTTTCCAACATGAAAAAATGTTTCAATCACGCCAGGATTAGTGATTGCTGCAAAGTTTTCACTCCTTGTGATGCACTCTCTGAGGCGGTTTTCTTCCTGATGATATGCAGTATCTCCCCAACAATGGTAGCACTGAATCCCATTCTGTGCAGCAAAATTATTCCACCTCCGTAGGCGTAGGTTGGCAAGCCCTGCAGCTACACCACCAATCCTCCCCTGACCTCCGTCTCTCTTCGGCCCCTTGCTGTTACGCTGAATCAGAGGATTCAGCCCGTCTTCTTGCCCGCTCAGCATCGAACACCTGGAGTTCATCATCCAGCTGAAGCAGGTATGGCTCTGGATCTGTGTCCGTGTGGATGTGCATGAATGACGAAGACTGTAGACAATCACGGTGTAGCACTCATTAGGTTTTATTAGCCGTGCTCCAGATAACAACAACACAGTCGACAGCACGTACCCAGCATTCCTAGCAGCCCTAACATCATCACACTGTAGCAGTAACTATGGAAACTGTCAACAAAGTCTACCATCCGCTACAAGAAACTCTTCAAAATCGCGTTCAAAGTCGTCCATTGCAGCTACTGCAGTCCGGAGATATCGTTTTGTTTACAGGCTACGTCTGTGCCTGCTCACCGGTGTATCCCTCCGCGGATCACAGCGCAGGGTGTAAACACACTATCCGTGTATCAAACTTCTTCTAAAACGACTAAAAAGGACTCTCGTTTTTCAAATTAATGTTTAAACATGTTTATTTTAAATGCACGTACAGAAATGCCAGCTTCAGGGTTTCTGGAACGTTTATTTGTTCACTTTTACCGAGCAGGGTACTGACCCCCTATAGACTTCAATTGTATTCGCTAAGCTAAGCCGCAATGCTAACCGCTGAGACCCAGCCACTGGATGTACAGACCCAAAAAAGATATTGATCATGTTGTCTCACTATGAAAATGATAGAGAAAGGGCATAACTCCCAAATCATCGGCGTATTCTTTTAAGACAATTTAAAAAATGTGGAACATCCAGGGTGTTTGATGCAGTTTTACAGAGCAGCAGTAGAGGGCCTCCTGACCTACGCAATAACTTTGTGGTTTGGCAACATGTCAGCTGAGGACAATAGACAGCTGGACATAGTGGTGTGTATGATACCCAGAATTACTTATAAGACTAGGCTACAAAGGCTCTCACCCATCAAACAACCTTTTTAATTTCTGTCCTTCTCACAAAATACATTTAACAAGTATTGTTGTGGCAATTTTGCAAATTCTCTGCTGCTTCTGGTGAAGAATGAAATAGAGACTTCTGCCGGCCGACAAAGTTTTTTATTCTCTCAGCTGAGAAAAGGTCAGTCAACATTCAAGCGAGCGGTCAAGATGAAGAAAGACCCTGAGCAGGGGAAGAGCTAAACATTTATACCTGAAGACCGCCCCTAAGTGGCCTGGGAATGTCCTTCAGGAGTCTTCACAAAGATCTTTGAATAAGTAGCTCTTTGTTACCTTTTGGTCTGCTGTAGGGACCAGCATCCCCCCCCCCCAGGGTGTTGTTTCACACTTGGGGCATCCTGCAGGATTTTACATATCATTGTGAAAGTAAGGTGCAGACGTAATACACAAGATGGAGATCTTAAATTTGCAATCACAGTATTAAGACCAGAACATCCAAGTTCCAAAGCGGCACATATCCTGATCTTTTGGGAGTTAAACATTGAATTTTGTCATGACAATTCATTTTTAATTTTTGATTCCTCTAGTTTTCCAGATAAAGATCTTGTAGAGAACTTCTGCAGAAACCCTGATGGTGAACGCCGACCATGGTGCTTCACCACCAACCCGTCCACACGATGGGACTACTGCACCATACCCCGCTGCAGTAAGTGTTTCTATTTCCTATTTTATGTGTTTCCTTTACTTCTGCCCTATTTCACTATTATAACACCTTAAACCAGACCAAGCTTGAATCATTGAGAGTCAATGTCAGAGGAATTCTAGTCACACAAGAGTAAAAATGTGTTTTAGCTGCTTAGGTGCACACACCTTTAAACAAAAGGTGTGAGTTAAGTTCCTTGTGATGTTTAACCACTTCCTGCTGCAGGACCACCGAACTGTCAAACTGACCCTACACCACATCCTGAGGAAGAAAAGAAAATACCACTTTAATTATTTTGATATTGTTACAACATGATTATTTGACAGAATTAAACCAATAAACACAGTTCATCATTTCAGTCATACACAGAGGAGCTCCATTTGCAGCTTACAAAATTTTAACATGACGCACCTGCTCACAGATACATCCCCATTTAGTTTATCATATGTATAATTGAAAAACATGTTGGTTATACAGTGGCACCATGGTTGAGTGATCAAATAGCAAGAGGGCTCCAGTTGTAAACCCACCAGGTTGCTGGGGCCCTTCTTGGCTTCCTCCCCACAGTCCACAGAATGCAGGTTAGGTTAACTGGTGACTCTAAATTGGCCGTTGGAGTGACCATGAGCATGAATGGTTGTCTGTCTCTATGTGTGATAGTCTGGGGAACCTGTCCAGAGTGTGCCCCTGCCTCTCGCCCAAGCAACTATTTAGTAATTCTGAATTTCACAAGCCCTTTTTAAATAGAAATTGTGCAAATTTGCAAGAAAGCCCAATCAGTCTTCTTTCGGCATTGGCAGTATAAAAACAAAATCAGGGAGTGCAGCAAAATGCTGCCTACCTACTTTTGTTTATACAGAATGCACCTTTTTCAGGGCAATGGGGGGCGTGAGCATATAACAAAACGTGTAGCTCAGCGTGTGACGTAAACAGTGACGTGGGAGGGAAGCCGCGGCTAGTCAGTCCTTCAGCAATTCTCTCGTAAGTTGCCCTGTCCTTCACCGTCCCCCTGATCTGACCTTTAATGGCCTCTTTGTTTGCAAGGGCAAGGAGGCTGCGCAATTCCTTGTCTCCCCATTTGCTCATCTTTACAGTGTCTGTCAGGTTTGCGTTTCCCTCTTGCTACTAGCTGCTCGCTAATTCCTGCTTTCAGCTTTTTCCTGTTTATCCAGCTCCTCCCACAAGTCTTCAACAGCCCCTCCCATTGGGAAGGGCGCCTCGGTCTGTTTAAACCTAAAAGGGTTCTGCCAATATGACTACCCTACGAGGCCGAAAATTGGGCACCTCGAATCAACTCACCAATCCGGCTCTGTGTGTCTAAATGCTCGCAGCTTCAGGCAAAATGGCCCAAGATTCACCAAAAATCTGGCAGTGTAAAAGGGGCTACAGTCAGTTTCATTGATATTTGAAATTCTTTAAAATACTAGCCTCTACTTATTTTTCCCCTTCTCCAATTAATCCATCTCATCTTCTGTGCTCAGCGTCCGAGCCTCCAACCATCATCCCAGAGCTGACCTGTGTCACTGGTAAAGGTGAAGCGTACCGAGGAACGATTGCGGTGACTAAATCCGTCAAAACATGCCAGAGCTGGTCGGCTCAGACACCACACAAACACGACCGCACGCTTGACAACTTTCCCTGCAAGTAAGAGCGACTGTCACTGAAACATTTTTCAACATTTTTCATAGAGGAGGGACATACAGCCTGTTGCCTTTATCATTGGCTCTATGTGTTCATCATTATTGCTGTCTGTTGTTTGTCAGAGGCCTGGATGAGAACTACTGTCGTAACCCCGACAATGAGGAGATGCCCTGGTGTTATACCACTGACAGTGAAACTCGCTGGGAGTACTGCAACTTGGAAAAATGCACGACCGATTCCTCAAAAGATACAACCACAACCACACCTAATCCCCAGCCCCCTTCTACTACAACTCCAACACAAAAAGGTAAATTAGTCAACCTCTACATATGCATTTGTCACATTTTTACCTTGTTTTATCATTTGTTTGCTCACTTTCCCCCATTCTGTTGCATTAGACTGTAAGACTGGAAATGGAGAAACGTACCGAGGTCCAACCTCCATCACCACTAAGGGTGTCACCTGCCAGGCCTGGAGTGCTCAGAGCCCTCACCAACACAAGAGCTTCACCCCAGAAACTCACCCTGACAAGGGGCTGGAGGGAAATGTAAGTGTGTGTGTGTGTGTGTGTGTGTGTGTGTGTGTGTGTGTGTGTGTGTATGTGTGTGTGTGTGTGTGTGTGTGTTAACATTTTGAGTGGTAGACTTTTGGAGTTTTGCTCTGGATGTAATGAACACATTTTTTAACTGATTCCCTCTCTGTATGTCACTGTCAGAGCTGCAGAAACCCAGACAGTGATGCGGGTGGACCGTGGTGCTTCACTACTGACAATAACAAAAAATGGGACTACTGTCACATCCCAAACTGTGGTATGTGAACACTCTTTGGATGTAGAAGGTTACAATTAATCATTGAACTTTTTAACCACTCTACCTGTTTGTTGTCCATAGTGACCTCTCTATAATATCGGATGGATTACATTTGTTGGAAACAACAATATTAGGCCTCACCGAGGGGCACCAATAATGTAGGGAACAATTCTTGGCCTCAAGGGGGGAAGTTATTAATATTGTAAATTATACTGGTGATACTGTAAAAGAGGGGACACTATTTGTTGTGATCTAGGCACCAGTGTTGTGTTTTACACGGCGGCACCATCTGTTGGGACTTAAGCCTTAACACGGGCCTGACCTTGTAATAGATGTCCAATTAAAGTATCAAATTGGCTATCGGAAATAGTTAATGATTAATAACAGTAATTATTGATTATGTTCAATAATATGACTTAATTTACATTAAATTAACTCGTGGAGCACCATTCCCGAAAAGGGAAAATGATAGTCAGCTTAAGAGAACAGTCTCATAAAATTCATTTAACTATTCATTTGGAATTTTTGATTGATAATTAAATTAATAACCATAACCAAATTAACAGTAATTATTAATTTATTCATAATTCATATTTATTCATAAAGTGAGCAAGGCAAAACCAAAACACACAAATTCTAACTAACTAACTAACTATCAACAAGCTTGGTGAGTAAGCTCTGTGTGTGTGTGTGTGTGTGTGTGTGTGTGTGTGTGTGTGTGTGTGTGTGTGTGTGTGTGTGCGCGCGCGCAAGAGAGAGAGAGAGAGAGGTATGTGGTAATCAAAGGGCTGTTTGGCCTACAATCGAATCAAAGCTGGCTTCAGATCGGGGGAAGTTTTGTCTGATTGTGTGGTCAGGACAAAGACAAAGGAACAGAAGCAGAAACTTTGAGTTGTCTCTTTTCGGTGTAGCTCTGTTGAAAGCCTGTTTGTAAATGAGTCTATGTGAATGTGATCTGTGTTGCAAAGGGTCTGTATCAGTGCAGGGGATATTGAGTTGCATGCAAGACGTTGTCTGTGAACAGCATTAGCAAACTAGCATCACTTACTGTAGCTTTGGCAAAGCCAACTAACCAATGACTTAACTGCAAACAATTACAACAATGACTCAGTAAACAGTATTAAATCACATACAACAAGTAAAACAGTCTTGCTTAGCCTGTAAAGCTGTGATAAAGGTATGCTGCAGATCTGAGGAAGCTGGTTGCTCAGGGTCTTTGCAGAGTTAGACGCTGGGGTGCTAACTGAACTTGGTTCTCCTTGTTGCTGGAAATTTAGTTGCAAACCTTGAGCTGGTCGACAGCTCACGAGCAAGAGAAAGACTGTCTGAAGGGAGCAGACCTTCTACAGTTGACTCTGACATCAGAGAGTCACATGTCACTGTAAAAGTCCTGTCCTATCAAGTTTGACGACTGGTCTCACTGAGGTGAGGAATAGCTCTCTTTGTCTGAAGAACAAAGAGCATGCAGAGAAGAAAAGCCTTCACATGTCCAGTTTAGATTTTAACAAATGACAAATCATCTGTGGTCCCGTGAATCCTAACACATTGAGAGGAACAGTGTGTAGGCGGTTATAGTGGCACAAATGGAACATGATATAATAATTATGCTTTCTTCAGTGTATATTCACCTGAAAATAAGAATGGTGATACTCAATTTTTTGTACATCTAACTATTTTGTTTTATCATATGTCCGAGCATTATCCTCACAGGCTGCTTGCCATGGCTGTAAACTTTAAGTCTTGTTAGATGACACCAATTTAAACAAATTCAGTGTTTGTGTTTCACTTCTCCTGCAAGAATTCATAACTCTGAACTTTCTTTATAGTTGATTCTAAATGTGGGACACCAGTCATCAAACCAAAGCGCTGTTTTGGTCGGATCGTGGGAGGCTGCGTGTCTAAACCTCACTCGTGGCCCTGGCAAATCAGCCTCCAGACCACGTGAGTAGAACAAGGGACTTTCAACATTTCATAAAAGTATAAGTGATATTGGGTTTCTTAAAAGATGATGCCCCACTTTGTACCTCTAAAAATTAAAATATGTCTAAAAATACACATGAATACTACCTTTTGCAACAACTTATCTGTGTGAAAGTGGAGTTTCCTCCCTCACCCACCTGAAAAGCAAATACAGCTTAAGACTGCAGCCTGACGCTGATATGGCCTTCTGCCTGACATCCACCTGCATGATTTGATATGCAATGGAATTTATACTATATATGTAGGAAGATGGTCCCTGCTACATCTTTCTTTCAGCTAAGGGGTCCTTAGCCTGAAAAATGTTGAAGGCCCCTGCTCTAATGTATACAATGGAGTCACAGAAGTAACCATCAGTTTCTTTCTATTTCACCGAGCATGTTTCTTGATGACCCTGATGAAGGCCACAAGCCGAAATGCGTCGGTCAATAAAGTTTCTTTCCATACCACAAGTGTTGCTGGAGCTCTTTTGACATATTTCACTGAGCATGACCTTCTTTTATTGTCATTGTCAGAATCTACTGACTATATCTGGGACTACTTTCAAACCATTACAGTTACGTAATTTTGCTAAAGGAAGATTGTGTTTTTTTCAAGCGTTTTATTCTTTAGTGTGGTGAAAAAATATATTCAACTATCATGGCAGAAACACTTTATATTACTGCCTTGAAATAAAAAAGACAATAGAAAATAGTATTAAATATTTTTGAAACAAATACACAATATGTGCAAAAAAAAATGTTTTCTCAACTGTTTCTGTAGCCTTAAAAATGGAGGAACTTTATATTAGAGGTCAAGTGTGTAGAATTTAGTAGCATCTAGCGGTGTGCCAAGTGTGCAGGAGAACTATAGCTGACGCTAAAAACAAAAATGCAAATGGGCCTATCTAGAGCCAGTGTTTGGTTTGTTTGTTCTGGGCTACTGTAGAACAACATGTGGAATAGGGCCTTCTCTGTATGCTGATATAAACGGCTCATTCTAATGTAACAAAAACATGATGATTCTGATTTCAGATTATAAACTAATGAAAAGATAGTTATAAATATCATATTCCATCTGTGAATAGATGCCCCTAAATCCTACACCCTGGACCTTTAACAGTGGATGCTGGCTGATATGTTACAGTTTTTTAATTATCTTATTTTATTCTTTTTTTTTTTCATTATTTAAATGGGTCATATTATGTTTCTCTTCCGTTTTACTGTTGTCTCTTTCTACCAGTGAGGGATTTCATTTCTGTGGAGGAAGTCTGATTCACCCTCAGTGGGTCCTTACTGCTGCACACTGCCTGGGCAGGTCAGTGAGATGATTAAAAAAAAATTTAAAAAATTAAATTCTGATAACCACTGTACAGCTTGTGTGTAGGTTTATAAACATGTTGTGTACTGTAGGTCTGAGGACCCTGCATACTACAAGGTACTCCTGGGTATCCACACAAAGTCAGGCAATGAGCCATCGCAGCAGGAAAGGAACGTGGAGAAACTGATACGTGCACCCAACAACGTCGACATTGCTCTGCTCAAACTGCAGAGGTAAAAACTGGACTGATCATCCTACTGTCACCACTGTTTCAAATATTTATAATCATAGTGGTTGTGATGCAACTATCCTTCTTTAACCCACTATTGCTACTCAGTGGTGGAAAGTCACCAAGTAATTTTACTCAGGTACTGCATTTGCACTTTACCACCGCTGGTGTTTTGTGTGTTTTCAGCCCTGCACTAATAAACGACAAAGTCCTGCCAGTTTGTCTGCCAGAGCAGGACTACATTGTTCCCGCTAGAACCGAGTGTTATGTCACTGGATGGGGTCAAACCCAAGGTACAGTGCGTTATAGTTGTCTGTGTGTCTTGCACTATCTTTGTGAGGACCAATTTAGGACGTGCTAGCCAGCCCTCACTTCTTCTCAGATGTTTTCAGAAACATATTTTAGTGTTCTGTCTCGCTGTTGGTCTGGCTGGTGGGCATGCTTGGTACTTCAGTACGCTGTGTCCAACATGGCTGCCGGGTTACAAATATTCTTATTTTACAGCTAAACAGTATTGTGACATGAGTTTCTGAAAACATTTATGAAATGTGCAATGCAGCTACAGAATCTTTATTCATATTTGAACAGTGCTGCCTAGTTTGACAGTTTGACCACAGTTCACAAATCCTGATCGACAGCTGTGGTAAAGACGCCTCTGCCCGGTAGATTCTTGTAAATACCATTAATGGCAGTAAAGGCAGTCGGAGGAGGGACGTGGATTTTTTTCACAGACCATCTGTCTCATAGATTATAGTGACAGTTTTAAGTATTACAGTCATTTTCAGAAAAGCTACCAACTGTAGATTATATAATGCTGAAAAAAAGTAGTATACAATACAATACAATATACAGTAGTAACAGTATATTTCTCCAAAAACAAGGTAAATGATCTGGTGACTCTTTAAGTTGTCAATTGTAAAAGCCCAGTAAGTAGAAATAATGCCACATTCAAGCCGAAGTTAACAGATTTTATTACATTTGTTGCATTTTCAATTAAGAAACCCCAGATAGTCTAAAACTATAAACTGGATAACTGTGTTGCAGGTACGGGAGGTGCAGACTTCCTGAAGGAAATTGGGGTTTCTGTGATCGAGAACAAGATCTGTAATCGTCCATCGTACATGAACGGCTTAATCAAGGGCCATGAGATGTGCGCTGGAATCAATGAGAGAGAAATGGATTCCTGCCAGGTATGACAAACTACAAAAACTGGGGAACATTTTAGAAAACTACATAGTGCTGTGTATTGCTGTTGACCATGGTCTCTTTTGTGATACAGTAGTACTTTATTAAGTATTAGGGCATTACAAACCTGGAAAATAAAACATTACTGTTATTAAAATCTAATTATTATGAAGTAAAATCATTCAGCCACATTGTTCAGTACAACTGCCCATTATGTTACTTCACTGGACTAAACTGTCCAAGCAAGTGGCTTGTTGTTCTAATGGACTCACAGAGCTCAGCACTTCATTAATTAAATGTTATTGTAATCAACTGCAATGACTGCCAAAGGTGTAATGTAAGACCCAGTGTATATGATTTTAGATATAAATCTTGACTTGTTTGTACATATTTTACCTACATCTGTTAGTGAATATACATTTTCCATATCTCTGTCACCTGTAGTTCTGTGATCTAAAACTTTTCTTCCTTCATGCTTCACTGGTGTTCTTTTCCAGCCTAGTTTTGGACTGAAAACTATTTGTTCTCCTTGCAGGTTGACAGCGGTGGTCCTCTGGTGTGTAAAAGCCAGAACAGTTACATCCTGCAGGGTGTGACTTCATGGGGTGATGGATGTACCACTCCTATGAAACCCGGCGTCTACGCTCGAGTCTCCAAGTTTGTCAACTGGATCAACAAAGCCATCAATGAAAATTAAAAACCATACACCTAAAAATAATCCAGTAGCTTCAGTCGCAGAAAGTGACATTGTGCTCTTTGAAGATACTTTAACATGCATGTACCGTTCTGCTCCAACATGACTACTTCAGTTTGTTTTCTGGTCTTGTCTGATGTCAACAGATGTTTTTTTTCTCTGGTGTATACAAAATAAGCCAATCATGTGTCTGGATTTGGCATGTAAAGGTGTCTCTATAAGAGCTGAAAAATAAAACTTAATACAAATGAAATGGGGGAGTCACGCTTTATAGAAAATGTATAGCATTCCTTGGTTTTACCTGAGGTCAAATCTATACATACATGCATGGAGAGTCAGTCAAACAGCTGTTGAGAAAATGTTACTAAGGTCCCGTTTATACGACAACGATTTCAACTGAAAATGGTAAACCTTAGTTGCGTTTTGGCCCATCGTTTACACGACAGCAGCGTTTTGAATGCCTGAGGAGGCAACGTTTTGAAAACAGGTTCCAGAGTGCAATTTGTTAGAAACGGCACCGTCTCCGTTGTCATGTAAACTTGCAATATGCAGTTCCTCTGAAAATGGAGACTTTTCGCACATGCGCATTATGCTTCCAGTCGACCATCACAACAACAATGGCGGACTCCCAAGCTCTGCTTGTACTGCTCACCCTGTTGAATTGGTTGCCATTTTGTTTGTTTATACATCACCAGTCTGTGGAAGGAAGCGTAAGCATCACACTGCCAACTACTGACCTGGCATAAATACTGCAGCGTTTTTGGTCATTTTTGCGGATCCATGTGCATGGTGATTGTTATCAAAATGTTGTCGTCTAAACGTAGAACTTTTTTCAAAACGAAAATGAGAAACGATTCTGTTTTCAGTGCATCATTTTCGTGCAAACATGGCCTAATAGTTGAGCTTTCTGATAACAGGAGCCAAAGGCGTCAAGTTCATGTCTCTGTGGCTAATGTTAGCTAGCCCCGAATCACAGTGTGTCCTCTGTCTCACTCCCCCCACAATAGACCATCTCACCCGGGGAAGAGCTGGCAGCAGCTTAGGAGACAGACCTCCAGTCAGTGGCTACAGTAACCCGAATCCAGCCAATGCCAACCCCAGATCTGGAGGACTGGACAGCCCTTACTCTCTGCTGGATTAGCCATCAGGATATCAGTAGACCCGGTGCTGCCGCTGGCCACCAGCCCACTGTGACACCTACTGGGGAAGCAATCCACAATTCAAAATGGTGTTAAGCAAGGCGAACGAACATTTGGTGGCTAAAGTTGGCTTGCTAATTCTTGCCTCAATTTTGATCTGATACACAGAGAGAGACACAGAGAGATGGTTAGCAGAGCAAGGAGTGGCTGATTGAATGAGTTGCCAGCAACTCGACTATGAAATAACATTGAATAAATCAATGTTGGGAAACACTGGGTTACTGTATGAAGCATGTTCATATGCTCGTGGTCATCAAGTGGGAGGGGACAGGACAGAGAGGGGAAAGAGGCAGGAGGAGTGTGTATTTTCTATTTGTTCCTCTTTTTCAAATTTTAGGGAATTCTTCCTACCCCAGCTTTAAACAGAGCATATCCTCTTGTTGAGTTACTTCAACGTTTATTTTTATGAGTGAACATGAATCAGTGAAAGCCTCAGTATGAACTCAGAGTAGCGCTGTAAAAGACTCCTGTGCCAGCCAGTTCATCAGACATGAACAGACTGCAGCCATGTTACATGTTGCCAACTTATATTGTTACCTTTGTGTGTATTGTGATGACATGGTTTTGCTTGTTTAATTTGAGTGTTTGTTTTGTCTTTTCCAGCAGGCGACATACATATATATTTATGTAGGACAGTGAAGACAGGAAGGTACAGAAGCTTATCTTCTTCTTCCCTCTGAACACAAGGCAATCTTTATCCTCCAGTAACAGTAGAGAAACTGTTTATTTATTTATCTTCAGAGTCCAGTGAAGTCATTGCACCTGCACATTTCATCTCTTTTATTTTGAAGGCTGATTCTGATACACCACTTTCCTTGCTTTGGTTGGTGTGGTTTCTCTGACCATTGATTGGACAGTTCTAAGGCTAATATATTTTTTTTTCTCTGTCCTTGTTTAGACATGAATCATCTTGAGCTGCATGAGTAAATCTTTGTTGACAGAAACAGATTTAGTTCTTGCAATTTCTAATGTGCACTCTTTGTTTTTCAGTCAGTCTTTGAACATGAATCTAATATTAGCTTGGATTATTTTTATGCCTCTGCACCAATGATAGCCACAGCTGGAGGCATTATTTTCTTGGGTTGTCCATCTGTCCATCTATCGGTCCATCTCATTCACTTAAATGTGGTATCTCAAGAACGTCACGAGGGAATTTCTTCAATTGTGGCACAAACATCCACTCAGACTGAACAATGAACTCAATTCAATCAATCAATCAATTTTATTTATAAATCGCAATTTGCCTCACAGGGCTTTACAGCATATGACATCCCTCTGTCCTTTGGACCCTCACAGTGGATAAGGAAAAACTCCCCCAAAAAAAAACCTTTACCGGGGAAAAAAACAGTAGAAACCTCAGGAAGAGCAACTGAGGAGGGATCCCTCTTCCAGTACGGACAGACGTGCAATAGATGTCGTACAGAACAGATCAGCATAATAAATTAACAGTAATCTGTATGACACAATAAGACAGAAAGAGAGACAGAGAGAGAGACAGAGAGAGTGAGAGAGAGAGAGAGAGAGAGAGAGAGATGCAGGACAGACGGTAATGGCACTAGCTTACAACAACATTCATGAAAGTAATAATATTATCGTTATAGTTCTGGCTACTGTGGTACAATATGTTGAAAGTATATATTAGTATCTGGCAGTATACATGTGTGATAATAATCATATGTGTATAATAACAGTAGAAGTATGACTAATGACTAATGATGGCAGCAGCAGCAGCAGCAGCAGGAGGCATTTGGCAGGACCACGGCAGCAGCACAACCACACACATCACACTATCAGGCACCGCTGCGATATGAGTTAACCTGAGAGACAGTGGAGCACAAAGGCTCCGGAGAAGAAACCAAGTTAGCCTAACTAGGGGCTGGTACAGGGCAAGCCTGAGCCAGCCCTAACTATAAGCTTTATCAAAGAGGAAAGTCTTAAGTCTAGTCTTAAATGTGGAAACAGTGTCTGCCTCCCGGGCTGCAACAGGAAGATGATTCCACAGGAGAGGAGCCTGATAGCTGAAGGCTCTGGCTCCTGATCTACATTTGGAGACTTAAGGGACCACGAGTAACCCTGCATTCTCAGAGCGCAATGTTCTGGTGGGATAATATGGCACTATGAGCTCTCTAAGATATGACGGAGCGTGACCATTTAGAGCTTTATAAGTTAACAGTAGGATTTTAAATTCAATTCTGGATTTTACAGGGAGCCAGTGCAGAGAAGCTAATCAGATTTTGGTGGTGAAAGGTCACTGTGACCTCACAAAACATTTTTTTGGACATAACTCAAGAATTTTATGCTAATTATGACAACATTTCACACAAATTTCTAACTGAATAAAATGATGAAGTGATGGCATTTTATATCCCGAAGGTTTAAAGGTAAACTTTACTGTGACAACTCAGGAACTGAAGGGGAGACATTTGGTCAGATACTGATTTAGTGACACTAATCTAGGTGCCCATCTTGAAAGTGTGCTGATTGGATCTTCTGTGCTGCCAGGTTAAAGATGTGTGTGAAGCATCCACTTTTTAGAATATTTAGCTTCTTTGCAGCAAAATCTGTATTTGTAACATTTTATTGTTATCATGATCCATACAACTGTGAGGTGGTAATCAGGGCCAGTTCCAGAAAATAATGACTAGAGGGGGTGCACATGCCTGGCACATTATTCAACACTACTAAATTATGCATTTTCCAGTCATTTCAGGTGGGATGATACCAGCCAAGCAAGAATATTTAAAGTGACTTTCAAGTGCTTTATTGCAGCAATATTGTAGAACAAAGAAAAGGCTACATTTAGTCTGGGCTACCTCACCCATCAGACCATCTAGCAACAGATGTTTCTTACCCTGAAAATAAAACATAGAAATTCAAACTAGGAATTCTATCTATAACAATCAGTGTTGTCAGCTCAAAACCATCACTGATTGTTACAGATAGAATTCCTAGTTTGAATTTCTAGTTTTTTATTTTATTTTTTATTTCAAATTTGCACAAACCCTATAATGTGGTAGGACAAAGAAACATTATTAACTTCTTCCTACCCCTCTGAACATGACACATACCATCTAACTTACTCAACAACTAATTTATTGTATTGTTTATATGCCCTATTTTTGTTATTTGTTTTTCTGTGTCTTTAAACATGTTCTTCTGTAAACAAACTTGAAGTGGCTCCTCTTTACCTAGCTCGTCGGGTGGCGGTGCTTTGGATGAGCTGGGCACCTACTCTGGGCCTGGGGGTGAAGGCAATGGCTCAGGCGGGAGTGAGCAGGACAAGGCTGCCACTTGCTCCCCAGCAGCTAGGCTAACTTCACATCTTGGTTGAGTCCCAGTCTCACCGTCGTTACCATTGTCTGACTTGTTGCTGGTTGTGTTTTGCTTGAACCATTTTCGAATATCCATGGTGATCTTGTTAACGTTATTTGAGTTACAGGCTGTTAACGGTACAGCAGAAAGCTGCGTCTGGCTGGTGCAGCAGTTGCTGGGCTGGTAACTGCGCTGGACGCAAATGAGTGACATGCAGTCACGCGCACTTGTCAAGACAAACAGCGTTGACAGTGACAGTGAAAGGCAGGAATTTTATTTAATTACCATTTAATTAAAACTAAACTGGCAAATAGAATACGCACTTCACTATCAATGTCTTCTATATTGTTATATCAACATTATTTTTAAAAAACAAACAAAAAAAAACAGGAAGACAACATTTTTTTTCACTCTTGTCAACTGAGTATGCAGACACATAAAATAAGGGTGCAATGCATGCTTGTGCACCCTCGTAGAACCGGGCCTGGTGGTAAATCAAGTTTTTCAAGGATTTTCTTGTGGTTCACAAGGGTTGAGCTGTGCCTTAAAACACTGTTATTTGTTGTTATTCTTTGGTGCAATTGTCAGGGAAAAAATTAAAGTGCAACAAAGGAGGACACACGAGGCCTCCTTTGTTGCACTGTAAGGATTTACTTCACAGTTTTGTGGGGCAACTGTGTCCTTTTGGCACTTAACTTTCCATCGACTGTTGTCTGGACTCTGAAGTTCCCTTTTCCTCACAGTCAAAGCACATTAACTTTCTCTTCTAGTCTAACCTAGATTAAACAGGCTTTTTCTGTAAGAACTACTGATCTGCGTTCAGCTGAAACATAGTAAACAATGGACGAGAGTTTCCGTTAAAGCCAACAAACAGGACATTGCAAACCTATTCAGAACTAATAAAACATTTTTAAAATAGTTTATATCCAAGTTTAAACCATAAATCTGTACAAATAGAAAATCATCAGGAGCTTGGGATTGTTCAGCAGTGCTAGACATTCCTCTGACCCCAAGTGTTTGTAAATGATGTCAACAGGAAATTCATCTGTTCCTCATCATTATATTGTTATAGCCAAACCCAAACGCAGCCACCAGTTTCCCATCAGACATGGTAACTACAAATACATTGTTTGTCTGGGCAAGTTTTAGATGTGACCTTTTCACAAGTACATCACTGGGGTTTGTGTGTTTCACCACTGCGTATCACAGGGCTGTGAGCAGTTCTTCTGTGATGTTATTCTCAGCACCATTTCTATTTATTTCTCATTAGGAAAAAATTTTAATTCAAACAGCATACATTTAAACAATATGGTTAAATTTACATCTTTAAACACCTCTTAAATAACCTCTTAATGGCAAAAATATATCTGTATGTTATAGATTCATGTTAGAAAACTTAGGATAAAACTAAAAAACCTTTATTGTTCTCAGTATTCATTCTGCAGTAGGGCTAGTTTTTATATCTGTCAGTTGTCAGTTAAGAAAATAAAGACTGTATAAGATATTTGAAATAGATTAAAGAAAGATTTATAAATATCACCTCTGCTCCACTAGATGTGCCTGTTTTCCTGGCTGTTCCCTTTTGTTGCAGGATGTGGGTTAAGGCGGAGAGTTATCGCTGACATCATGAGCCACACCTGGGCCTGGTGTGCTTTATGATATATAACAGAAAACCCTTCTTCCCTCACGGCACAGCTGCTGTTCTTTTGTTTTTTTCTACACATACACGCAACTTTCACATTCACATTTATTAAGTTATTTATCATTATTTTTTAAATAAATAAGCTTTTAACTCATCTCGTCTCCTCTCATTGTTGCAGCCTAAGAGCCAGGTTTCAACAAAATCTTACCAATATTTCTTCACAAGCCTCGTCTCACTGAATTTTATCATTAAAATTACCCGGTGTGTGATTAAACACATTTTTCCCCACACCTATCTTCACAGCCTTCCAATGTGTCAGTTACAAGTGTACTATTACTGCATAATGTGAGCATGTTTCTTGCATTGCAACAGGGTAATCTAGTGTTGCTAAAATGGTAGCATCATGCAGCATGTGGCCAAAACAGAGCCACTGAACACGATAAAAAAGTAACAGTAAGAGACTGGGAGGTAGAGGACCTCATCTAGAGAGCACAAAAAGAGGAGTACCTGAACATGAAACATCACCACAGATAACAGGGTGCAATTTGGGGTTCAGTACTGCCCGAGGCTACTTCGATGCTGTGACCCTAAGCCCACAGACAAAGGATGACTATGTTGTAAAGTGTGGGACCTGTCTTGATGTATCTAGTGACAACACTGTGTCACCACGTCAGAGGATTTCCTCTCTCTGATCACCAGGGCTTTGATGGAGACATCCTGGTAAGACAACAAGACTAATCCTTGAGCGATTACATTCTGAGACTGTCCATGGAAAAAAACTAGCTATTTTTAACGGACATACAGTGATAGTGTGTATAATTGTTCCATCTGTTTAAATTGCAGCCCTCTCTCCCTCAATACTCAAAAATTACTGTTCGAATCAGTCACTTTAGACAAAAATCATGGGGAATAGGGTCAAAGTTACCCTTTAAGTTGTGCCTTGTTTCAAAGGTTATATAATCAATCAATTCAATCAATTTTATTTATAAAGCCCAATATCACAAATCACAATTTGCCTCACTGTGCTTTACAGCTTACGACATCCCTCTGTCCTTAGGATCCTCACAGCGGATAAGGACAAACTCCCCCCAAAAAACCCTTTAATGGGGGGGAAAAAAAGCGGTAGAAACCTCAGGAAGAGCAAGTGAGGAGGGATCGCTCTTCCAGGACGGACAGACGGTATAACAATTGTTCCTGCAGAAGTCATCTATACAGGAGAACAAAAACAACTTTGGACCAACAGAGCTGTATCGTGTAGGTTGTCCATTGTATGTCCTGTTAGTAGGTGCTAGTATTTAGCTGTGATTCCTCTGGGGACCACAGTTTGGGTATATGTGTGCCATTCGCACTCATAAAGCAGACTTGCTGCAAGCGGACGTCACGCTGTATTCACTCAAAACTGTTAACAACTTTTTACAGCTGTGCTCCAGCACAATCTGTTCACAGAGGACTACGCTCAGGACCCATTACACCTGCAGTTAACTATTTGTCATTGCTTTTTCTGACCCATACCGTAGCTGCTAGTGCACCCCCACTAATTTTAGATGCAGTTTGTTCTGAAACCAGGCCCGTGTTATTGTCATCAGTGCTAGTTAGCTAGCTAGCATTAATAGAAGCCAACACATTGGCTAGTCTGAGGTGGGCGTGGGCCTGGTTTTATTTGTTGTGCCATTTTTTAGCTGATTTGTTTGGGAGTAAACAAACAAGACTGAATAGCTTCATGCATGAGAGTTTATTCTCTATAGAGAAGGCACAACGTTAGGCTCAGAGCTCAGAGTTTGTGCCCAGAACAGTGAATACAGGGCATCTTTATACTTACACTCAGACGACAAGATGATGAGAAATCAATTGTAGCTTTCTTGGGCTTTCCTAATTTAATTATGTTCTCTTGATTGCATCAGAGGAACATACCTGTTGCAACATGTTAGGTAATTGGCTGTATCTGTTAGACAGTCGATGGACTGTCTTTGAAGATAAGATTACAGTGAATGCAAATCTCTTGATGATGTCAAGTAACGACAGATGTCTACAAAAGGGGAATGCAAAGGTCACACACTTACAAACACATGGGAAGAATGAAACAGTGTGAGTGTATGCATGAAGAAGACAAAATTTCCACCAGTTGTTTAACTAACGTTGCATCTTCAGAAACTTTGACCTGTAAAGCAGTTCTAAAAAATGAAAATATGTTTTGCTGCCTTTTCATCTTTACTAGTTAACAGTTAGTTAGCTTCAGACTGAGAAAAAATAATACAATTCACTGTGCAGCTCAGAGGCTACCAGTAGTACCGTCAACGTTTAAGGTGGAATGTTAACACACCTTAAATGTCAGTATGACAACTTTCACCATTCCGCTTGTTTTTATCATCTCCCTTGCATGACAAACACTTTACGGATGATTAGATTTTTAAGCGCTTAAAAATGTTAAATACATTTCAGCTGGATTATGCAAACTGCAAATATTCTGTTTACTCACTTAAGGAAATAAAGTGGTGGAGCAATGTTCTGGTGTGCTCGGAAACTGTTTGTGCTATCAATGTTCTGCAACACCGGAACATTGATAGCACACACAGTTTTACTCTTTGATGCAATACAAGTGGGTTACAAAGTAGGCGAGAGAAGCCGATCCCTCCATGGTATCAGTCCTTTGACTTTGGAGTCGATCTTCATAATTACACCTAGCTTATCTCTGTTGATCCGCCCACCTCAGTTAATTTATCACCTCAGCCAGTATGCATGAACCCAAATTAGTGATGGGAATTCAGCTCTTTTTAGAGAGCTAGTTCTTTTGGCTCGGCTCACTAAAAAGAGCCAGCTTTTTTGGTTCCCAAATGGCTCCTCAGATTTTTGTTGCTTAAAGGCACTATATGTAAGAATGTGGCCAAAATGGTTACTGCTCTCAAATTCAAAATACTGCCGCGAGTCATGTCCGCCCCCCCTACAGATTCAAGGTTACTGGACAGCGGCACGCTGGAGGCTGATTTGTTTGCCCACGGGAGGCTGCTGTGGCAGGGCTGCGTCGCTGCTTCCTTGATCTTCGGTTTTTCAGCGGACTGTTCAAGCAGGTCCGGCCTCTCTGCTGCTAACCCTGCTGCCGGGATACAGCTGAGGAGAAGTTAATTTATTACCAACAATAATATAAAATTATGTGTAAAATAAATTACTAATGTAAAAAAAAACACATTGTATCAAATGTTTAGCCTTCTATTTATATGGCATTGAAATAAATTATAAAGTACAAAAAAATTATAAAGTACAAAAAAACTTTTAGCTATTTTAAACTTTTAGATTTTTACTATTAAACACTTAACTATCTTAAACTTGTAACTATTTACAGTGAAACAACATAGAGAAGTTCACAGAATCACACAACAGAATATAACTAAAACTGCAGCAGCAGTTGCAGTAGACACACTGGCAGCTTCATTAATAGCAGTTGCACTGATGGATGAACAGTTCTCATGTGCCTGTGCAGGTTGTTTGGATATGAGACTCTACACTCTGCCCTTGTATTGTCAGTGTAATTGAAATGATACAAACGTTTCCTGCTTTTTCTGCTGTATTCAGTTTCTCGCCTTTTTTTTTTTAACCTTTCCAGCATGTTGACTCTGTCTGTAGCGCCTGCTTTCTTTCTCCCTGTCTCCCTCCCTCCTGTTGATGCGCTCACTGTGTGTGCTGTGTGTGTCTGTACCTCCCCCCCGCCCCTCCCCCTTCTTTTCACCCACAGAGGACGACACACATATTGACCAATCAGGTGCAGCTTGAACAGAAAAAAATAAAACCAATAAAACCACCATCATTCCCATCAGAGGACCGGCTCTATGTTTTGTTCGTGACTGACACATCACCAGAGCCGTCCCTGCGCACAGGCTGCCGCTGGAAGCTGTTTTCCTGAGTAACTTTTGCAGACTTTGGTTTTAACAGATTTGGGAAATGGCAGGTAAGAGTTCACAGTCTAAAAGCCCTTGAGTTTATGATTAGTTCATGCTTAATGAATCATCATTTAATAGGCTAATTAACCCACACATGCATCATTCCTATGCATTGCTTCAACATGTGTTTACAGTGGGTACCTCACTCTCAGGAGTGGGATTCACGCATTGTGTGAAATGTAAGTCACGACTGTAGCCACGAGGTGGAAGCAGAGTAAACACATGCAGCTCAAAAGATTTTGGGACAATTCCATGTGTGACGACCACAATGTGGCTGCAGTGGAGAGAGGCGCTGTTTATACTGCAGGTAGTGTAGCTACTGTGCTGTAGGAGCATGAGCGCAAATGACAACAACAAAAGACCAAAAACTACAAGGTAAAACCATAAACCTTGTCTCATCTGTACATATGTGTGTTGTGTTAGTGATCTGTGATAACAGGCACCACTTGTCATTCATGTAGGCTACAGTAATTTATCTGGAAACAGCTCCATTTTCTGGTTGAGAAAAGCTATTCAAACTCAGTCATACCTTTTTAATTTAATAGCCTACATTGGCTGCGCACATTAATTATTCGTCTAGGATGATGCTTTGTTGCATGAACCATTACACACAGGTGACCAATATGTTTGTCATTTTAAGTTTCCACTAATTATTTCGGTGTTTATTTCTTTTATTCTTTATTCTTTCGACAAAAGTGTTAATTAATTGACATGAGACATTGGAGAGGTTGTCAGTCCTGTTCTATAGTTTGTAATATTTTTTAATTTTATTATAACTTCTCGGAAATGACTCAAAAATACATTTTTTGTGTGTTTCTGAACACACAGGCAGCATAAACAATGAAGTTACATAAGACGGTCTGGCAGACTGTTGCAGCGCTTGGAGGGGCGCTGTAATCCTAGTTATATAGCATTCCTATGTGAGACAGTCAGGTTTCTTTGCCTTCTGTAAATTGTCAAACTAAAGGCTTCTTTCACAGCAGTTCAGCTTTCTGAATGGGTTGCAAAGAGCCCATTTTGATTGACTGCGCTGATGACGTGTGAATGTGCTGAAAGAATGTAATGTGTGAAGTGCCCTACACAAACAGTATGGACAGAGGAATAATTGGGAGGCAAAAATGTAATTTGTGAGATTGTTTACAATTGTGTAATTAGTTTATAAAAGCTTGTTCTGATTTTTTCTAAACTTAAGCTTCTAACTAAGCTGGCATAGCAATACTGCCTTTTGGAGCGCTGCCAAAGTGTCTTGAATTAATAACATGAAAAAATGTGCAACAAACTGCTGCCGTCATGTGAACAGAATGCTGAAGACTAAACTCAAATGAGACAACCCTTTCATTAAATTAGAAATTTGTACACAAATTAGTGCTATAGGCTAGGTTTTTTTTTTTATTTTCTTATAACTCTGAATCGGTGGAAATATTCTGATCCAATTACTACAATGGCGTACAGTATTAGGGCCACAGGAAGAGAAAACAAATGAGAGGAGAAAAAAAATTAAGTTCCTATTTCAAGAATAAACTCCAAATTTCGTGATTAAACTCAAAATGTCAAAAATAAAGTTGTATCTTAACGACAAACGTAATAAACCACAACTTCCCACAAATATAATAATACAATGAATAATGGTTGTTGTTGTTTGTTTACACATAATAATGACTGTGGATGCAAAATCCAGGCGAGGAGGGCCACACTCTCCGCTCCGATATCACCCAACGGAGCAGTGCCCTATAGGGCGCAGTATTACAGTAATAACTCAATAATAAAATCATAAAAATAATAAAATCATTCATGCATTATCAATAATAATAAGTTTGTTATCGATGCCTATCGACGGTATCGGTGATCAGGAGTAGTGGTACGGCTGTTATCTGTTGAGTTTCTATGTAAAATAATTTAATAACAGCCTATTGGACGTTACAGAATAAATGCTGTTTTGATTTTCACAAGCTACTAGGTCAATTTAATAGGTTATCTTCTATCATACAGACCATTGTTACAACAGAAACAGATGCCACATGCCTGGTGGTTGTTTGGGTACATTGCAGCTTCTCCTGAATAACACAATAGGTTCGTTCGAGGTGAGACAGGCCTGCGCAGATTCGATCACCGGCGATCGGCGCACAATGCATGTCGGTTAGTTTTGTGTCCGACTTCATCCCGACTGCTCTGACGTATTACAAAAGTGGACGCCGATAAAGCAGCAAGAGCGAGGCGGCCGCAGTTTTTACAGCCAGGCGCTGCAGTTGCTCTCCACCGACCACACTGCCTGACTCTCATCTGATTGGTTCAGATGATTCTACTCAACAATATGACGTTTTAGATAAACTACTCATTTTTGTTGAATTTTAGAGATTAAGATTGTATTTGTCTGATTTGAAGGTTTATTCTGTAACAGAAACATGTTGTGTGACTGATGGTGAAGTTCAGTTGTTGGACTGAATACATTCATCATAAACAATATAGAGTCTACTGTACTATATTAATATTAGACGGTTTAATTATTGAAGTATTTAGCAACACAGAGACTTGTGGTCAGTGGGATGTGAGGATTCTGAAAAGAACATCAGATGTGAAGCCCTGACTGTATCTGACTGAGCCTTAATGAAAGCTGTTGTCTTGTATAAAATATGAACCTTATAGTCAGACACAGTTTATTCAGCCTGTGTAGTTGAGGGGACAGGTCAAACTGATATGATGCTAATTTACAGGAGAATTCATATCAAATACAGGATAAACCATGAACGTAAACTACAGATCACCTGTAAAGCATTTTTAATCTCTATCATAATTAAAACAACTGGAGACGGAGAACAAACTGATATATGGGTCTGATCACTTTTTTAATGAACTGACATCATTCCAGACAGGATGTTAGTGTGTCTGTGGCTTCCTGTACGGACTGAAGGCTGCTGGAGACTGTCGGGAAACTGTCCACTTCACCACAGCTTTTTATCACCGCCCCCGCTGCAGCCGCCCGCTCTTGTCTACTTTCCAGGCGAGGCGCAGTTCATCTCCAACGAGCCTAATTACTCCTCCACTGCAAGACACGTGATTCCCGCGGGACTCACATGAGAGTCATATGTGAATCAGACCAAATTAAACCAGGACCCCCCAAAAAAAACCAACACAGTTAATACAACATCCTGCAATAAACCCTACCTGCATCAACAGTGTAATATTTTTGTTAAAACTGTTTTTAAAGGTGTTGATCCAACTTGATGATTTTGAAGGATGTAGTTTGTGGTGTGTTGAACTGTATTGCCTTGTACTTGCAGATGTCTATATTATTTTGTCCAGCCAGTTTATATCAATGTTGCTTCATATTCCCTCTTCCAGGCCAGCTCGCCAGAGTGAGGAAAAAATTTGTGGACAAAGTGTCCAGAGTACTGATTATGCAGCTCGTGGACGACCTTTTACAGGATGGCATCTTGAATCATGGCGAGGCAGATTCAATAGTTGAGGAGTACTGCAGCAGAGCAGACAAGGCACGCTGTCTCATCGACACAGTGAAGAAGAAAGGAGACGAAGCCAGCAGGAAGCTGATTGCTCACATTCACAGCAGAGATTGGATAGTGTACTCTGAGCTGGGCCTGTCCTGTGTTGAACCTGCTCAGCCCGGTGAGCTGAAATATTTCAACCTATTTTGATTCAGACTTGTATTATACTTTAACACAGTCACGATCACAAAACAAGTACATTGTTTTGAACAGAAATGTTTTGCTATCCCCAGCTGCAGTGCAACCGAGTGAGCAGGAATGGTCGATCACCCTCAACCGTGCCACTGAGTCGTTCTGGATGGACAAATTGAATGATAACAATGTCAGTCATTAAAAAAAACTCACATCAAATATCTCACACTGCCTCAAAGGAATACTTTACCCACAAATTACCATTTGTATATTAATTAATCATGCCCTGTTACCTTGACTTTGTGAAGAAAACTGAAAACAGCCAGCATATTTATTACCTGATTGGGCACCACGTTTAACAGCATCAGAACTATTAAAAATATATTTGGTTACAAATTCTCACACAACTCATGCTGAGTAATCCAAGTCTTTTTTATCTAGTCATATGCTCAATACTTCCCAAGTATGTGCATATTTATAAATCATTGTGATAATAAGTCACCCAAGGACACTTTACACAAGCAGATGAATGGATGCTTTGGTATAGTTGATAAATGTGGTCCCCAGTCAATAAATAAATCAATATGTTTGCTGTTTTTCGTGAAGGTATGTGAAGAAAAAAAGTTTTCTTTGCAAATTCAACAGTAACATGGCACAACTAATTGACAAATAGTCATGGTATTCCTTTAAATGATGGATTTAACCTCTCTTGGATAGACAAGTGGAGAAACATTTAAGTCTACAATGTATTGTCAAACACATGGTGTGTTTTTGTAATATTTGCTTCCTTTAAATTTGTTTCTCAGGTTTACCCTGTGGACAAAAAATCCATTAAGAACCGTGTGGCCCTGCTGATCACTAATATAAAGTTTACTGATGAGAAGTTGAACAGAAATGGAGCTGACAAGGACGAGGAGAACATGGAGAAACTGCTCAAGGCTTTGGAATATGAGGTGGTGAAATACACAAACCTCACAGGAAAGGTACTGCATAATAAATGTATATATAGCCCTTTTTTTGCCCCCTGGTTGATTTTGTGGTATAGTAACGGATGTCTGACTTTTTGTGTCCTCACAGGCGATTGATGATGCTATACTTAAACTCTCTAAACATCCGAAACTCAGAGAGACAGATAGTGTGATAGTGGTCGTCATGTCTCATGGGAAACTGGGAAAAGTCCTCGGTGTCGACTGGAAAAAGGGTGATGAGAAACCAGATGAGTTCCTCATCGACAACATTTACAAACACTTGGGCTCAGAGAAATGTCCAGCGCTGCTGGACAAAACCCAAGATCATCATCATCCAGGCGTGCAGAGGAGGTGACCCCAGACTATGACAAACATCTATAGAAATTATTTTAGGAGTCTGCTGAAGTCTTGTTTGTCTTTAAGTGAGCAAGGTCTTGTACACTGTTTTAAAGTATGTTTCATGTGTTTCAGAGGAGGAAGGATCAGCATTTGTTTAGAGATGTGGTCAGTGATGATGCGTCACAGTCAAATCTGCCCCCGCCTGCTGATGAAGACAACTTAGAGGCTGATACGGTGAAATGTGTACACAAAGAAAAAGACTTCACTGCTCTTCTTTCCTGCACTCCTGGTCAGTTAACTCTAATATTGTGATACCTTATTCTGCACCTCACAACACAATGAAGATTAATAATCTCCATGAAACACAGCAAAGGATGTTTATGTAACAGCAAAAATATTTTCTGTTCGGGTATGTTTTTCCTCCAGATACTGTCTCATATAGACAAAGAGATCTTGGGTCTTTTCTCATCCAGTATATTGTTGAGGTATTTAACACCTTCGCGTATAAGGATGACATTGAGGAACTCTTCAGAAGAGTAAGTGAAAAGTATCACCAGTTTTGAGTAGTGATGATGATGCTCTTGTTTCATGAAGCCCAGTTCAGACCAAAGATCAACGACAAGACAAAACTGTTTTCGCACATTGCAAAGGAAAGTTGCAGCGATGTGAACTGGCTGGTCTCAGGCCCCGTTTATACGACAACGATTTCAACTGAAAATGGCAAACTTTAGTTTAATTTACACGACAGCAGCGTTTTGGGTGTCTGAAAATGCAACATTTTGAAAACGGGTCAAGGACTGATAAGACAGGTTGAAAGGTTGGATTCTATCTAGTTTGTCTCACTGTCACCTGTTTCATTTTGTCTCAAAGTTCATCAAAACAACCAACCTATATAAGCAGGGTAGTTGGAGCTGTTATTCAGAGCAGTTCAAATTGGCTTCGAACTCTTTCTCAGGCAATCCCAGGTGCTTGATTTGATGCTGTACTTCTTGTAATGAACCTTTCTATATACAAGCACGACGATGTCAGCAGAGTCTCCTTCATCACCTTCACATCATTGCTGTTTCATAAACAACAATTTTGGCGTTACGAACAGGATGTACATAAAAAACAAAATTGAAAAGCCAGAAGTTAGAACGGAAGCACATGCAGTTTTTGCTGTGGAGACAGTCCACCGTCTTGTCTGGTCTGGTCTAAACTGGCATTGCAGGCCGCTGCAAGTAGCTGCAAGTTTTTAACTCGTCTTGTTGCAAGTATTTGGTCTGAACTGGATTTAAGTCTTAGCCTTGCTTAATTTCACACACTGTTTGTTTCGTCCACACAGGTCATGCAACGCTTTGAAAAGTTCTCCCCTCGAACTAAAAGACAGATGCCGACCAAAGACAGATGCACTCTGATAAAGCGCTTCTACTTCTTCCCACTTTACAATAAGGTACACAAAATTAGAGTAGTTACTGAGGAACTAAGTTTGACTAGTTTTGACTAATCAGAATGACGTTATAGATATCTTCAATTAAAATTCATACTAGTCACAATGACATTACGACTAGTCAAAATGGTGTTGTTATCTATAATGGTAATTCCGGATAGTCAAACAGCGATTAAATGTTAAAACGGCTTGCCATACCGCTACAGCAAGTGGAGAGCAAGAGCGATTTGCTCATCAAGCCATACCACCATGTCAGAGCATATGGCAAGCCGTTTTTCTTGACTATTTTGAAAGATATTACTGCTGTATGTTTTTATTTCTCTTCCTGAAGCAACACCCACATCCTCTGCCCTATCCCAGAATTCATTCCCACCACTCTCAACTGCCCCAGTACAAGATGGGACCATCCTCGTGGCTGAGAGTACCCAAGCTCAAAATGTAGTTTCAGATCAGGTCGGTCATTCCGACAATTTGTATCTTATAATTTTATTTTTTTTTTTTTTTTTTATTAATGTGTGTCTGTACTATTTTATGGTGATTTATGAGGAATGTCATTTTGGATGATTTAGGCTCTTCAAGAGCGGCGAGCAATACGTGCCCAGCAAGATACATAAACACTCGTTTTTTTATATGTTTTTTTTTTTTAACAGGAGATGAAGAAACTGGTTTATCAGGCCTTTGAGGAGAAACGTCAAAAGTTTTGTTTTTATAATGTGTTAGCTTGTTTTAGTCATCAACAAGACGTCAGCGAATGGCTGCATGAGAGGAACCCTTAGATGGGGTATCATTAAAATTTAAATATGTCAACATGAGGAAATTCTGCTTGTCTGAGACAATTCAGGTGGATGTTCAGTTTCACAAAATATGAAGGGTCTTCTCCGTGGTTCTGAGGGTTGTAAAACCTGTCTGGTATAATAGGTTTTGTTTGACTTTGTTGGTCAACATGAAATGGCCAGTGAAATCTTTAAGGTGCAGGAAGCCACATCACCAAGAACAATTGAGAGTAATTCCTCTGGGTGAATAATGGATCATGACCTAAAAGCATCCTTAACTCTATATGTACTTTGGCTTTCAAATCAGGATGTAAATGTAAATGTATGATGCATATCTTATGTCCTGTCTCAAATGGAATCTGTGTTCGGTTCATGTGAGCTCATCTATTGTGCATGTTTGTCTTCAAATAAGGAAATTATCTCAGGTCAGCAAAATGATGAAGCTTATGCCCTACACCATGCATCTCCTGATCAGCCTCCATTGTCTGTGCCCCCCACCCAGCCACCACTGTCTGTGCCCTCCACCCAGCCACTGCTGTCTGTGCCCTCCACCCAGCCACTGCTGTCTGTGCCCCCCACCCAGCCACCGCTGTCTGTGCCCCCCACCCAGCCACCACTGTCTGTGCCCTCCACCCAGCCACCGCTGTCTGTGCCCCCCACCCAGCCACCGCTGTCTGTGCCCTCCACCCAGCCACCACTGTCTGTGCCCTCCACCCAGCCACTGCTGTCTGTGCCCCCCACCCAGCCACTGCTGTCTGTGCCCTCCACCCAGCCACCACTCAACCTGTTGTCATACACAACAGAAATCGAAATTCTTCATGATGGACCACTCACTCCTCCATCTGCCCAGGATCTAGACATTATTGTTGATGAACAAGAGGAGCCAGTTTCGCAAAATCTGTCACCTGTATTACAACATCAACTGGGAGGACCTGCGGATGAGTATGTTTCTTCTCATTTACCCTGCCTGTCTTTATATTGTTTTGCTTGTCTGTGTGTACATTTCTCTTAATCTATATCACACAAAGGACTCACTCTAACCCAAAGTAAATATATATAGTCAGTGTGATGTTTATATCCTGTTGCATTTAATCATGTGAACCAAAAAATTTGAACTGTTATAAAATGTGGTACATTTGGCATATGAATAAAATGCATTAACTTTTTTGGTTGCAGGACTGATCTTCAGAACATACTGAAAAAACTGGTCAGCAAAGTTGATGAAAGCTTCTGTCCAACCAGCAACCACATAAATGTATGCAGGAATAATGTCTTGCTGTGTAGCCTGCGAGCATTCAAGCGTAGGAACTTCAACCCTGAAGCAAAATTGAACGTTGTGTTTGTGGATGAAGATGGCAATGGTGAAGGGGCAGATGACGAAGGTGGGCCAACAAGAGAGTACCTAAGGCTGCTGATGAGGGCCATCCACCAGTCAAACATCTTTGAGGGCCACGAGAAAGATCGGCAGTTATCTCTTGATACTCAAGGTAAGTGAGCCCACATTCCTTTGGGTCCTTGCAAGTTTATACATGGAAACTAATTTTTAAGAAATGCTCTCCCTGAACTCTTTCTCCTGCCTGATTTGCCAGGTATTATCTTGTGTTATCATTGTCTGGGTATCATCTTACTTGAATCTGTTATTTTTGTTGAATTATTATTTTTGCCTTGAACTGTGTATTCTTCATTGATTCATGTTTTAAATTTAAACATGTTTAAATTTTACATGTTTTGAAATGTGCTATAACAATTTATTATCATCTGTTGCAGCACTAATGTCAGTCATTACATTTTAAGGCATTACATTTTTAAGAACAGAACAACAATTTACAGCTTTGTCTTTCATTTTAGCTTTACAGACTAATCTATACACATGGGTGGCAAAAATGATAGCTGTGTGCGTCGTTCATGGAGGAGTTGGACCACATTTCTTCTCTGAAAGGCTTTTTCAGCAGATCTGTGGGATACCAACATCCCACACCAGTGTAGATGAAGTCTGTGACCATACCTTCAGGCAACAGTTAATCAAAGTAAGCAGGAGCTTATTATACATTGAATTTACAGTCTGATGTGACACAGCCCTCAAGTTGCTCTCTATTAAATTTCTAACAAGAAATAAACTCTTTTTAGATACAGGAAGCGACAACGGTCCAAGAGGCAAACAGTGCCATTGCAGAGGCAGCAGACAGTCTCAGCATTATAGGTGCCTTGAGACATGTCTCCAACCTGAAGGAGAAGGACTCCCTTGTCCAGTCTGCTGCAGATTTTTTTGTCAATGGAAGGTTGCAGACTGTCCTGGACCAGTAAGCATTTTCCCACCCTGTCTATGGTCAGATTAATGAGACTGTCATTAGCCCAGGAAAAGTCACAAATGATGTAAAATGTTTTACAGGTTTGTCGAGGGGTTTAGAACCCTAGGATTACTGGAGGAGCTTAGAGAGAATCCAGCAGTGTTCCACAGCATGTTCGTCAGTGAGGAGAGGCCACTGCAGGCGAAGGACCTCTTCTCTCTGTTTGGAGTTGACTACTCTGTGCAGGGCAGCAACAAAAGAGCCAAAGAAAACAGCACAATATGCTACTGGCGTGACTGGCTCATTGATGTCGAAGGTACACCATTTATGGCATTAGTTATAACTTCACTTTTACTTTCAGTTTATATCTTTTATTTATGAATGGCCCTGCACATCAGTCCAGGTATTACCTCTCGACTACCATATGTAAATTTGTAGAAGATAGATGTAAAGTGGTTTTTCTTCTGTTAAAGTTGATGGAGACATCCAACTGGTAAAAGTAGCTGACATTGCACCAAATTACATGTTCACAACATTGCACTGGAAAGATGAAAATGTCTTTAACCCTTGGGAGTCTACGATCACGCCGGCCTGATCAAAATACATGAGGACGTCACAGTTCAAAAACCAATCCAAGTAAAAACGTGTTTTGTGTTTGAGGGACTGTTTTTTCAGCTGCATCAAGGAGTGAAAGGCATTACATACTGTTAGCTGTTTAGGTAGGATGAAACAAGTACTAACAAGAACTACTTAACTTTGTTTTATTTGTTTAAATACTTGTGAAACAATTTCCAGATTTTACTCTTCACATTTATATTGCTGTTTTTGTCATTTATACCTATACAAGGTTAGGTTGTATATGTATATATACCATACATTTTTCACCACTTTCTGTCTTACAGAAGGAGAATGCAGTCCAATCACTCTTGAGAAGGTACTGGAATTTACCTCTGGAGCCTCAACAGTGCCTCCACTCGGATTTCCACACCGTCCACAAATTCACTTCATCCACGAGGCCAACAGAGTGTTTCCAGAGGCCAATACCTGCCTCATAATCCTCCGCTTGCCCATACATAGTGATTATGAGGACTTCAGGAAATACATGGAGGAGGGCATTCTGCAGGCCCCTACTTTTGGAAAGCAATAGTTCACCTACAACATGTGTCTGTGCATTTATGTTGTTCTTGCTACTGTTCCACTGTCACATGTGACACAAAGAACTTGATCAAATACTGTTCCGCCAAATAAACTGTTGCTGTGCAGAGTTTTGCAATGTTTGTCAAAGTTTTAACGATGATTTCAAACAGGCATTTTATAATGTTTACAAAATGTACATTCGGTACAACTCGTTGAGAGTTAAATTAAGTGCAGAACTGAACCGAAATAAAGGGATTGTTTAAAGCTAGACCAGGGGTGTCAAAGTCATTTTCACTGAAGGCCACATCAGCATTATGGTTGCCCTCAAAGGGCCAGTTGTAACTGTAAGATGGTATAGATGTAACTACTCCTTAACATATTTTTAAATAACTGCCTCTGTATTTGATTATTTATTCAATATATGATTTACAAAAATTGTATATGTGTTTGCATAGATGTAGAAATATATGTAAGCACATTGCTTTTTGACTCACCGGCCAAGTTGACTGGTAGATGAAAAAAAATCCACTGGCCGAGCATATTTTTTATCGGCCAGATGCATATTGGGTGAATTTAGTATTTAATTATTAATACATGCTGCAGTAAAACAACTTGAAAATGAGGTATTTGAAGACCTGTTGTACAAATGTGTTTATTTTGATAAGATTCGTTTTATAGAACTTTTAAAATCTGCCAATGTAGAAATGACTGGGATATTATTCTTTTAGCATTAAAAAATATGTAATTAAAGAACAAGAAAGTAATGCTAGATGTAGACAGATGTATTGCAACAAAGGGAAATAAGAAAAAATAGAAACTTTCCCATTTTAAACTAACTGTGGCCATTTGAGGACTTTAAGATTTCTGACTTTACGATGTGCACTTGTCATTGTGACTAGTATGAATTTTAATATAAGATATCTATAACGTCATTCTGACTAGTCAAAACTACAGTTACAAATATCTAATTCAATTTTGACTAGTCAAAACTGAATTACAGACTTTATCAGCAATGATGTATGGCAAGCCATTTTAACATTTAATAGCTAGACTGGGTATTCATTACTGATATCTGCAACGTAAGTTTGCCTTGTCAAAACTCTTATTCAAGATATCTGTAATTAGATTTTGACTAGTCAAAACTCTAATTACAGATATCTGTAATTCAGTTTTGGCTAATAAGATTCAAACTACTTTTGCCATTCATGTGTATGGGGTTTGTCATTATAGATATCTCCAATGTAGTTGCGGATATCGGCAATTCTTACTGCTGATATCTGCAGCTGATCTGTAATCTGTATCTGTTATTCCATTTTGAGTGAGATATCTACAACATCATTTTGACTAGTCATAATTCAAGTTCAAGATATCTTTAATCATCATCAATTGAAGATATCTACATGGTCCTTTCTTGAATTCCATATCTTGAATTAAGTTTCAGATAGTCAGAATAGGCTCAATTTTACATTTATTTATTTTAAGAAGTCAGCCTGGGGGTAACTCATTTTATCCTGGAAATAATCACTGGGAGGAATGATGGGGTGAGATTTGGATCAGAATAATTCAAACTAAGATATTCCACCAATATATATATATATATATATATATATATATATATATATATATATTCCACCAATATATATTCTGTTGGTGGAATATCTGAGGACTAGATTTTAAAGTCTGATCTGGATTCATTGTAAATATGCCACAAGGTGGCGCCATATCCCTCTGCTTTGACAGTGAGATCACTATTTTGGATTTACCCCTTGTATAAAGTGTGTGTGTGTGTGTGTGTGTGTGTGTGTGTGTGTGTGTGTGTGTGTGTGTGTGTGTGTGTGTGTGTGTGTGTGTGTGTGTAAATAAAGCTACCTTGACTTATGTTATTCATGCAACACCTAAAAACTTATAAATACACAATAAAAAGACTAAGAAGGCTACAATGAACTTCCATGCAAAACAGCTTTTAGTGCAAAGTTTTCCGCACAAGAACATTTTTAACAATAAGGAAAAACTCAAAATAATATTTTATAATAGTATAATAAAGTCTTTCAAGTGGCTTATCATAAAGATTAAAGGTGCTGGGAAAAAACACTAAGTGGTTGGTCAGTAACACCCAAGGAAGGGTGGTCTCTCTCACTCGTTCTTTTATATAAAATCACTGAAAGCACCCATAAGACATCTAGTATACAAGTGACAAATACAGATACCACATACCACAGTAGTTCTGTACTGCTAGTATTGTGTACATGTATGTAGTACACTTGAGTGATTTTAGTGCAAATTTTAGAGAAAAACATTTCACACAAGAATATTTTGATGAGATGATATTTTGACTAGAATAAATTAGAGAAAAAAATGTACATACAGCCCACTAGTACTACTAATACAACCCCTGAGGAGGACTCCTGAACTGTCCTTGGGTGAATGGTAGCCTATACCTGACTCTCCTTGACTCTGAGCCATATCAGATCAAACAAGGCTTACTTACTGTAAATAATAAACAAAATAAAGTATAAACAAAATAAATGACAGCCCTGAAATAATAAAGCAGTTCCATGCTTTATGGCTTCTTCTGCCTCTCCTTCTTGTCCTTTGGCAAATTTGCATTGAGGAAGACAAGTGATCTCACTTTTGCGGGCTTGAGGCGACTTCTCCTCTCTGAGAATATTTGTCCAGTCTATGTTGTAAAGTGTGGGACCTGTCTTGATGTATCTAGTGACAACACCACGTCAGAGGATTTCCTCTCTCTGATCACCAGGGCTTTGATGGAGACATCCTGGTAAGACAACAAGACTAATCCTTGAGCGATTACAATCTGAGACTGTCCATGGAAAAAAACTAGCTATTTTTAACGGACATACAGTGATAGTGTGTATAATTGTTCCATCTGTTTAAATTGCAGCCCTCTCTCCCTCAATACTCAAAAATTACTGTTCGAATCATTCACTTTAGACAAAAATCATGGGGAATAGGGTCAAAGTTACCCTTTAAGTTGTGCCTTGTTTCAAAGGTTATATAATCAATCAATTCAATCAATTTTATTTATAAAGCCCAATATCACAAATCACAATTTGCCTCACTGTGCTTTACAGCTTACGACATCCCTCTGTCCTTAGGATCCTCACAGCGGATAAGGACAAACTCCCCCCAAAAAACCCTTTAATGGGGGGAAAAAAAACGGTAGAAACCTCAGGAAGAGCAAGTGAGGAGGGATCGCTCTTCCAGGACGGACAGACGGTATAACAATTGTTCCTGCAGAATTCATCTATATAGAAGAACAAAAACAACTTTGGACCAACAGAGCTGTATCGTGTAGGTTGTCCATTGTATGTCCTGTTAGTAGGTGCTAGTATTTAGCTGTGATTCCTCTGGGGACCACAGTTTGGGTATATGGGTGCCATTCTGACTCATAAAGCAGACTTGCTGCAAGGGGACGTCACGCTGTATTCACTCAAAACTGTTAACAGCTTTTTACAGCTGTGTTCCAGCACAATCTGTTCACAGAGGACTACGCTCAGGACCCATTACACCTGCAGTTAACAATTTGTCATTGCTTTTTCTGACCTATACCGTAGCTGCTAGTGCACCCCCACTAATTTTAGATGCAGTTTGTTCTGAAACCAGGCCCGTGTTATTGTCATCAGTGCTAGTTAGCTAGCTAGCATTAATAGAAGCCAACACATTGGCTAGTCTGAGGTGGGCGTGGGCCTGGTTTTATTTGTTGTGCCATTTTTTAGCTGATTTGTTTGGGAGTAAACAAACAAGACTGAATAGCTTCATGCATGAGAGTTTATTCTCTATAGAGAAGGCACAACGTTAGGCTCAGAGCTCAGAGTTTGTGCCCAGAACAGTGAATACAGGGCATCTTTATACTTACACTCAGACGACAAGATGATGAGAAATCAATTGTAGCTTTCTTGGGCTTTCCTAATTTAATTATGTTCTCTTGATTGCATCAGAGGAACATACCTGTTGCAACATGTTAGGTAATTGGCTGTATCTGTTAGACAGTCAATGGACTGTCTTTGAAGATAAGATTACAGTGAATGTAAATCTCTTGTTGATGTCAAGTAACAACAGATGTCTACAAAAGGGGAATGCAAAGGTCACACACTTACAAACACATGGGAAGAATGAAACAATGTGAGTGAAACTTTGACCTGTAAAGCAGTTCGAAAAAATGCAAATATGTTTTGCTGCCTTTTCATCTTTACTAGTTAACAGTTAGTTAGCTTCAGACTGAGAAAAAATAATACGACTCATTGTGCAGCTCAGAGGCTACCAGTAGTACCATTTAAGGTGGAATGTTAACACACCTTAAATGTCAATATGACAACTTTCACCATTCCGCTTGTTTTTATCATCTCCCTTGCATGACAAACACTTTACGGATGATTAGATTTTTAAGCGCTTAAAAAAATGTAAATACATTTCAGCTGGATTATGCAAACTGCACTTGAGGAAATAAAGTGGTGGAGCAATGTTCTGGTGCGCTCGGAAACTGTTACTCTAATTACATTTATCATTTTTTTCAATATGCTATTATTGTTTTTCTTGCTGTCACTGCTGCCATTATTCTTAGGCCAGAGTTATCACCCTTGAGCAGAAGCATGAACCCATCTTTGTGAGAAAGCATTCAGACTTAATCAGGAGGCAACTTTTTCAGGAGGTGCACATGCACATAGAGAATCAATGTAAAGATGCAAGAGGGGGCAAACCAACCAAGAGTTCACACACACACATGTGAAATGATGCAAACACGTGTCCACGAGTTAGAAATCTGGTAACTTAAGCAAAACCCTGTGTGCTTAATCTGGGCTCTATCAGTGAGAAACAACAACACAGTCAGCATGTTGACACAAGGATAGTAGAGTTTAGGCACAAACTAGCAGCCACTTTATTTTCCTTCACCTTGCAGGTAAGATTCATACAAATGCCAGAAACAACATAAGTTATCTTTTCATTCCAGACATTTTTCCACATCTAGTAAAGACAAAACTTAATGACCCATCAGTAAATATCCAAGGAGCTTCCAAAAATTGGCCTTGATTAACAAAAAAAAAACCCAACAAAAAAAACGGTGCCCTCCCTTTTTTGTTCATGTGAATAATATGATTTTGTTTATCTACATTTACACATTATCAGCAGACACAGTTTCAGTCCACACAAGAAATCAATCCAGCGTTAGTATTATACTCTCTTTTTACATATGTTTTAGTCTTTACCTTCTCCTAATATCAAGCTCTCAAGCTGTTTAATGCTCCACTGTGTTCACCACTTAGTTGCGTGTAGCAGAGCTACAGTGGCCAATGCAAACACACAATGGCCCTGACGAGAGCCTGTGTTTGGTTTCTCTATTCTGGGCGACTGGAGAACAACATGGACGACTCTGTGGAAGAGGATCTACTCTGTATGTAGATATAAATGGCTCACTGAGGCAATGTAAACACAACCATTCTTAGTTTCAGGTGATTATACTCCACGAATTAGATTCCATTTCTGCCAATATATCCCAGGGTTGAGTTTGGGTTTCTTACTTTCGGTCTTTTGCAGGTAAACCAAAATATATAATCAACATATATATATCAATGCCATCAGATACCTGATCAAAATAATATTTCCAATGTGCACTAAACTGAAATATGAATAAGATCAAGGCCTCCCTTGCTCGTGAACGTTGGCCAGCCCTGCTGAGACAGACCTTACCTGACTAAACAGGTGGGCCAGAGGGCAGTCCCAGCTCAGCACAAAGCACTGGGTCTCTGCTTTGAAGGTGAGTTAACAACTTTCTGCTAGCTTCGCGTCCTTTCGTCCTTATCATGTCGATGAGGCAGCGTGCCTTGTTTGCACTGGCACTGTTCTCCTGAAGTATCGAGTCTTTCTCCCCGTCATTCAAGACACCATCCTCTAACAGATCATCCAGCAGCTGATTGATAAGCTCTCTGGACATCCTCTCCACAAGTTTAGTTCTCAGTCTGGCAAGCTCCTTGTCTAGAAGAAAAAGACAGATAGATAAAATAGATAGAGAAATACTTTATTGATTCCAAAGGAAATTCAATTTGCAGCTGCTCCATAACACACACATTCCAATAAAAATAATACTTAAAATATAAAATTAAAGAAAGATAAACTACAAGAATAATAAAAATGTAGGTATAAAAAATATATGCATTATGTGTTGTAAAGTGGCAGAAGTGGCTTATAAAAAGTGTGGGGAAAAAAAATAGGGTTGCTCCTAAATATTGGATTGTTCAGATTTTCATTTATCTGGTGGGTATTCAGTTTCCAGTTTTGGGATTTTTTTTTCTTTTTTTCTGGAGGAACGACAAAAAGAAAATTATAAACAAAAATAAATCACAGGGTTTCCCGTACATTTGTGATGGTCCACTACTTTATCAATATTGACCGCCACTATTCATTTTCTATTTTCTGTTTGTTTACCATTTCAAATGGGTAAATTGTTATTTCATTGTAGAGCTACACACAGCATATTAATTACCCAGCTCCTCCTTGCCCTGCTCTATATCATAAGAGCTCTGCACCGGGCACAGTTGGGCTAACTGTTAGCATCACATGGCTAAGGGCTTAGATACATGTAGTGTTTTTAACCACCTGAAAACCCTGATGTCGATCGCTGCTTGCTACTCTTGTGGGTACTCTGTGCCAACTTCACCTGAAGTTGCTAAGCGACCACAAACAGAAATCCAGAGTTTGTGGCTACTGTGACAAATATTTAGGGAAGAAAGGGACGCTATCCAACAGCTGTGATTGGTTGTTCCTCATCACATCACGGGGTGTGTGTTGCTGGTTCCAAAGGTGGAACGTTTTTTATCTTAGGGTGCAGCAGTTACACCCTGAAAAACAGACGCTTGAGAATGCCTGTGTGCAGCGACAGCATCCCTTTTGAGTGCACCTTCCACGTGTCTGCATTGACATTATATTCAAGGGGGCCAAGAAACACAGGATGTGTGCGGGCCCTAGTGTTAACGATTATTAACAGCTTTAATGACAGAGATGAGCCATTTCAGTGTCGGTGTGAGTTTATTGGGATCGTTAAACAGCTTGTTATTGGATGTTAGCTGCTGCTGCTGTGGTAGCTTGTGCTAAGGTGCAGACGTACTTAACATTCGCCAGGAGAGCAGCTCTGGAGATGATCCTTCAGTCCTGCGTCAAACCTGCGTTACAGACAGGCTAAATCTTATAATCTCAAATCCTACATTTGTGGAGCTAGTGCACTGTTTCTGCACTTCTGTTTTACAGCCCTTTGTCAGACATCATCTCAAATTTGGAGCCTATTATTATGACCACCCACCTCCACCAAATATTCGCTGTTGATTACTCCCAAAGCCCAAAAAATGCAATTTGGGACAGGGCTGCAATGATTAGTCAACTAATCGGTGACTAATCGTCTATTAAAATAATCGGTGACTATTTTAGTAGTCGACTAAGCGGTTTGAGTCATTTTTCATAGAAAAGTACTATAAAAGTACCCCAAAATACTCTTACTGCAGCTTCTTACGCTCAAATATTGGCAGCTTTACACACTCTCCCGTGTCGGTGAACTAAAACCCTTTAGCGTGAGTACGAAACAAAACATTAAATGACAATAATTTTAGGGTTTGGGGGAGACAGACCGAAATTTTTCAACATTTTAACACATTTTTTCGATAAAATGATTAGTCGACTAATCAAAGAAATAATTGACAGATCAGTCGACAATGAAAATAATCGTTAGTTGCAGCCCTAGTTTGGGACGCCTTTTTTTTTCCTAGAATGGCAAAGGCATGACCCACCCTACTCTTTTTCTGATTGGCTAGTGCTCGTTGCCTTCCTTATATTTCATACACGTGTATTAGGGCTGCACTATGTTGGAAAAAACTGACATTGCATTTTGTTTTGTTTTTTGCGATGTATATTGTGATGTTAAAAAATACAAGAATTCTCACCAGATGACTTGAGTAGCTCTGTTTGGAAAGAATTAGGTTGATTCACACAAGTGGAATTAACACAAGTGACAAAATAGACGTTATTTAACACTTTAAGTAGTAAACATCTTTTAAACAAATCTACAAATAAAAGAGTAGCTGCATCAGCCCCCTGAGTGGTTTGCAAAAATCCAACAATGAAATAAAAATCTCTTTGTAAAACAGCAGCAAAGTAGTAAACATCTTTTAAACAAAAATATGAAAAATAAGAGCAGCTGTGTCAGTGTACCATCATGTAGTGTGTCTGTCGGCCAAGTCACAGCACGATTTTATGACTCAGTCATGTAGATAGATGTAATGTGACATAGTGACTTTCAGAACGGACAGAAAAGTCGTGTAGTGTGTACCAGGCATAAATCCTCCTTTACCGTTTCTTCCTCCTGCATGTCGCTCGTTTTCAGTGTGTGACTGCAGCGTGTGCATGAGAGAGGAGGGGCTGCTGCGTGCTCAGAGGGGCAAGAGACAGAGAGAGAGGCGAGCGGAACGGAGCAACGAGCGGAGCTTCAGAGCTGCTTTTCTGAAGCAAAACAAAAGTTTACATGTTCTAAAAAACAGAGAAAACATCGAACGTCCTGCGATGTGACTATCGCACATGCACACATCGCGATGACGATGTTTAAAGGATGCATCATGCAGCCATAATGTGTATTTCTACTGAGTACTCATTATATATTATATCTTACCATACATCACCGAAACATCACCAGTGTTTTGATAGTCATCTGAAATATAATCCAGATAAACAATATGTAAATTTTATGTTCTGCATTCACAATACAAGACACTTAATTTAAGCCATTTTAGCTAAACAAGAATGATATACAGGTGTTGTAAATACACACATCACAGAATATCATTTCATCACCACTGACCTTTTCGAATTGCACAGGTCCACACTTGTCCACTTGTTTGGTGTGTGAGTCCAAGCTGGAAATTACTGTCAGGATCGTCAATGAACACTTCGAAGAAGTTTGGGTCACACCATTCATATATGAGCTTTAATTTCTGTGACAGAAATATATAAAAGGGGGAAGGAGCAGAGTTAGACTTCGTGCCGAGGTCAATTTTTAAAATGTGATAAGTTACACACCTGAAGAAAAATGTGCTGCTATCTTCAGGTGGCAAGCCACAGGGGCTGTCTTTTACCAAAACAATGCAATGACAGGACATGATGACACCTCTGCTCTACTCAGTGTGTATGTTTTCCTAGCTGTTTTTCTGTTTCAGGACGTGGGTCAAAGGGGAGGGTCGTCATTAACCTCATGAGCCACATCAGGGCCTGGCCATGATATGATTGATAACTTTCACGTTTGTTCGGTTATTTATTGTTATTTTGTAAATAAATGAGCTCTAAAGTATTTGTTCACTCATCTCATTTCCCATCATCGTTCCAGCCTAAGAGCCGGGATGTAACACTATCTTTTATCTAAAATGTTGACATTTTGGAAAACATGCTTGTCTGTCTGGTAAATCAGAACACAGTTAGCTTAGCTTAAACCCTGAAAGGTGAAGCAGCTAGCATGACCGTGTGAATCCTTATGTGTTTCCATGAGTTTCATCCTTAATGAAAACGCAGTTTATTTAACAAGTTGCCATTTTACGAGAGACAATACAGACTTAGTTAGCTTTAGAAGGTGCTGGTCAGCAGATTTTGTGATCTTTGGACAGAGCCAGGCTAGCTGTTTACTCCTGTTTTCAGTCTTTATACTATGCTAAGCTAACCATCTCCTGGCTTTAGCTTCACATTAGTCCATTTTATTTATTTCTGGACAACAATTAAATCAATAAGTAAAAACAGTCCCAACTTTACCTCAGGGTAAATTTCTGCAGTGTCCATATCAGCTGTGAGGTTGAAATAGTCGCGCATTTTCAGGGATTTTGCTGGGTATGGCTTTTGGATGACTTTGCATCCACTGGATAATTCCTTGTTCTGTATTTTCTGTGGGAGGAAAAAAAGACATTGTCAGCACAAAGATGCTTCAGGGTTACAGCAGCCAACATTTCTGCCGGTGTTTTGAAGTGTGAATCAACATGGTGCCAGTAAGATATGTAATCACCTCTTCTAGAGCCGGATCACAAGGGATCACATAGACATGCAGTGTGAGGGATGTTTTGGTGGTCTTGTATATTAACACCTTACAGTGAATTCTCACGGAGAAGCCAGCCCTCATCAGGACTCCTCTTGGAGAGAAAGCTGGCTGAGACAACTTGACATGGGATGATGTGACCTCAGACACTTGTTCCACAATGTCTCCACATGTATCTATGTGGAGGACTGCAAACTTGTCTAAAACTGTAGGGTTGTCTTCTGCACAAAAGACATGTGTATAAAGGTTTTTAAAGACATACATCAAACATTACTGAGGTTGTTATATCTTGTTTTTATCATATGATGTTGCTTACCTGTGCAGATCCAGTGTGGCAAATGTGCTTCATCTAACTTTCCAGCAATGACTGTAATGTCCAGTAGGGGACCTCCAGGGATGTACTGCATGGTTTCCAGTCTGTCCAAGTGCCCCTCCCAAGAGTCAAACTGGTACTTGAAGCTGACCTTTTCCTTACAAACCCAGCGCAAGCCAGAGACACTGCATTCAAAGGCACCTGCTTCAGACTGCAGGCTAATTCATGAAAGGGAAACAAGTATTTAAGTTTGTGTCTCCTTTATGCTAGAATACTGTAAGATCAGAAAGGTCGTTAATGTAAACAGAAAACAAAATCTGCCTTGTTTTAATTTGCTGCGAAATGTAACAATACCACGATAATTGTAATTATGTATTGGCATTAATGTTAAAACACCGAAAAAGCTCGTAGTTTTCCTACTGTGAAAATGTTTTTGCTGTGCCAAAGTATTTCAAGACATTTTTTCACCTGTAAGTTGGAGCACCGTCTGCATCCACATAGTTCACTTCAGGCTCAAGTTTAATCCAGTCGTGCTCAGGGAACAGATCACTTCCAGTTGCCCCCATACTCAAAAGAGGATCATTGTGTGACGTCATCTGAAACAGGTTAAAGTAATAACTTACTGTAGATTCACAGTACATTTGAAACAGTAGTACAGCTGATACTTTTGTTGTAGTGAGATAAAGAGTCTTGAAAGGTTCTGTATGTGACATTCAGAGCATTACTGTAGCTGCAATCAACTATTTGCTGTGTAAAGATTTGAAAGAGTAATGACGTCCTGAGCAGAGAATGAAGTCATGCTCACTCAGTGTGCTGTTATTCGAGCTTCTCTGTAGGCTACTCTGTTGTGGTCGACGGTCCTGCTGTGAGTGCTGTTAATGCATGTTGGGCCCTGTGTGTTTATCCTGCTAGCTAGTTAATCCATACCTGTCAAGTTTTGGATTTGAAAATAAGGGAAATTTTTCAGCACCCACCGCAAAACTGATACCAGTGAAAGTATCACAGTTCTGAGTAGTATCATGATGCAAAAATGAGGCAGATGTGCCTTTTGTCATTTATAAAAAGATAAATCACTTTTCTATAATACATCACTGTTATTTCAATGGAATAAATTACTTCTTGACTTATTCGTACTTCAAAAGCAGCACCAATATCGGCTCAGTTGTCCAGGTACTACTGGGCAGTCATGACACCAACCAAAGAGTAAATTACTGGACTCTGTCGCCGGTAAGCCGTTATCTTGTGCCACAGCACTATGAGCCTCCGCCATATTCCTCTCTGTGATCCCCGTTCAACCCACAACTGCCAGGATTCGCCTTTCCTTTTTGCTGCTGGTTGAAACATGATAATAGGGGCGCCCCAGCGCCCACTCCACTGACTTGACATGGAAATGAGCGGTAGTCTAGAAAACTGGCAAGTTTAGTCTTTTTTTGTTTGGTTGGTTTTTTTGGAGGGCCCTCACATAGATCACCCACATTGCCCATAGCAAAACCCGCCCCTGGGTGTACAGGAAATCTAAAATAACCACTTGTCAACCAGACCCGCTGTTGACACTAACCTCGCGACAACTGCCACCCAGGCTACTGCAAGTGGCAGTTGTCGCGAGGCTAGTGACAGAGTTCAGTTTGGAGAGGCAGAGGAATGTTGTTTTTTGTACCTTATTGTGAAGTGGGAAGAAGTAGAAGCGCTTTATCAGAGTGCATCTGTGTTTGGGCAGCATCTGTCTTTTAGTTTGAGGGGAGAACTTTTCAAAGCGTTGCATGACCTGTGTGGATGAAACAAACAGTGCTTGCTAAAATATTAATGACAGTAGGGACAGTAATATTTGTTACAGTTGCATTTTTAGTAATGGAACAGGAAAACATTACCAACCTAAGATTCAGCTAGACTGCACTCATTGTGGCTTTAATACGCCACAATGACCTAAATAACCAGCCTGATTATTTAGTCAAAAAGTATGTATGTGTGCGACATGTGCAAATACAGGCAGCAGCAGCAACCCACTGTCCAACACTGCCACACTGTGGCAGTGGGATGTAAATGAGAGAGACTGAGGATCAGCAGGCATGGAGAGCTGCTGGGTCCGTGTATCATTCTTTCATTCCATTTTCAATTTAAAATCAAACGAAAAAATGGTTTGTTTTTTCATTATTGGTTTAACAATCAAATTCAAAAATACAAAAAATGGTTTGTTTTTCTTATTTTTGATTTTATGCTCACATCAAAAATAGCAAATCCAAAAATGGGCCACGATTAAAATTTGATTTTGATTTTTCATTTGATCCATCTTGCGTGACCCGGAACTATTTTCTACGGAAGTGCATTGCATTCACTGGATAAAAAAACAACACAATCTAGGCTACAACCAGAGCATGTGAGCAGAGCGGAGCGGGTGAAAATTTCCGCTCCTCGCTCGCAGACCTGTGACTTTGTGCCGCTCGTCCGCTCCGCTTGGTTCTGCGCATTCTTCACTCCACTCTGCTCCATCATAAATTTTATCCTGCTCCACTCACTCACCACTCCGCTCAAAAAAACTGTGTCATACTATCCTAACCTGTAATCTTCTATTCACAAATAAAACGGGGTCTAAGAAATAAGTAGGCTGTGTGTGCGATGATGAAGTGATGGGTGATTGATTTGCCTGACATCAATTGATTTAGTTTCAGCACCATGGTAGTGGTCAGCTCCTGTTAAGAGTTTCTTAAAGAGCGAAGTAAAATCTTAAAGGGATGCAGAAAGTAAAAAGAAAGCCTAAATAGCCTAATTTAAAAAGTTGCCTCTATTGAAAATGCATTTAATCTTTGATTCAATTTGAAAGCTATTTCTCAAGACATGTTCTGTGATTACCTTGTCCACTTTCATTCTGTTTATATCTTAACAGGAGCTGGCCACTACTGCAGTGCTGAAACTAAATCAATCAATGTCAGGCAAATCGATCACCCACCACTTCATCAGTGCATGCACAGCCTACTGATTTTTCGTCTTATTTTCCTTCCGTAAAATTTCGGTGCGTAACTTGTGCCACAGCTCTGAGCGCACACAGGGTCTTCATAAAACATAGATTCAAGATTCAAAATGCACAGTAAGAACAAGCATTTCCCTGCAGAATGAAATCTGTTCTTTTCTGACACCAATTAATGCCAAACAATATAAATCTGAAGTATAAAATAGATCAAAATATATACGGCACGCACTGTTTTAACATCTCCTTGCTTAGTGTAATATTAATGTGCCTGCCACGGCTGGATCTGTGAGCGCGTGCTGTGGCCGTGCTGCCTTCTCTCTCCGGTTTTACACCAGCCAATGCGCTGCTGGTTCTGCCGGCCTGAGTGGAATATAATGTCTACTGTTGTGTACAGCCTTTATAGACTGAGCTGAGTAGTGATGCGCGGGTCGACCCGTAACCCACGGGACCCGCAAATGGACCTGCGGGTTGGGCAGCAGTGATCGTCTGTTAAATCAGTCTGTAAATGATATTTTGACATTATTATTATAATCTGTTAATCTATAATCTATTACTGTCATGGCATCCGAAGGTACTGATGCGTTGAGCAGGTGTCAGTCCGCAGGCCGTTTTCAAAACACACTTGTGTCACGCACTCCAAAAGAAAGTTGTTGAAACTTTAAACAATAATTTATTGTACAAAACAGGGGAAAAAAATGTTGACAAAAACGGTTCCATAATTCATATTGAATTCAAAAGATAACGAAAAAACAGCTACAAGTTAGAGGGAATAGTGATAAAGTGGTAAAACTTGGCATTGATCCACAGCCTCAGGTGGATGTGCTCAAGCTGCCGTGCGCACAAGCTCCGTTGGTAGGCTATACTATATTTTCACATTTTTAACAATGCAATTTAAGTTTTGATTTTTATAGATAACCTACATTTACCAACAACAAAAAGACTACATTTAGCACCAAAAAATTATGTAAAATAACACAATAATAATAAAAATTTTTAAAAAATAAGTAAATAAAAAACGAATATCGAATACCAAATTTTCATAACGAATAAGCTATCTACCCATAGAAACGAATATTCGAATATCCGAATATTTGGGTACAGCCCTACTATACATATTGCAAAACTCTGTCAAAGTACATCAAATCATAGATTTTCGTTTCCAAATATTTATTTGAAAACAAAACCATTCATACGGTCAATAAAAAAGCATTTTGTTAATAATAAAAAATGAATGTAATCTCAACAGTGACCGCACCAACCGGCGGGACTGCGGCTGAACCGCTTCCAGTGTTCATTCATTCATTCAATTGCGTGTTCAGTGTGTGTGTGTGTGTGTGTGTGTGTGTGTTAGTATGTCAGAGAGGAAGAGTATCAATAAAAAAAAAGGTTTCCACTAATTATTTCAGTGTTTATTTCTTTTATTCTTACTTTTTTTATTAAAATGCGTAATATAGCCAACAATATTACAGACGAAAAGTTAATCTAATTTATTACTGTAGAATGTATTTAGCAAATCACCACTTTCAACTACAGACATGGCACAGCAGCAGTGCAGCAGCAAAAAAAAAAAAAAAAAAAAAAAGGCATTTTATAAAGCACACGGGCAGCATAAACAATGAAGTTACATGACGGTCTGGCAGACCGTTGCAGCGCTTAGAGGGGCGCTGTAATCCTGACGGTCCTAGTGTTAAGAGTGGGTCAGCTCGATCTTACAACTCCTTCGTAATGAAAGCTCTTCTTACCGGGAGAGCTAGAGCCATTTGACTAAAGCTGACGTCATTACTGCTGTAGCATGTTATTAAGCTAAATACTACATTTCAAACAGTGTCTGAGCTGATTTATTGACACAGAATGCTTGTAGGCTGCTGTAACGTTAGGTTCTAGCCTAGGTGTTTTTTTAATCCAGTGAATGCAACGCGCTTCCGTAGAAAATAGTTCCGGGTCACGCGATTGGATCAAATGAAAAATCAAAATCAAATTTTAATCATGGCCCATTTTTCGATTTGCTATTTTTGATGTGAGCATAAAATCAAAAATAAGAAAAACAAACCATTTTTTGTATTTTTGAATTGATTATTAGACGAATAATGAAAAAACAAACCATTTTTTCGTTTTTTGATTTTAAATTGAAAATGGAATGAACAAATGATGCACAGACTCTGCTGCCACAGTCAGTGAGCACGCCATCTGCCAAGTCGGAGTCAAACTGAGGCCCTGTTTAGAGGACAACTGTTTCTCTAAAAACGGAAAAGTCTGTCCTTTGCGTTTTAAAAAACTTCTGCGTTTATATGAGGACGTTACTGAAACATTCCCCGTTCACACAGAGCCGCAAAATTTACTGGAAACACTGTAGTATGCACGCCAGGCCAATGAGTGGCAGTGTAAATTTGCAAAGCAACACCACAGCATGACGCCATGCGCCTGCGCTGAAGCGCCTTCCTCTACAACGCAGTGATTTCAAACCAAAACAAAGAAGACACAATGGCTAAAGCATGCACAGATAACTTTGTCTGGTTGGACGACAAGGTGGAGTTGCTACAGTAACAGATCTACACTTCAAATCAACAGAGTGAGCAGCACAAATAAAGCTCAGCATTGTTGTTGTGACAGTTGACTTTCTCGCGCATGCCTAGTGACTGGAACCGTAATGCGCATGTGCAAAAAGTCTCCGTTTTCAGAGGAACTTCATATTGCAAGTTTTCATGACAATGGAGACGCTACCGTTTCCAAAAAATTGCACTCTGGAACTCATTTTTAAATCGTTGCGTTTTCAGACACCCAAAACGCCACTGTTGTATAAACAATTGGCCAAAACGCAACTATAGTTTACCGTTTTCAGTTGAAATCGTTGTCATATAAACGGGGCCTGAGACCAGCCAGTTCACATCGCTCCAACTTTCCTTTGCAATGTACAAAAACAGTTTTGTCTTGTCGTTAATCTTTGGTCTGAACTGGGCTTCATGAAACGAGAGCATCATCATCACTACTCAAAACTGGTAATACTTTTCACTTACTCTTATGAAGAGTTCCTCAATGTCATCCTTATGCACGAAGGTCTTAAATACCTCAACAATATACTGGATGAGAAAAGACCCAAGATCTCTTTGTCTATATGAGACAGTATCTGGAGGAAAAACATACCCGAACAGAAAATATTTTTGCTGTTACATAAACATCCTTTGCTGTGTTTCATGGAGATTATTAATCTTCATTGTGTTGTGAGGTGCAGAATAAGGTATCACAATATTAGAGTTAACTGACCAGGAGTGCAGGAAAGAAGAGCAGTGAAGTCTTTTTCTTTGTGTACACATTTCACCGTATCAGCCTCTAAGTTGTCTTCATCAGCAGGCAGGGGCAGATTTGACTGTGACGCATCATCACTGACCACATCTCTAACAAATGCTGATCCTTCCTCCTCTGAAACACATGAAACATACTTTAAAACAGTGTACGAGACCTTGCTCACATTCCAAACAAGACTTCAGCAGACTCCTAAAATAATTTCAATAGATGTTTGTCATAGTTTGGGGTCACCTCCTCTGCACGCCTGGATGATGATGATCTTGGGTTTGTCCAGCAGCGCTGGACATTTCTCTGAGCCCAAGTGTTTGTAAATGTTGTCGATGAGGAACTCATCTGGTTTCTCATCACCCTTTTTCCAGTCGACACCGAGGACTTTTCCCAGTTTCCCATGAGACATGATGACCACTATCACACTATCTGTCTCTCTGAGTTTCGGATGTTTAGAGAATTTAAGTGTAGCATCATCAATCGCCTGTGAGGACACAAAAAGTCAGACATCCGTTACTATACCACAAAATCAACCAGGGGGCAAAAAAAGGCTATATAAACATTTATTATGCAGTACCTTTCCTGTGAGGTTTGTGTATTTCACCACCTCATATTCCAAAGCCATGAGCAGTTTCTCCATGTTCTCCTCGTCCTTGTCAGCTCCATTTCTGTTCAACTTCTCATCAGTAAACTTTATATTAGTGATCAGCAGGGCCACACGGTTCTTAATGGATTTTTTGTCCACAGGGTAAACCTGAGAAACAAATTTAGAGGAAGCAAATATTACAAAAACGCATCATGTGTCTGACAATACATTGTAGACTTTAATGTTTCTCTACTTGTCTATCCAAGAGAGGTTAAATCCATCATTTAAAGGAATACCATGACTATTTGTCAATTAGTTGTGCCATGTTACTGTTGAATTTGCAAAGAAAACTTTTTTTCTTCACATACCTTCACGGAAAATAGCAAACATATTGATTTATTTATTGACTGGGGACCACATTTATCAGCTATACCAAATCATCCATTCATCTGCTTGTGTAAAGTGTCCTTGGGTGACTTATTATTAAAATGATTATAAATATGCACATACTTGGGAAGTATTGAGCATATGACTAGATAAAAAAGACTTGGATTACTCAGCATGAGTTGTGTGAGAATTTGTAAGCAAATGTGTTTTTAATAGTTTTGATGCTGTTAATTGTGGTGCCCAATCAGGTAATAAATATGCTGGCTGTTTTCAATGAAGGCATGCTGGGAAAACAAAGTTTTCTTCACAAAGTCAAGGTATGATTAAGGCATGATTAATTAATATACAAATGGTAATTTGTGGGTTAAGTATTCCTTTGAGGCCGTGTAAGATATTTGATGTGAGTTTTTTTTTAATGACTGACAATGTCATCATTCAATTTGTCCATCCAGAACGACTCAGTGCCCAATCTCTGCTGTGAGTGTGAGCAATCAGCTTCCTGCTGGCTTCGTCTCCTTTCTTCTTCACTGTGTCGATGAGACAGCGTGCCTTGTCTGCTGTGCTACTGTTGTCCTCAACTATTGAGTCTTTGTCTCCTCACTCTGGCGAGCTGACCTGGAAGAGGGAATATGAAGCAACATTAATATAAACTGGCAGGACAAATAATATAGACATCTGCAAGTACAAGGCAATACAGTTAAACACACCACAAACTACATCCTTCAAAATCAAACAAAAATATTACACCCTTGATGCAGGTAGGGTTTATTGCAGGATGTTGTATTAACTGTGTTAGTTTTTAGCCAGATGTACCTAATAAACTCAGTGTATAGTTAGTAAACATATGGTGAAGCAATGCATACGAATGATGCATGTGTGGGTTAATTATTAAATGATGATCCATTAAGCATGAACTAATCATAAACTCACATTGTCGTTTCTTACCATGGAGGGCTTTTAGACTGTGAACTCTTACCTGCCATTTCCCAAATCTGTTTAAACCAAAGTCTGCAAAAGTTACTCAGGAAAACAGCTTCTAGCGGCAGCCTGTGCGCAGGGGTGGGTTCATGCGTTCTGGCTGAGGTGATAAATTAACTGAGGTGGGCAGAGATAGAGATAGGCTAGGTGTAATTACAAAGATCGACTCCAACGTCAAAGGACCGATACAATGGAGGGATCAGCTTCTTTCGCCTACTTCGTAACCCACTTGTATTGCATCAAAGAGTAAAACTGTGTGTGCCAACAATGTTCCGGTGCTGCGGAAACTTTTCTTTTTGCATGTCCTCCATATCCTTTATATCAGATGTCGTTTTTTTCCAAGTGCTCGACAAGTGCAGGCAAAAGCACTGTTATCTAGTGTGAGTGTCTTTGAGTCCACAGTGCGCCAGGGCGCGCACCCTAAAGCCTGATTTATGGTCCTGCCCTGAATCAACGACGTTGCTACGTGGTTGCCATGATGTTGTCGTGAACCCTTCGAACTTCTCCGTCACTCCATTTTGTCGCGGTGCAAATCACCGCCAGAGCGGTAGGGGGCTGCGTTCCGTTCCTGAGTGGTTATCATTGTCTCTAGTTGATTCTTTGTTTAGCTTCCGGCTTTTCCAGTCACAGTGAACAGTGGCGACAGAGAGAGAAAGAATCTTGCTGGAGTTGTTGGAAGTTGAAGAAAGTATGTTAATACTGCAACATCTACATCACATCAGAAGAAGGAGGAGGAGAAGTCGATGTTTAAAGATGGCGGGGATGGCGGAATCTGGAAATACAAAACTGGAAATGCCTTGCTACCAAGCAAACCAATCACAGCCCTGCCGGTCTGCGCTGGGTCTGCGTCGCTTCGATGTGTAGTTACATTTTTGGGGAGGTGTAGCCCCGTACCCTATGATGTAGCGACGTCATGGATTCAACGCAGGATCGTAAATCAGGCTTAACTTGTTTAATCTAATCACATTGTTGCAGTGATGGCTGAATTTAAGAGTTTGAGGCTGTTCCAAAGGTCACAATCTTAGGGGGCGATCCTACAGAAATGAGATGCAGAAACGCGGACGCTTCAAAGATGCTTGAAACGCTGGAAGCGCATATTCAATGCACGCTAGACGAAAAAAAAAAACAGCAAGGAGCGCCTGTGGAGCAGGGACCAGGCCACACACACACACACACACACACACACACACACACACACACACACACCTCCTGTCATCTCTCTATCTAGTGTTTCCCTCAAAGACAGTAGCTTACATGAAACTAGTACTGAGGTGTGTGTGTGTTGTATAATTCTTCAGGATAAATTTCTCGTCTTCGGATTGCATTGTGTTGTCTGTTGCTCGTAACTGCCATAAAACTGCCTTAACTGACCAAACTGCCACAACAAAACAGGAAGGAGGATTTGATTGGCTGCCTGGGCCAATAACTAATGGTGCTACTGGCGTCTGACGCTCAAAAAGTTGAAAATATTTTAACTTTTCAGCATCTAAGGGCCATTTCATAGTTGACGCAAAGGCATGCAGACACTAATGCATTGTGACGCATCGAGACGCGTTGGCCGCCATGATGCTTGCATCTCAAAATGTGTTGTCCATTTTTTTTGATACAACATTCAACATTTTACATTGATATTATTGTTTAAATTGTTCAAAAGCTATAAGAGAAGACAAGAGACAAAAGTGTATTGTTTTTACGGTCAGTAAGGCTGTCAGCTTTGCACTTCAGCTAAAAACAGTGTTCCCTCTCTGCTAACCAGAGTTTATGTGCCTTGTGTATCAGGCACAATCATAGGTTTTGTTATTTAATGATTGATATATATATATATATATATATATATATATATATATATATGTGTGTGTGTGTGTGTGTGTTCTATTTATAATTTTTGTTACTTTTCCTTTTGTATTAGGAAATAAGCACAATAAATCTTTATGTTGAAAAAAATCGTGAGAGAATCGTGATCTCAATTATAAGCCAAAAAAATCGTGATTCTGATTTTTTCCAGAATCGTGCAGCCCTAACGGAGGTATGTCTTTGATTTAACGCAAGACCATAAATCAGGCTAAAGGAAGCGCGTCGCTTGCTCGCGTTGCATGCGTCAACTATGTAACGGCCCAAAAAGAAGCATCTACAAAAACGCGCGTCTAAAAAGACACCGGGAAAACACCCGTTTTTGTGTGGGAAGGCTGTTCACTTCAGTGGCAACACCACACATTTTTAAACAACAAAATAAACATGCTTCCTGCTTCCTGCTAGATTATATCATCAGTACTAAACTACAGTTCACTGCTGCAGGCTCAAAAGAGAACCATGGCTCCAAAAGTTCCCTCATTTGTTATTAAAACCATAATTTAAATAGGCTGAGTTTATAAAAGCTCACCACCTTCCAACAGAAAGCCCTTCTTTCCTCACAGCGCAGCTGCTGTTCTCTTCCTGAGAGAGAGACCAAGCTGCAGACAAAGTAGCAGACAAGAAAGACTATATGGTTGCAGCCTGGAGCCTCCCGTCTCATGTCCTCTCGTCAGGTGATAAAGAAGCCACGCCCCCCGAGCTTCTAAATTTCAGAATAAAAACTCGCGCCTGACACTATAGTTGTTTTAAACATAATATTGTATTTTGTAAAGCTCGCGCCTGACACTATGGTTGTTTTAAACATAATATTGTATTTTGTAAAGCTCGCGCCTGACACTATGGTTGTTTTAAACATAATATTGTATTTTAGGAATCCTGGTAGATTTTCCTGGTAGAAAAGTTGTGTTAAACATGACTGCAGCCTGGAACCTCTCGTCTCATGACCTCTCTGTATTTTAGGAATCCTGGTTGAGAAGTTGTTTTATACATAGTGTTAAATCCTCTTCGATGTACTGTTGCTTTGTGTTGCTTTTACATGTTGTCTTTTCTTAAAATCTTTTTATTTTTTTATGTAAAGCACTTTGAGTTGCATTTTGTCTGAAATGTGCCATACAAATAAACCTGCCTTGCCTTGCCTCAGTGTTATTGTGTGTCTTAGCTTGCAGGCTCTGTAGATACCTGCCTGGCACTGCTGCTTGTCCTGTTTATGTGTTAGTTGACACACATATGCACACATACATGCACGCACACATTCACACTACAGGATAAGCACTTGTCGTAACAATTTCCCTGTGATGTGTGAAAGGAATACATAACACATATATAAAATATATAAATAAAACAAGTCTTTTAAAGAATGCAGCTTTTTTTTAATTTCTTCATTCAAAACATCCAGACTGCAGCTGGAGACACTCCTGTTTCTTGTTATCTCCAAACCACTTGTTCTTAATCATATCACTTAATGTGTCTTCATGGAGTGCAGTCTGGATGGCATTTGCTCTTTAACTGCCAGGAGTTGGTCATTGGTCATGATGTCCTGATGCTTTTAGGTGAAATATACAAAAACCTAATTATTTTCAATAAATTGCATGCAAAGTAGATCATTTTTTATTTGATTATTACAGTCTGGGATATGTAAATAATTTGCAGCAACATTGATTTTAATGCATTTCTATTTTTGTGTAATGTCAAGGTGCAAAAATGTGTATGAATATTTTTATATGTATGGTACATTTTTGGTCCTTAAACCTTGTTAATGCAACTTTTGTGTCTGCACAGTGTGTTTTAGACTTACAGCAGGAGCTGAGCTTGAACTTCTAACGTAAAAAATACACCATCTTGCCAAAATGTATGCCATAACCATGGACACAGCCAAAATGATCAAAAAATAAAAAGTGAATAGTGTGGAAGAAGCACCTAACTGTGCCAGAGGGTTAATATGCAACTGGGAAAAACACTCAAAACATTCACAGAAACACACACACCCACATAGATAGTTTTTCACACACACACACACACACACACACACACACACGTCCTCACCAGGACAGACAGTGGCCGGCAGATTTGCAAATGCCTCTCTGCATCCTGCCTTCTGACAGTTTTTCTACTGCAGAAAGGGCAGTGGAAGTGGCCACTGCTTCCAGTCCTGCAGGCCTGACTGCATTTGGTTGTGTAAAAATCTATGAAGAGACAAAGGCATCATGTCCAACATTGTGTGCTTTCCCTGTAAAATAAAGCTAACTAGTATGTGATGTTATTATGGGTAAGCTTACTTAGCAGCAGTGGTTACATGCAAACAAGTGATAATGGCATAGCACAAAGCTGATAGAGGGGAACTAACTTTCATGTTGGAGCGCATTGTTTTTATGCACCTCCAAGCGCTGCAAAACCACAGCCTTTGACCGAGGCTTGTACATGCTAGTGGGGCAAAGAGGACAGTGAAAAAGTGCACAGCACACCATGCACTTCGTCACCTGCGGTTGGTTATTTTTTGGAAAGATGCTGATGTGGACCTGAAGGAACAATATAGGAAAAAGAAACAGCAATCAGCAATTGTTAATTGCTCTAGGACACTGTTTCTCACATGGGGGTACAATACAAATTTGCCTATTATATTTATTTATATTTTCATTTATTTATTTATTACACTCATGGAAACACACAGTCTACATTCAAATCACAAATCATATGTTTCATTGTATTCCATGACCAAAAAGGGGCTTGGAGAAAAAGAATCTTATTTTACCAGCCCCTTTATCGAAAAAATTAATTAACAAATATACATAGATGGTCTGTCTGTCTGTTTTTCCAGCACTGTTGTATTTACAAGAAAATTAAGAGAGACAAAATAATCAAATGCCATACACAGCACCACATCATTCAATAACATTTACCTGATACCTTCATATTTTCTAATTATTTTCTCTTTATATATTCTCTTGAACCGAGAGATATTAATATAACACTTTAAATCATCATCCAATTTATTCCAGTTTAACACCACATACTGAGATACACATTTTTTATTGCATACTTATGTTAAAAAAAATATTTTTTTCTATGATCCTTGTCCTCTGAGCTAAAAAAAAAAAAAAGACATTTTGTATATTATCTCTGCACTTTGCCCTGAACATAATAACAAAGTCTGTAAACCAACTAGATATTTACATTTTATAATTGTGACCTAAAGAACAATAATAGGTAAAGACATCACTTGTCAGTTAAGTTCATGATTTCATCTTGAGAACAAATCTTTATTATGATCCCAAAAGAGGGCACTTTGAGTTGATAATTATTTATATGTGGATTGCTGCTCAGCCCTTAGATAGCGAGTGTGCATCAGTGCAGGCTTGGAGGACACAACGTACTCTAAGAGTTCCGTCTTTCTACTTTGTAAAATATTTTAGATCAAACACTCACATTTGTTTTCCTCACACTGACTTTACAGTCTCAAACAAACTCACAGAATGTTTGGTGTCAAAAGATGAAAACCTACACGTCCATATGCTTTAATAAACTATTTAAAACTGTCTAAAAAAAAAAATCCTCATCCCATTCTCATGATTTTTAAAAAGTAGGCTACATAATTATGTGTCCACAGGGACAGAAGAAAAAACAAAGCAGTTAATCAATCTACGAATAAAAAATGAGTCTCTTTACTAGAAAAGAGGAATGCTGCAAAGCAGGGATGGGAGTAAGATTGCCCAGATTAATTAATCAAGTTAATCTGTGAATGTGTGAACTGTGTCTAGAAAATATCAACAAGTTAATTGCTTTGATTACACTGCAATATATCTCTTATCTGACTTATCAAAGTTTTTTTTTTAATTTAACTCATTTTAATTAATGTTTAAATGTTTTTTTTTTTAATAGCCTGTTGCTCTATTTTGCTTCCACAAAGCATCTGTCAGTATACATGGTTACATCTGCTTCCTTCTTCCGGTAGAGTGGCGAGGGCGTCCCATGGTTTGGCTTCTCTTTCATACACTTTCCCTTAATCAGGAGCGCCCTCCACAGCTGTAGCAGTGTAACTTGATTTGGAGTGACACTCAGTAGTGAAGTGGTGGTGGGTAGGGAGTGGTTTGGGATATCTTATCAATTGATAGCTACATTTCTGACCAAATCGGATCGCCACACTCTAGTGTGTGTATGTGTCTGTCTTTGAGAGAAATTATTTTGTAATATAACTGAATTTTCTATCCATACATATACATTTTAATTATATTAAAATGATAAGGCATCTTTGAGTAAACTGCGAGTATCATTTAATGTCGTGGCCGGGCCGAGTGTCCTCTTTTTTGGAAATATAGCCTATTAACTGCTCAGCATGTCACTTTGTCTTTGTATTTGCTGGGATGAATTAGAATGGATTTACTTTAAAGGGACATTTCACTGATTTTTAACCAGCTTTGTATCATAATGTGGGCGGTATGTGTAAATGAGCTGTGGTAAACATCCCTCCATCTTACCTGTGTCCAGATCTTCTTGCTCATTTCTCTAGGGCTGTTGCCATGGATAGATAAGGTGTCTCAGGTGTTTCTGCCTCTTAAAGCAAATGCCACATTCATTTTCCTCTGTTTTCTCTGGTCATACCCCCAATTCCAAAAGCCTATATGAAAAGACCATCCTTCCAGCAGTGAACTACCTGAAGTCAGAACTTTGGGTTGTTAATGAATCTAGTTAAAATGTTATGGCTACATGTGCATGTAGCTACAAGACAAGGGATGAAGATTATTTGGATAGCCCAGTGTCACACATTGTGTAAAGGAGCACAGCAGCAAGCGTTCCCGACCTGGCTCATCTCAAAACACCTGGAATGCTGAATGTGTCCTACCAAAAAAAGACACAACATTGATTTTGTTAAGTTTTTATTTGTGGATCAAAGCCTGGACAAAATTAGGCTACTCCAAAAAAGTACAAAAGCAAATGCCCATTCAATGTTAACGTGTCACATTACAAATCCAAATAAGCTTCTCGTGCGCCTGTTCTGCAAATCACTTACAAGATCGGAGCGATTCATCTGAGCAACCACATCTACCAACATTTTTATGCTGCCTGTCTCTGCTCTGGAATGGATTTCCAAACATTCTAGTCTCTGTTAAATAAATACAACCACCTCTCTTAAATGGCAGGATGTTAGGAAAATAGTTTGTCATTTAAATAATTCATGGCAGTGTTGTCTGGTGTCCCATAACTTTTGCAGAGTTTAAACTAGATAACAAACCTTCCACATTTGATACGTTGCCTTGGTCGTCTCAAGGATCAAAGTGATTTCATACATTCACAGTCAAGCATGTTTTAAAAAGTTTGGAGGAGGAACAAAAATCATTCATTCAATATCTTGTAGACTAGCTGCATGACGTCCGAGAGCAAACAACCTGTTGAAAGCAAGTTGATAAAAAATGTCTATGTTCCATTTATCTAAAGGCTTACACACTGCCAGATATATAGAAATATAAATGTATGTTTTAAGTATATACAATAGTTTTATCATGGACAGATTGAGAGACAACATTCCCCTGGACAGACATATTGAAGGCCTACTACAAAAAGGCAGAACACCAAGATTTAAAAGAGACACTAAACAACTGTGAACAACATGGCCGAATCTTTGCGGTCCTTTTCTGTCTCTGTCATCTCTTTTAAGTAATTTTATGTCTCTTTGCAGTTGTTTTATCTTTTCACAAAGTAGTGCCTCAAAAGACACTGCAAGCATTATTTTAAACACAGCTACAAGTCTGTGTTGAACAACAGTGAATCCTGCCCTTAGAGGCCTGGGAAGAAGTAGAAGCGCTTTATCAGAGTGCATCTGTCTTTGGTCGGCATCTGTCTTTTAGTTTGAGCTTTGAAATTTTCAAAGCGTTGCATGACCTGTGTGGATGAAACAAACAGTGTGTGAAAGTAAGCAAGGCTAAGACTTAAACCCAGTTCAGACCAAATACTTGCAACAAGACGAGTTAAAAACTTGCAGCTACTTGCAGCGGCCTGCAATGCCAGTTTAGCAGCAACCCACTGTCCAACACTGCCACACTGTGAAGATGCAGACCGACAGCTATGCGATCTGCCCCAGGGACGTAAATGAGAGAGACTCGGGATCAGCAGGGATTGAGAGCTGCTGCCACAGTAAATGAGCCTGCCGTCTGCCAAGTCGGAGTCAACAGTTTTGTCTTGTCGTTAATCTTTGGTCTGAACTGGGCTTCATGAAACGAGAGCATCATCATCACTACTCAAAACTGGTAATACTTTTCACTTACTCTTCTGAAGAGTTCCTCAATGTCATCTTTATGCGCGAAGGTGTTAAATACCTCAACAATATACTGGATGAGAAAAGACCCAAGTTGTCTTTGTCTATATGAGACAGTATCTGGAGGAAAAACATACCCGAACAGAAAATATACTTGTTGTTACATAAACATCCTTTGCTGTGTTTCAAGGAGATTATTAATCTTCATTGTGTTGTGAGGTGCAGAATAAGGTATCACAATATTAGAGTTAACTGACCAGGAGTGCAGGAAAGAAGAGCAGTGAAGTCTTTTTCTTTGTGTACACATTTCACCGTATCAGCCTCTAAGTTGTCTTCATCAGCAGGCGGGGGCAGATTTGACTGTGACGCATCATCACTGACCACATCTCTAACAAATGCTGATCCTTCCTCCTCTGAAACACATGAAACATACTTTAAAACAGTGTACAAGACCTTGCTCACATTCCAAACAAGATTTCAGCAGACTCCTAAAATAATTTCTATAGATGTTTGTCATAGTTGGGGTCACCTCCTCTGCACGCCTGGATGATGATGATCTTGGGTTTGTCCAGCAGCGCTGGACATTTCTCTGAGCCCAAGTGTTTGTAAATATTGTCGATGAGGAACTCATCTGGTTTGTCATCACCCTTTTTCCAGTCGACACCGAGGACTTTTCCCAGTTTCCCATGAGACATGATGACCACTATCACACTATCTGTCTCTCTGAGTTTCGGATGTTTAGAGAATTTAAGTATAGCATCATCAATCGCCTGTGAGGACACAAAAAGTCAGACATCCGTTACTATACCACAAAATCAACCAGGGGGCAAAAAAAGGCTATATAAATATTTATTATGCAGTACCTTTCCTGTGAGGTTTGTGTATTTCACCACCTCATATTCCAAAGCCTTGAGCAGTTTCTCCATGTTCTCCTCGTCCTTGTCAGCTCCATTTCTGTTCAACTTCTCATCAGTAAACTTTATATTAGTGATCAGCAGGGCCACACGGTTCTTAATGGATTTTTTGTCCACAGGGTAAACCTGAGAAACAAATTTAGAGGAAGCAAATATTACAAAAACACACCATGTGTTTGACAATATATTGTAGACTTTAATGTTTCTCCACTTGTCTATCCAAGAGAGGTTAAATCCATCATTTAAAGGAATACTTCACCCACAAAATGTCCATTTGTAAATTAGTTGTGCTATGTTACTGTTGAATTTGCAAAGAAAACTTTTTTGACTGGGGACCACATTTATCAACTATACCAAATCATCCATTCATCTGGTTGTGTAAAGTGTCCTTGGGTGATTTATTATTAAAATGATTATAAATATGCACAAACTTGGGAAGTATTGAGCATATGACTAGCTAAGAAAGACTTGGATTACTCAGCATTAGTTGTGTGAGAATTTGAAACCAAATGTGTTTTAATAGTTCTGATGTGGTGCCCAATCAGGTAATAAATATGCTGGCTGTTTTCAATGAAGGCATGCTGGGAAAACAAAGTTTTCTTCACAAAGTCAAGGTAACAGGGCATGATTAATTAATATATAAATGCTAATTTGTGGGTAAAGTATTCCTTTGAGGCAGTGTGAGATATTTGATGTGAGTTTTTTTAATGACTGACATTGTCATCATTCAATTTGTCCATCCAGAACGACTCAGTGGCACGGTTGAGGGTGATTGACCATTCCTGCTCACTCGGTTGAACTGCAGCTGGGGATAGCAAAACATTTCTGTTCAAAACAATGTACTTGTTTTGTGATTGTGACTGTGTTGAAGTATAATACAAGTCTGAATCAAAATAGGTTGAAATATTTCAGCTCACCGGGCTGAGCAGGTTCAACACAGGACAGGCCCAGCTCAGAGTACAGTGTCGCATCTCTGCTCTTCAGGTGAGCCATCAGCTTCCTGCTGGCTTCGTCTCCTTTCTTCTTCACTGTGTCGATGAGACAGCGTGCCTTGTCTGCTGTGCTGCGGTACTCCTCAACTATTGAGTCTTTCTGGCCATCATTCAAGACGCCATCGTCTAAAAGGTCGTCCAGGAGCTGCTTAATCACTACTTCGGACACTTTATCCACAAATTTTCTCCTCACTCCGGCGAGCTGACCTGGAAGAGGGAATATGAAGCAACATTGATATAAACTGGCTGGACAAAATAATATAGACACCTGCAAGTACAAGGCAATACAGTTCAACACACCACAAACTACATCCTTCAAAATTATCATCAAGTTGGATCAACACCTTTAAAAACAAGGACTTTAGTTGTTCTTTTATCTCAGACATGTTAGGATATTACATACATCCTACATTCCTATACATTACATACATACATACATACGTCTTTATCAGCTGATCTGTCATAATGCATGTTACAATGCAAGATAAGTTGAATGTAGTCCCTTGTGAAAAGCCCCACCCCCACCCTGTTTATCCGGTTGACTGTATTAAACCGGGTGGAGCTCTTAAACTGGACCGAACCGGTTAAACCGGAAATCGACACAAGCCTATGTCACCCCTCCCTAATATTGGCTGATCAACAGGTCAGCTGATAAAGATGCATCACAACCACCACCAAGTGAAACTTCTGAGGAAGGCGGAAGTTTCCGCTGAAACATGTCAAGGTATGTAACATCCTAACATGTCTGAGATAAAAGAACAACTAAAGTCATTATCATAAAATAAAAGACATGAACACCATTGAACTACCATTAAAAACAGTTTAACTAAAATATAACACCATTCAGGCAGGTAGGATTTATTGCAGAATGTTGTATTAACTGTATTAGTTTAAGGTCAAGGTCACATTTATTTCTATAGCACGTTTAAAAAGACAGAAGTCACCAAAGTGCTTTACAAGAACATTGTGAAAATTACAATACCACACAAAAAGAATGATAAATACCAAAATATAAAAACAGATATAAAATACAGAAACAGAAACAAATATAAAAACAAACAGACAGACAGTTAGAAACAACATCAATTACACATAGAAAAACCTGAGACAGAGCAAACGTATATCACACAGAGTCAAGTCTGGCTCACAGCGGGTTCAAAAGCTAACGTGAAAAGGTGAGTTTTTAACAATGATTTAAACCTTTCCAGGGATTCTGCATGTCTAACATGCAATGGCAAGCTATTCCAGAGCTTGGGAGCAGCCACTGAAAATGCTCGATCACCTTTAGTTTTAAGCCTTGATCTGGGCACTTCAAGCAGCAAGTCACCTGAAGACCTAAGGGCTCTGACTGGATTGTCAGCTTTTAACAGCTCCGCCAGATACTGAGGGGCCATTCCATGTAAGATTTTAAAAACAAACAACAGAATTTTAAACTGTATTCTAAAATGAACAGGAAGCCAGTGTAAGACATCAGAACAGGTGTAATATGGTCCCGCTTCTTGATGCCAGTCAGGAGGCGAGCTGCTGCATTTTGGACTAGCTGCAGGCGACGAAGGGAGCACTGATCTAAACCAACATAGAATTACAATAATCAAGTCTTGATGATATGAAGGCATGAATGACCCTCTCCAAATCCTTGGAAGATAAATAGGGCTTAACTTTAGCTAGCAATCGAAGCTGATGAAAAGAACCTTTCACAACCGAGTCAATTTGTCTTTGAAGATTTAGATCAGTGTCCAGAGTCACACCAATGCTTTTGATTGACCCACTGATATTGTGGTGAGGGTGTTCAAATTATCAAAAGAGTAAGTAGAACCTTCTGCATATCCAAACACTATAACCTCAGTTTTCGTATCATTCAAATTAAGGTGGCTTTTGCTCGTCCAAAGCTTAATGTCAGTCAGACAGGCTAATAAGGGATTCAGCGAGTGCTCACAGTTCATTTTTAGAGGGAGATAGATCTGCACATTGTCCGCATAGCAATGAAATGATATATTATGCTTATGAAAAATGGACCCAAGAGGAAGCATATACAAAGTAAACAACAACGGTCCCAAAATAGACCCCTGAGGCACGCCACAAGTTAGAGGAGCCATGCTAGAGGAGAATTTACCCAACATTACAGATAAATGCCGGTCAGCCAAATAGGACTGAAGCAGCATGAGGGCCATCCCTCTGATCCCCACATACTGATCTAGATGCGACAACAGGGTCCTGTGATCAACAGTATCAAACGCTGCAGTCAGATCTAAGGTCACAAAACAGCAGCACATCCTGAATCTACAGTTAAAATCATATCATTAAAAACCCTCAGAAGGGCTGATTCAGTGCTATGACGGGGCCTGAAGCCAGACTGAAACTTCTCAAAAATATCATTTTTCTCAAGATAAGCTAACAGCTGATTAGCCATTAACTTCTCCAGCACTTTTGATAGAAATGACAATTTAGAAATAGGCCAAAAATTGGAGAGGACAGAGGGGTCAAGATTGGGTTTTTTGAGAAGCGGCTGCACTATAGCTCGCTTCAGCAGAGCTGGATAACACCAGGTTAAGTGTGGGCCCCTTTTCATGTGTTGAATCAGAGACCCACTGGGTAAGATCAAAGGATTCAATAATTCCTTACAACATACATGCATGTTAAAATCTCCTTGGATTAAACATTTGTCATAGGTCACCAAAATGCTAGAGAGGAAATTTTCAAAGTCCTGCAGAAAGTTATTTAGGTGGATGATTAACCACTGCAAATAACATGGGATGAGAAGAGTTCAATTCAATAAGCTGCAACTCAAAACTGGAGTAGGTGGCAGATGGAGTTTGTCTACAGTAGAAGCTGGACTTGTACATACATGTACACACCTCAAAGTGTCAACCAGGCCTCCAAATTCCACAGATCTCAATCTGAATGAGCATCTGTGGCATGTGCCATTAACCACCTGTCAGTGGTTTTAATGTTTTGGCTGATCAGTGTATATATATATATATTCAATATTTCCATATGTTCCCTAACTGAGTAAAGCCCCCCTTTGTATATTGGCGGAGGGTTGGCTGTGGTGAGCCCTTCCTCCTCACAGATAGGAAGCATACACTTGATCAGCTTAACACTTGTAACACTTTCACATTACGCTATATTATGACTTATTAAACCATCAGCAATGTGGCTTTTGTATTTAACCTTTCAGAGTCAGAGGACGCTAGAATAAATAAATAAAATAATTTTATGGGCTGACCTGCGGACTTTGGACATTCTGGCTCCATAAAGTCGCGTTTATGCTTTTCAACTTTCTGAGCAAACACTTGCAATGTCTGACAGTGAGCCGGTTACTAATACACTGTAGCCTATAACACACTGCAGTTTTCATGTCAACAAGGTAATCTTGTGCAAACAGCTTGTAGATGGAAATTATGAAAGCCTTTAAAGGCTGCATCATATTGTTTTGTCTGCGTTTTGTTATACAACCAAACAGACTTCACAACGGCACAAACCAGCAGGGCGGGCATGAGCCATGACGAAACGAAACTAAAAACGTGGCACAAGCACTGAAATGCAGAGTTATAAAGACTTTGTTTTGACAGACTGAGTTACATAAAGGAACCATAAGAAATCATACTTCTAACGCCCATTCTCCCTACCGTCATCATAACGCGGCACGGATCGTTTCCAGCAAGTTTGCCTGCATATTTCCGCCACCATACACCAGAGTAATGATTACCATGGAGGGCTTTTAGACTGTGAACTCTTACCTGCCATTTTCCAAATCCGTTTAAACCGAAGTCTGCAAAAGTTACTTAGGAAAACAGCTTTCAGCGGCAGCCTGTGCGCAGGGACGGGTTCGTGCGTTCTGGCTGAGGTGATAAATCAACTTAAGTGGGCGGATCGATAGCGATAGGCAAAGTGTCGTGATGAAGATCGAGTCCAACGTCATAGGATCGATACCATGGAGGGATTGGCTTCTCTCGCCTACTTTGTAACCCACTTGTATTGCATCAAAAAGTGAAACTATGTGTGCCATCAGTGCTCCGGCGCTGTGGAAGCTTATCTTTTAGCATTTCCTCCTTTCAGATGTCATTTTTTTCAACTGCTCGACAAGTGAGGCTGTTCCAAAGGTCACGATCTTAGATGTGTGTGGGAAGGCTGTTCACTTCAGTGGCAACACCACACATTATTAAACAACAAATAAACATGCTTCCTGCTTTACGCATAGAGATTATATCATCAGTACTAGCCTACAGTTCACTGCTGCAGGCTCAAAAAAGAGAACCATTGCTCCAAAAGTTCCCTCATTTGCTATTTAAACCATATTTTAAATAGGCCGAATTTAGACTCTTAACATGAACCACACCTTGAAACAGGGTACTCGGCTGTGCGTCGTCCAGCAGCATGTAGCCAAATCAGGCGCTTCTCAAATCAAGGACAGCAAACTTACAGGAGATACAAGGAACCGCTGACCGTTTGATTTGCAGCCTTTGACTGTGCAAACACACCAACAAAAAGCCAAACGCATATATGGTCCACTTACAACAGGTATACAACTACCATTGGTTGAACAAGATTTCAAATCTATTGGATAAGAGGATCAAAAGGTGGGAGCCGCCATTTTCAGTATCCAAGTGCCACACCCCATTTACCACAATCAAATCAGGAGCAACAGATCTGAGTAATGCTTGAAGTTACAAAGATAAAATAAAAGAAAAAAGTGAGTTTGTGCATTAGATTAAAGGAAACATGGCAAATTCAGTGATTCGATTAGATCAAAGGGCTCAACTGCGTTAAGAGTGGGGACCCAACATGCCCCTGTGCAAAGCAAATGAGAGGGTGAAACTTTTTGTATTTGTTATAACTTTAATGAAGTTACAAAGCCATGGTTAGCCTGTGCATGTTGTGGGCAAACATCACTGCAAAAGCCAAATATGTCATTTCACTCAGCGGCCTTGAATTGTATTTACTATTGGTGCACACTTGGTGGTGCTGTATTGGTATTTGGAGCATTAATGTATAGAGGTAGTAACAAAAATTTTTCCATCAGGTGTTTCACCAGGGAAGGGCAAAAGGTTTTGACCACTTTGACGCGGAACAGTGTGCAACGTGCTGAAGGCTTTGTGTTCGGTTTGGATAAATGTTAAAGAAATGGGCGTTTATTCAACCTGTGTTTGGTGTGTATGAATAAATACAATGATGATTCTGCAACTGTAACCTGCAGTTTATTGTCTGAACTCAACACAACCAAGGAAACTGTGGCCAGATCAGGCCAGGTGAAACATCTGTGTAGCAAGCAGGATCCACGTTTGTGTGCATATTGCAGTATTGTATTCAGAAAAATCCAAATCTTAAAAGCTCCTTTAGATTGTCCAACATAAACCAGACCACAGGGGCATTTCAGCATGTAGATGACATGTCCTACTGCAGTTTATGAAGGATTTTATGGTTTATTTTTCAACCAGTACTTGTAGCATCTACAACCCATAAGTTTCCCTGTCACTATTACAATCAGCAGATATAATTTCTCCCGGTACAGGATACAATAATAATCTCAGAAGCTGCAAAAAACACTTATTCATGACATAATCATGACGTAAAATTCACCAGATGTCCCATAATCCCTGTTAGTCACGTGACAGATTGGTTAATTACAAAAAAAAAAACACACACAGTTAAATATCATTTTATAATGAGCAGAGGTCACTGAACTAGGTGCATTCACTAATTAGCTCACCTTCCTGGCTGAGGAGCTGTGCTGATTGGACTCAGCTGGTTTAGTGCAGGAGCAGAACAAATACATGGCATGGAGATGACTTGATGACTCCACAATTCCCACCTCTGATAATGAGTCACACATTTTATCATATCATATTTACTAAAATAAGTATATAAAGGGCATTAATATTACCAATATTACCATAGATATTAAATCTAAGACATCAAGTGATTTTAAATTCATGACTGCATATCGTGCATTGAGAAGAGTCCGCTTAATAGAAATCTTCTGCAGTAAAACTGTAACTTTTTTTTATATTATACAGAAACATGGCTTTATAAATTGCATGATAATGAATGACGAGTATCTCCATTCCTCATTTCCTCTGTGCACGGTGCATCAGCAGTAGGGATTAGTGTGGATGACCAGTTCTGCTCCTCTTGAGACACTGCGGCTGCAAACAGCAAAACACAACATCACTGCAATCAGGGTGCTGTTCAAAATGACATATTTCTTTGTGCTGGTGATATTGCATGTCTGTTTGTCATAGTCGACAAGTCCTGTGAAAAGACTGAAACAAGTGAACTGGCCAACAGGTATCGCCTGGGTAGCCAAAGCTTGATATAACTTGTTTCTCTATTGTCGTACAAACACACATCAATGAGCCACACTGTTGCACCGGGTGACATTTTTTCACACTTGGTCCTTTTCAGCCCTCTAAACGGACTTTTTTGCTTGTGAACACAAAACGCACCAGGTTTGCTTTGCTCTTTGCCACTGTATTTAGCCCTCTAGTTTACATGCTGTTGCACTGGGATACTTGATAAAACGGACGAAACCATGTCGGCCTGTAAAGCTTGCAAGGATGCAGGGCGAGGAGTAGTTTGGTCCACAGAGGATACTGCACGTCTTCAGATGTGGCATGTAGAACACATCAAACGGCAACAGTCCACAGCACAGAAACACTGAGGTTTTCCTCCAATTTTAAATTAATCTGAAAGCGAGTGGCTTCATAACCTCACCGCAGTGCCACATCAAAGTTAAAACATAACCATGTCAACATAGAGTGTGAACAGGAAGAGGACTGAGGCCTCACCAGAGCTGAAGTTTACCAGAAAGAGAACTTCAGTTTGTTTAAAGGGGCAAAAAGCAAAATCTTTTCTCCGCTAGGTTTGCTGTTGCGCACTGCCTGTAGACCAAAACAGTGTCATGAGCCACACCTCCCTCTACCTCTGCCCTCTACTCCCCCCAACCCCCCCACTCACCACTTAGTTTAGCAGTTAGCGCTGTCTTTCACTCACTCTCGGTCTCTGCTGTGTTTAACTATTCCCCTGCCTACTTCAGTGATGATGGTACCTGTAATAAATGTGATATATTTGCTGAAATGGAGGCGAGGCTCAATGACAAGAGCTGGTAGAAGCACTCAATAGTTGTAAGTTACTCCAGGAGCTGGTGGCAGCCGACTAGAGCCATTGCCGGATCCCGGCTAGTGCTCCGTCATGCTGCAGCTAGCCGCTCCGCTAGAAGCCGGTAGCTGGGAAGCCGGATTGTTATTGAGGTTAAAGTGGGAGAGGCAGCGAATCTGTGGGGCAGCTGAGTGAAGTGGAGCCTGAGGAGGAAGCACCGGTTAGCCTCGGTTTCGTTCCACTCTTCGCCATTTTGCTTCGAAAATACACGCTGCCATTGCTCACTGGCTGTAGCCTTTTATAGGGAGGGAGGGCCAAGAGCTCCGAGAGGAGGGAGGAGGCGACAATTCACATGAACGTACATGAACGCGCAGCCGCACTGGCTTGTAAAACAATGGGCTGGAGATCAACACAGAGAGAGGGTGTGTGAGATCATGCTATACTCCAGATGAAATTACACCTCTAGTTCTTCACATAGCGATTTTTTAATTCCTTCAATCTAGAAATGATGAATTTCCGCTTATTGCTCCTTTAAACAAGTCTTCATGTGAAAACACCTTTAGTCTTTGCATGTTGCTGTTCCTGTAGGGGTGCCACAAGGGGGCAGTATACAGCGGGGTACAAAATGCTCCAAAAAGAGCTCTCTTTACATTAACTGAACATGTGCCAAATTTACAAGCAAGCATATTAGCTTGGGCATAAAACTTGCGACCTGTCTGTGGATATTTTTGTCATCAGATAAATCACTGACAATATAATGGCTGACATATTTAATCTCATTACACACTTTAAGAGCAACACCAGATAAGAAGAATTCAGGAAATACTAATTTTCTGTCTTCTTTACTTCTAACAATCATAATGTTGCTCTTATTGGCGTCATATTTGATGTCAAAATCTGCACCATAGTTGTTGTAGGCCGGCACTGTACGGGCAGAAGATTACCAAATCATCTGCATATATAAGATGATTTATTTAACTATATCCAGTCAAACACATCCTCGATGGAAACAAAAAGTGTTGAGGGACAGACTACTGTGTTATCTGATTTTGTCATTTCATGGTATTCATAAAAGGATATATTGAATTATAATAACATATAATAATAATGTAGACCACTGTTACAGACCAACAAACAACAAAACCGGCTGTTTTAAAGCAATTAATCGTTGCATCTTTCATCAGCTTTTTAGCCACCGAACATGGTTGTTATTCAGTGACCCATCTCTGTGTTTCCGCTGGGGATAGTGCGACAAAGAACGGTTGTTTTTACAAATGTATTCACTGTGTTTCATGCCGAGATAGTGCTACAAAGAGTGATTGTTTCCTACAAGCAGGATTGTGTCACCAAAACTAGGTATAAGCAAAAACGTGATTTTTTTTTCTAACCATAACCAAATGTTTTTTGTTCTTAAACCTAACTGCACGTTATCAACGGTGTTGTTGAAAAGTTAAAATATTCAGTGTATCTGCTACATAATAATGGACATATGTAACATAACCATGGTTTACAGAAATGTTTAATGCCAACATTTATTCTGGCGACTGGGTTGCAAAGCTCAGAAATGTTGACCAGCTCCACTGCAGTATGCCAGCTCACCTAAACAGGTTGATCCGAGGACAGGCCCAGCTCAGAGTACAGTGTCGCATCTCTGCTCTTCAGGTGAGCCATCAGCTTCCTGCTGGCTTCGTCTCCCTTTCTCTTCACTGTGTCAATGAGACGGCGTGCCTTGTCTGCCGTGGCGCTGTTCTCCTCGTCTATTGAGTCTTTCTCGCCATCGTTCAAGATGCCATCATCTAAAAGGTCGTCCAGGAGCTGCTTAATCAGTGTTCTGGACGCTTTGTCCACAAACTTTCTCCTCACCCTGGCGAGCTCATCTGGAAGAGGAAATATGGAGCAAAAGAAATCACACAACTCAGAAGTTTTGATTTCAGCAGAGGTACAAACTTGGACAAAATAATATTCAAGAGGAGGCACTCTCACTAATTCACTGCGGAAAGCTCCTTATCCACAGGAATCATAAAGCAAAAAAAAAAATGCACAACTTCAATACTGACTTCTTTAAATATTTTAAAGATCTTATGATGAATATCAAATTAAAGGGGAACTAATGTTTTTTTTCAGCCTGGGCCCTGTTTTCAGATCTACTTTTGTCTAAATGAGTGATAGGATGTTCAATATTTGACATTTCTCCAGTACGAAGCTAGGGCTGACCTGCCTGCAGCCTGTGAGCGCGTGCTATATTAAATTAACAGGGCACTGGGACAGCGTCAAACAACATCAAAACGTCTGCTTTTTCTCCCACCCCCATATATATGTACCAGTATGCACATTTCTTTTAATGTTGCATCTGGTAAAGATGGAGCTAACTGTAAAACTTAATATACTGTTGTTTAATCCAGTGGTCCAGCCACAGGGTCCATATTTCTCCTTATGCAGGATTTATACTTCTCATTGAATCGAGGCCATACCTACAGTGTGTGCTCTGCTTGATGTACAGCCTCCACCGCCACCTGACCTCCCAGGAAATGTAACATGTGCCAACAACATCAACCTCCTGACTGTTTTTGTGAGCAGAAATCCATTTCCCTCAGCGGAAACAAAGCTTTTATTTTAATTTCACAGATAAGAAACAACAATAAATACACTGTGAAGACAATAAAGCCTCCACAAAATAGCATTTTAAGTTTAAATTTTTAAACTTGTATTTATGAATATTGTGTATTTATGTAATCATTTTTTTATTAATCTGTATTATTAGCTGGCATATTCTTCTATTTCATTACTTATTTTGTTGTTGTTGTTGGGTTTTGTTTTTTTTTGGGGGGGGGGGGGGGGGGGGGGGGGGGGGTTATTGTGTGAAGCACTTTGTTGTGCTATATCAATGTTAGTGTAAAACAAAAACATTATTCATCTCAAACCATTTTAATAATATTTGCTCTTCCCTATTGTCACTTTCCACCAGTGCAGTGAATGATGGTCTCTACAAGTTCAGGGTGTGGTTTGCTGGTTTCCCCAGAAATGAAACCAAACTTGTCTAAATCACCAAGGTATGAATATCTGTTTTTAATATACTGTTTGTTGCAGTCAGAGAACATAAATCTGTTCATTACAAATTCTATTCTAATTCTTTTCTTTTCTTATCTCTTGGGATTTAATAGGTTATTCAGTCTCTAGTCTGTGTAGATTGTTTGAGAGCAGGTGGCAAACTGTCACCTCTTGTGGTTACATAAAAAACATCAGAGACTTCAGCCTTAACAATCAAAGAGCATGTAAGAGAGAGAGAAAGTTTCCCTTCAGGATCAGCGCGATTCAAATGAATGTCATATAAGACTCGTGTACTGCGTTAATAACAGGCTTTCTGTGCTGACGGATTGATTGGAGAGTTATTTTAAAGTCTCAAACGTCTGAATAAGAAATTTAGTTCGTTTATCTTGCAGCTGCAATGTGGATACGCCCAGGAAGCCTCACAGTTAAACTTGACTAGGAACTGGTTTGTTTTACGCACCGCATGAAGCTGTGTGTAATCCAAACATTGTCAGTCTTTACAGCCTCTGTAGGATATGACTTTCTGCGCGCCAGTATTTAATCACCGCAAAATGTTCAGCTTGACTTATGCAGCTTTAACTGCAAAGTTGTGTGCAAAGTGCATTTGATCTTACCTGCCATCTCTCACACACTTCGTGTCACGGGATCGTAAAGAATATAGTCCAGCGAGGTTACATTAAAAACTGAACCCTGAGTGAAGGGACGAGCTACTGCGTAAACTTTGCGTGGAGATTTTCGCGCCAAATATCCTGCATGATGTTACTAGTTATCAAAATGGAAAATGATGCAACATTTTGAATTACTGTTGCAGACAAACAACACGGAAACATCTGCACGCAGATGTTCGCCAGAGGAGAGGCGGAGTCATAATCTGATGGCTCATGTCTTCCTTAAACTGGGAAACTTTGTTTATTCTTACAGATTAGATCATGCAATTAAGTACTGAAAAAAGGCTCCACCTCGACCAGCAATATTAAAATAATCTTTACGTGTTAATGCAGCAGTAGCAGGCTATAATACATATAATAAATCATAAATAGTATAATTTTAGAATAAATACAGTGAGGGAATACTGCAAATTTGCAATTTCCATCCTATTCTTGTTTCTGCACAACACCCTGGATGGCTTTGTCCTTTAATTCTCCCTTGCTCTCCACTACCTTACACTCACTGGCCACTTTATTAGGTACACCTGTTCAACTGCTCGTTGATACAAATAGCTACTCAGCCAATCACATGGCAGCCACTCAAAGCATTTAGGCATGTAACATGGCCAAGCCGACCTGCTGAAGTTCAAACCGAGTATCAGGATGAAGAAGAAATGTGATTTAAGTGACTTTGAACATGGCTGGTTTGAGTATTTCAGAAACTGCTGATCAACTGGGATTTTCACCCACAACCATCTCTAGGGTTTACAGAAGATGGTCCGAAAAAGAGAAAATATCCAGTGAGTGTCAGTTCTCTTGGTGAAAATGTCTTGTTGATGCCAGAGGTCAGAGGAGAATGACCAGACTGGTTCAAGATGATAGAAAGGCAACAGTATCTCAAATAACCACTGGTTACAACCAAAGTATGCAGAAGACCATCTCTTAACCAACAACAAGTCAAAACTTGAAGCAGATGGGCTACAGCAGCAGAAGACCACACCAAAACGGGACAATTGAACATTGGACAAGCGTTGCCTGGTCTGATGGGTCTTGATTCCTGCTGCCACATTCAGATGGTAGGGTCAGAATCTGGCGAAGTCAGTTTCAGACTGAAGCTTTAATGTGAATTTTTGCTGTTTTATTTCACCCAACTCCTTACACCCTGCTCCTTAGCGTGCTTAGCACCAATTTCTCATCTCTAAACTATTAAATTTGAATCCTGTTTTTTGTTCACCTGCATATTTTATCATCTCCCACTGATCAGTTCATGCATATTTAATATACTGGTGTCTCCTCTTTTCAGATGTGGCTTATCTGTTCATCAACAGCTAATGAAGTGAAAAGATATAATGTTGAGGGTGTTTTTGTTTTTGCTTTTTGTTTGTTGTTATTTATGTAGCCTGTCAGTAATTATACAGATCCAGCAGCTATCATGAAAGAGAGAAATGCTTATAAAAAATCAGTGGAAAAAAAGACCAGTAGCACGTAAATAAAATCATTATATGAACAAATCATAGACTGTATAAAATAATGGACGTAGTCATCGTGACGTCCCACGTCCGTTTCTGAAGAGTGGATTTGAAGCTCAAAATACTGCGCTCTGGACGTCGCCATCTTGGCAGTGCGTGACTCCGCCCAACTCCCGGACAATCAAAAATGGGCAAAGAGGCGGGCCGAAGGAAGCCTGGCTGCTATCGTAACGCCGGACGGGGGGGGGGGGGTACATTAAAATCCACCCTGATTAAAAGTGTTCATGGTCATCAATGGTTTGTGTCTGTTTCACAGTTTCACAGCGCGTACGTCTCTGTGCAGTAGCGAGTGAGGGGGCGTGTACTAGAAGAAGTGTTGTCTGCCTGGCAACAGCGGGCCATTGGCTGCATTGTATTTATTGCCAGCACATGGCCTGCAAGCCCTGGCTTCTTATTGGCCCGGATGGCAGCCATACAGGCCAATAAGGAGCCAGGCCATCTGGAAATCGACAGACTAAACAGATGGGCCAGTCCGTGAGTGTCATCCATTGTGGCGGCAATGACATGGGGAAGGTCAGCATGATGAAGGAAGTGCACCAGCTTCACCTCCAGCATCCTGGCATTAAGATAATATTTTCTTCAGTGGCCCAAAGGTGCAGGTGGGAGGCTGGTGGCAATCCAGCAAAGATTGATAAGGCCAGGAAATGTGTTTACAGTGTTATGGCTACATGTGTTCATAGTTTAAATGGTGCCATAATTGAGCACCCTCACATCAGACACATTCATCTCACACCTAGGAGAAATTATATGTTTTTAAGTATATTAGTTAATTGTCTTGAAGACCACCTCCAAACACAGTGAACCACTTACAGTTGGCAGTGTCACTGCTTTTGAATTTGGCCTTTAGGACACATTTTGTTAGGCCTGAACATAACCCAGACTGTCATGGCCAATGTTGACTTTTTATATTCATCTATAACTTGTTTAAAATTTCAATAAATTCTATTTATATTTGCACTCCTTTTGTCTTTGTTACTGACTGAATGTTGTATTTCACAATCAAATCTGACTGTCAATTGAAAGGACAAACAAATCATACACTACAGATAAAACATAAAGCATTAATGTTTAACATTGTCACTGACAAAAAAAATAGGCAGTCCATTGCTGTGTGGGCCTGATTATTTTAACCCTGTACTTGACTGGATAAAAGGGCTCAAAATGAAAAACAAAGAATTAGCTGGACACAATAGTTTTGAAGCCCCCAAGGACATGTCACTTGTTGGCTATGTTGCCAACTCTGAAAGGGTCTTCCTCAGGCAAAGGTATCGTAACGTTTTTATAGTGAGGCAAACAGAAAGATAATCAGCCAATTATGTGTTATTATTTTTTTAGCCTCACTATATAAACCTCAATACCAAGCAATACCCACAGAACTTTCTCATATGTCACAATGTCACAAATAAATAATACCTCCTATGGGACTTAAAATTATTCAGTGTGCAGATATTTCCGTGTTTTTCACAAAAGGAGAATCGTTATTCAGTGAATTTTCTTCATTTATCTTAAAGAAATGTTCAAACAAAACCAGCACATAACATCAGCTTTTCATTTCTTTTTTATTCTGCTAAGATAAATGCAAACTTGGGTAAATGTTAAGACATAAATGAAAACATTAAGATGCCATTAATAACGATTACATTTGTTAATGGTTTAAATCACCACTATATTTCCAATCATCACAGGAAACTGATGAATGACAGCTTTCAAAAAAATTTGCTTTTACTCTAAAGTAATTTTTGTCTGATCCACTTTATATCACAAAAATTCTAACCATTACACAAACAGTTTAACAAAATTAAGTCAAAGCTTGCATTCATGAAATCATCACTATGAAAGTTACAAAAAGTACGCATGAAATAAATGAAAAGATTTGTGACAGTAATTATAAAACATATGAATTAGGACCCAGAGTCATAATTTGCAAAATCTTAATTTCTTGTTAAACAACCTCTTTACTGTGGAGTAAATATCACATTGGTCGAGGTGTTGTAACTTTCCTCAAGTGTCCTACAAGAGAGAAAGATGACAAGTTAAAAACACAGGTAGAAAACATTGACTACAGCCTGTCTTGGTTAAAAGCCCACTCACCACCAAAATTATCTTATTGCTGAGTAAGTGGCATTCATAAAATAGTTTTGTGTTTAAATTCTGTAGATATTTGACTTTATATTTGAATTTGATTTTAAATTTAACTGTACTATCAAAACAACTGGAGTATGAATGTATAGTATGCAGTTCATCCACATTAACATCATTGTTGCTATCAAAAGGAAACTGAACTGTTCTCAAAGCTCACTGCCACTGTGGAATCATGCTGTGTTCAGCTGTCTCATTATGAGAATATTTTTTCCATTGGTTTTTCACAGACTGTGTGTGGGGAAAAAGGTAGTAATTCTCACTTTGATAAAGGGTCTTTGCATAAAAAGCACTGAAATGTTAAAGCTGGTAAATACATGTCATGTTCCTTGACTGATAAAATCTTCATTTGGCCTTCTGCATCTGGGGAACACTAAACTGCACTGGTGTGTCAGTGTGTCATTTCACCTTATCAGCAATAGTACGGAGCAAGCTGTGCCCTAATCGAGTACTTAGTAATGTATGATAATTAGTAATATATGTAATGCATTTAATTGTATTATGGACAATAATTCAACATTTCAAACTAGTAAGTTTAGTGAGGTACTGTATGAAAAAGGGTGTCTTTATCCTGGAGTCAGTGCTGAAGTGATGACTCAAAGTGTTCACTGCACAGTCGGGAAGTCTTGTTTGGAGTCCAGTTCTGTCTTCTGGTGTTGAGTGTCCACTGGTCCAGTCTGTCTGGGTCACCTAGAGGAAAACGTTACACAGACAAATAGATATTCAAAGTAATATATGTGTTAGCTACCTACTTTGCAGACACTTTTACATGCAAACAATACAATTTAAATTACTTCAGTGTTCAACAGATCATAATCAATTTATTTAAGCAAAACAAAAAGGTGGTGACCATCACAGTCCTCATATTCTGTCTGTTCATTATCTATTGTTGTGTAGCTACAGGCCTATATCATACACTGATCTTATTAATATTTTATGTGACAGTCAAATGTCACATCAGCTTTTTTTAATTACGTTACACACCTTATTGTAATTTCACACAGTTCGCCACTTTTTAATTTACATACACAAGTATAGCCTTAACGTTACGTTACCGTTACACTGCTCATATGACAACGTTAACATTGCATCACGTTGGCTAACTAACGTGGTGGACCTTTATTTTCAAACCTCACACAGCCTTTTGTTCAAAATATTCTCTCCCTAAATGCCTAACGTTAAATCCTAACACTTCTCTGTCAGGCTCTGACTTCGATACTGGCGTCTTGCTCGAAGGCTAAATGTTAGCTGGCTGGTTAGCTAGTTAAAGAGCTAAACTTGTATTGTCTGTGGCTCTGTAACTTGATGTGGATGTTGCTGCTGTGATACAGGTCGCACTTGAAAACGAGACCTCCGGTATCAACGTGATTTTACATGTATTAAATAAAGGCTTAATAATATAATAATAAGCTGACAGATAGGTGGTGACCGGAGACACCGATACACGCTGCCGACAAGCTACGTGGTGACCGTAGTGACCGCAGACACCGACACCCGCTAATTACTGCTAACATATAAACATAATTAAAATAATACTAGAATTTCCGAATTTCACTTACCGAAAAACCTGGAGCACGGACTTCTTGGACAGTCTGTTGGTATAATTAATCGAACAGCAAGTCATATTACTCCAATATTTGCCTGAAAACATATCCAGCAGGCACAGACCCGGCTGAGAGGACAGGTTCAATGCCTTGAACATGGACACGAACTGGCTGAGATGACGCCGAGCAGACGGCGAGTCTGAGCTCAGCTCCGCACAGCAGAGCCAGCGGCTAGTTAGCATGCTAGTTAGCCACCCGTGACAGTGCCGCCTGTCACTCAAAGTGACCACGCCCTTAATTATGCGCAATTTCAAACCTTAATAACATTTAAACGGAAGAGTTAGAAAAAAATTCACCCCCCTCAGAGTTGTCATGAAAGGGGAAATTAACTATAGAGACCAAAACCATCTTTTGTACCAGGCTGTAAACATGTTTATTTCTGCTCTAAAGTTGGGCATTTTAACATGGGGGTCTATGGGAATTTGCTCACGTCCGGAGCCAGCCTCAAGTGGACAGTCGGTGAACTGCAGTTTTTGGCACTTCCGCATTGGTCTCACTCGTCTCCACCGGAGGTTGGGGCTTGGAACAAATATGAAAAAAAAAAGTCTGTCTGTCTCAATCACACTCACGCGCATGCGTCATGAAATGCCATGGCAACAGAACGACGACCCGAGGTCGGTAAAGCCTTCACATCAGTCTGATCTCTCAGTTTGCAGTTAGACTCGGACCAGAGCGGCCACGCGAAAGATCGCTCCTGAGTTGTGGAGCAGAAAGCAGATCTTGTTCGAGAAAAGTGTTCAAACCTTTGGATTTCTACATTTTGTGGGAAACCGAAGAGCCCGACGATGGCTCTCAACACAGCCCGGACCCTGGAGGACCTCCTGTGGACTGGACATCAGCTGCGCAGGTAAGACAACTTAAATATTTATCTTAGTATTTTCCTGGTTGATGCGATCTCTTAAATTGTTAAAAGCCTCATCAGCGTAGAGATTGGTATACTTTTGAATTTAAGATGGACAGTTCACACCATGTTAGGCCTGTTGGAAAACTCACGATTCACCATTTCTCGTGTAAAAAATGTTTTGACATAATATGTTAAATATAGGAACATGTGTGGAATATATGGACAATTAATTTAGTGATTTGAAAACACTTGTATGTTTTTCACATATTTGAGGGGTCCCATCCTCCAAATGTGACAATTTGTGACCGGGCCGAATTTCAAATTGTAGCACAAACGTTATTTAACTTAGTTGTCACCATGGAGATGATGGAACTATTAGGAGCGGACGCATGTCTGTCTGTCTCAATCACACTCACGCGCATGCGTCATGAAATGCCATGGCAACAGAACGACGACCCGAGGTCGGTAAAGCCTTCACATCAGTCTGATCTCTCACTTTGCAGTTGGACTCGGACCAGAGCGGCCACGCGAAAGATAGCTCCTGGGTTGTGGAGCAGAAAGCAGATCTTGTTCGGGAAAAGTGTTCAAACCTTTGGATTTCTACATTTTGTGGGAAACCGAAGAGCCCGACGATGGCCCTCAACACAGCCCGGACCTTGGAGGACCTCCTGTGGGGACATCAGCTGCTCAGGTGACCCTGGAGGATCTCCTGTGGACTGGACGTCAGCTGCTCAGGTGACCGTGGAGGACCTTCTGTGGACTGGACGTCAGCTGCTCAGGTGACCCTGGAGGACCTTCTGTGGACTGGACGTCAGCTGCTCAGGTAAGACAACATTTATTTTAGTATTTTCCTGGTTGATGCGACCTCTTAAATTGTTAAAAGCCTCATCAGTGTAGAGATTCGTATACTTTTGAATTTTAAGATGGACAGTTCACACCATGTTATTAGGCCTGTTGGAAAAGTCCGGATATGGTGAAAACGGACTCTAATCCACGATTTCTTATGTAAATATTTTTTTGGACAGAATATGTTAAATATAGGAACATGTGTGAAATATATTGACAATTAATTTAGTGATTTGAAAACACTGTTATGTTTTTCACATCTTTGAGGGGTCGCATCCTCCAAATGTGACAATCTGTGCCTGAATTGACCGAAAACAAAGATGGCGGCCGGGCCGAATTTCAAATTATAACACAAATGTTATTTAGTTGTCACCATGGAGATGATGGAACTATTAGGAGCGGACGCATGACGCACAGGTGTAATCAGACAAGGGAACGTTTCTGAATTTGATTCAATTGTTAAACTCTGTCTTTTGTATTTGGAGTTCATGCGCAAAAATCTGGTCCTTTAAATTCAAATTGTATCGTATTAAATAAATAAGTATTACTTAATAATAAGTATGGTATTTTGTTTTCGTGGGACAAGAGACCGATTTATCTATATTACTGACTGCATGTGCGCGTCCTGCGTCCAGGCTGATTATCTGCTACATGTGATGCGCAACTCATTAACTGTGAGTTATTAACTACCAGTTAATTCTGCACGGAACTCACTGTGGTATCTTTGGAAAAATTAAGCCATGATACAATGCGTAATGCGTAATGTGCGATGCATATTAACGTCAAACATGCTGTTTATTGCAAGCCTTCTGTCCACTGTAGACACAAAGACACTGAGACCATTACAATTGTTTGGTGCAAAATAACTTCCTTTACCCAGTGATATAATGATAAAGATACAGATACAGTTATCTATGGGGTGCCGTTTGTAAAGTGTCTCTTGCTGAAAATAACATCAACTTTTTGCCACATTTAGCTTCAAATAATGTTTAAAAAAGTGTTGTGAATTTTTTAATGTCAACTTTTACCACATTTACAGCAATATTTGTTAACTTAGAAATATATTAAATAGTTAAATCTAAATATTAAATGTGGCACCTAAATGTTAAATGTTAAATCTAAATATTAAATCTAAATCTAAATGTTAAATATAAATATAAATATTAAATCTAAATCTAAATGCTGAATCTAAATCTAAATCTAAATGTTAAATCTAAATATTAAATCTAAATCTAAATATGAATATTAAATCTAAATATTAAATCTAAATCTAAATGTAATTGTTAAATCTAAAGGCTAAATATAAATATAAATCTAAATGTTAAATATAAATGTTCTGGGTGAAACTAAATATTTAGCTAATATGCAAATTCACACTGCCGGTCACCGGAAGTACCAAAATAAAAGCTCGAGATGCTCAGACTGTGTTTATAAAATGAAATAACGAATTAAAACAACTTATCGGGGGAAATGAACACTTGAACATACATTAGCGTGATAATAACTACCTAAAATAACAAGAAACATGTTTGGAGAAATTTTATTTGACGTGTACTTTGAGTTGTTACATGTATACACATAGTGTATACATATGTAATGATACAGATAGTTATCACATAGTGTATGATAGAGATACAGTTATCACATAATGTTTACATATATAATGATACAGATACAGATATCACATAATGTATACATATATAAAGATACAGATACAGTTATCACGTAATGTTATACATATATCATGATACAGATACAGTTATCACGTAATGTTATACATAGATAATGATACAGATACAGTTATCACATAATGTTATACATACATAATGATACAGATACAGTTATCACGTAATGTTATACATAGATAATGATACAGATACAGTTATCACATAATGTTATACATACATAATGATACAGATACAGTTATCACATGGTGTATACATACATAATGATACAGATACAGATATCACATAATGTATACATATATAAAGATACAGATACAGTTATCACGTAATGTTATACATATATCATGATACAGATACAGTTATCACGTAATGTTATACATAGATAATGATACAGATACAGTTATCACATAATGTTATACATACATAATGATACAGATACAGTTATCACGTAATGTTATACATATATAATGATACAGATACAGTTATCACATGGTGTATGTATACATAATGATACAGATACAGTTATCACGTAATGTATACATATATAATGATTCAGATACAGTTATCACATGGTGTATACATACATAATGATACAGATACAGATATCACATAATGTATACATATATAAAGATACAGATACAGTTATCACGTAATGTTATACATATATCATGATACAGATACAGTTATCACGTAATGTTATACATAGATAATGATACAGATACAGTTATCACGTAATGTTATACATACATAATGATACAGATACAGTTATCACGTAATGTTATACATAGATAATGATACAGATACAGTTATCACATAATGTTATACATACATAATGATACAGATACAGTTATCACGTAATGTTATACATATATAATGATACAGATACAGTTATCACATGGTGTATACATACATAATGATACAGATACAGATATCACATAATGTATACATATATAAAGATACAGATACAGTTATCACGTAATGTTATACATATATAATGATACAGATACAGTTATCACGTAATGTTATACATACATCATGATACAGATACAGTTATCACATAATGTATACATATATAATGATACAGATACAGTTATCACATAATGTATACATACATAATGATACAGATACAGTTATCGCATAATGTATACATACATAATGATACAGATACAGTTATCACATAATGTATACATATATAATGATACAGATACAGTTATCACATGGTGTATACATACATAATGATACAGATACAGTTATCACATAATGTATACATATATAAAGATACAGATACAGTTATCACGTAATGTTATACATATATCATGATACAGATACAGTTATCACGTAATGTATAATAATAAGATACAGATACGTTATCACATAATGTTATACATATATAATGATACAGATTATCACGTAATGTTATACATATATCATGATACAGATACAGTTATCACGTAATGTTATACATACATAATGATACAGATACAGTTATCACGTAATGTTATACATATATAATGATACAGATACAGTTATCACATGTTGTATACATACATAATGATACAGATACAGATATCACATAATGTATACATATATAAGATACAGATACAGTTATCACGTATGTATACATATATAATGATACAGATACAGTTATCATGTAATGTATACATATATAATGATACAGATACAGTTATCACATAATGTTATACATATATCATGATACAGATACAGTTATCACATAATGTATACATAGCAATGATACAGATAGTTATCATGGTGTTATACATACATAATGATACAGATAGTTATCGCATAATGTATGCATAATAATGATACAGATACAGTTATCAGATGTATACATATATAATGATACAGATACAGTTATCACGTAATGTTTATACATATTCATGATACAGTTATCACATAATGTATACATATATAATGATACAGATACAGTTATCACATGGTGTATACATAATAATGATACAGATACAGTTATCACATAATGTATAAATATAATGATACAGATACAGTTATCACGTAAGTGTTATACATACATAATGATACAGATACAGTTTTTTCAATGTGTATACATACATAATGATACAGATACAGTTATCACATAATGTTTATACATATAATGATACAGATACAGTTATCATATAATGTTATACATATATAATGATACAGATACAGTTATCACGTAATGTTATACATATATAATGATACAGATACAGTTATCACATGTATACATACTAATGATACAGATACAGTTATCACATAATGTATACATATATAATGATACAGATACAGTTATCACATGGTATATACATACATAATGATACAGATACAGTTATCACATGTATACATATATAATGATACAGATACAGTTATCACATGTGTATACATACATAATTACAGATACAGTTATCACGTAATGTTATACATATATAATGATACAGATAAGTTATCACGTAATGTTATACATACATAATGATACAGATACAGTTATCACATGTGTATATACATAATGATACAGATACAGTTATCACGTAATGTATACATATATAATGATTCAGATACAGTTATCACATGTGTATACATACATAATGATACAGATACAGATATCACATAATGTATACATATATAAAGATACAGATACAGTTATCACGTAATGTTATACATATATCATGATACAGATACAGTTATCACGTAATGTTATACATACATAATGATACAGATAGTTATCACATGGTGTATACATACATAATGATACAGATACAGTTATCACATAATGTTATACATATCATGATACAGACAGTTATCACAATGTGTATACATACATAATGATACAGATAGTTATCACATGGTATACATACATAATGATACAGATACAGTTATCACGTATGTTATACATATATGATACAGATAAGTTATCACGTAATGTTATACATACATAATGATACAGATACAGTTATCACATAATGTTACATACATTAATGATACAGATACAGTTATCACATGTTATACATATATAATGATACAGATACAGTTATCACATAATGTATAACATATATAATGATACAGATACAGTTATCACATGGTGTATACATACATAATGATACAGATACAGTTATCACATGGTGTATACATATAATGATACAGATACAGTTATCACATAATGTTATAATATATAATGATACAGATACAGTTATCACATAATGTTATACATATATAATGATACAGATACAGTTATCACGTAATGTTTACATATATAATGATACAGATAGTTATCACATGGTGTATACATACATAATATACAGATACAGTTATCACATATGTATACATATATAATGATACAGATACAGTTATCACATGGTATACATACATAATGATACAGATACAGTTATCACAATGTATACATATATAATGATACAGATACAGTTATCACATGGTGTATACATACATAATTATACAGATACAGTTATCACGTAATGTATACAATATAATGATATAGATACAGTTATTACATATGTATACATGTATAATGATACAGATACAGTTATCACGTAATGTTATACAAATATAATGATACAGATATTTATCACATGGTGTATAACATACATAATGATACAGATACAGTTATCAGATGGTGTATACATATAATGATACAGATACAGTTATCACATGGTGTATACATACATAATGATACAGATACAGTTATCACATAATGTATACATATATAATGATACAGATACAGTTATCACATGGTGTATACATACATAATGATACAGTTATCACATAATGTTATACATATATATAATGATACAGATACAGTTATCACATAATGTATACATGTTTCATGATACAGATACAGTTATCACATAATGTTTACATATATAATGATACAGATAGTTATCACATAGTGTATACATACATAATGATACAGATACAGTTATCAGATAATGTATACATATATAATGATACAGATACAGTTATCACATAATGTATACATACATAATGATACAGATACAGTTATCACATAATGTATACATATATAATGATACAGATACAGTTATAATGTAATGTTATACATATATAATGATACAGATACAGTTATCACGTAATGTTATACATATATAATGATACAGATACAGTTATCACGTAATGTTATACATACATAATGATACAGATACAGTTATCACATAATGTATACATATATAATGATACAGATACAGTTATCACATGTTATACATATAATGATACAGATACAGTTATCACATGGTGTATACATATATGATACAGATACAGTTTTCACGTAATGTATACATATATAAAGATACAGATAGTTATCACATAGTGTATACATACATAATGATACAGATACAGTTATCAGATAGTGTATATATATAATGATACAGTACAGTTATCACATAGTGTATACATACATAATGATACAGATACAGTTATCACATAATGTATACATATATAATGATACAGATACAGTTATCACATGGTGTATACATACATAATGATACAGATACAGTTTATCACTAATGTGTACATATATAAAGATACAGATACAGTTATCACATGGTGTATACATATATAATGATACAGATACAGTTATCACATGGTGTTTACATACATAATGATACAGATACAGTTATCACATAATGTATAAATATATAATGATACAGATACAGTTATCACAATGTATACATATATAATGATACAGTTACAGTTATCACATAGTGTATACATACATAATGATACAGATACAGTTATCTCATAATGTATACATATATAATGATACAGATACAGTTATCACATGGTGTATACATACATAATGATACAGATACAGTTATCACATAATGTATACATATATAATGATACAGATACAGTTATCACATGGTGTATACATACTAATGATACAGATACAGTTATCACATAATGTATACATATATAATGTTACAGATACAATTATCACATGGTGTATACATATAATGATTCAGATACAGTTATCACATAATATACATGTATAATGATACAGATACAGTTATCACATAATGTTATACATACATAATGATACAGATAGTTATCACATAGTGTATACATATATAATGATACAGATACAGTTATCAGATAATGTATACATACATAATGATACAGATACAGTTATCACATAATGTATACATATATAATGATACAGATACAGTTATCACATAATGTTATACATATAATGATATAGATACAGTTATCACATAATGTATACATATATAATGATACAGATAGTTATCACATAGTGTATACATACATAATGATACAGATACAGTTATCAGATAGTGTATACATATATAATGATACAGATACAGTTATCACATGGTGTTATACATACATAATGATACAGATACAGTTATCACATAATGTATACATATATAATGATACAGATACAGTTATCACATGGTGTATACATATAATGATACAGATACAGTTATCACGTAATGTATACATGTATAATGATACAGATACAGTTATCACATAATGTTATACAAATATAATGATACAGATATTTATCACATGGTGTATACATACATAATGATACAGATACAGTTATCAGATAGTGTATACATATATAATGATACAGATACAGTTATCACATAATGTATACATATATAATGATACAGATACAGTTATCACATGGTGTATACATACATAATGATACAGATACAGTTATCACTAATGTATACATGTATAATGATACAGATACAGTATCACATAATGTTATACAAATATAATGATACAGATAGTTATCACATGGTGTATACATACATAATGATATAGATACAGTTATCACATAATGTATACATGTATAATGATACAGATACAGTTATCACATAATGTTATACAAATATAATGATACAGATAGTTATCACATGGTGTATACATACATAATGATACAGATACAGTTATCAGATATGTATACATATATAATGATACAGATACAGTTAACACATGGTGTATACATACATAATGATACAGATACAGTTATCACATAATGTATACATATATAATGATACAGATACAGATATCACATGGTGTATACATACATAATGATACAGTTATCACGTAATGTTATACATATAATAATGATACAGATACAGTTATCATAATGTATACATGTTTCATGATACAGATACAGTTATCACATAATGTTTACTATATAATGATACAGATAGTTATCACATAGTGTATACATACATGATACAGATACAGTTATCAGATAGTGTATACATATATAATGATACAGATACAGTTATCACATGGTGTATACATACATAATGATACAGATACAGTTATCACATAATGTATACATATATAATGATACAGATACAGTTATCATGTAATGTTATACATATATAATGATACAGATGTTATCACACAATGTATACATATAATGATACAGATACGGTTATCACGTAATGTATACATACATAATGATACAGATACAGTTATCACATAATGTATACATATATAATGATGATACAGATACAGTTATCACATGGTGTATACATACATAATGATACAGATACAGTTATCACATGGTGTATACATATATAAAGATTACAGATACAGTTTTCACGTAATGTTATACATATATAAAGATACAGATAGTTATCACATGGTGTATACATAATGATACAGATACAGTTATCAGATAGTGTATACATATAATGATACAGATACAGTTATCACATGGTGTATACATACATAATGATACAGATACAGTTATCACATAATGTATGAATATATAATGATACAGATAAAGTTATCACAATGTATACGTATATAATGATACAGTTACAGTTATCACATAGTGCATACATACATAATGACAGATACAGTTATCACATAATGTATACATATATAATGATACAGATACAGTTATCACATGGTGTATACATACATAATGATACAGATACAGTTATCACATAATGTATACTATAAAGATACAGATACAGTTATCACATGGTGTGTATACATATATAAAGATACAGATAGTTATCACATGGTGTATACATACATAATGATACAGATACAGTTATCAGATAGTGTATACATATATAATGATACAGATAAAGTTATCACATGGTGTATACATACATAATGATACAGATACAGTTATCACGTAATGTATACATGTATAATGATACAGATACAGTTATCACATAATGTTATACAAATATAATGATACAGATATTTATCACATGGTGTATACATACATAATGATACAGATACAGTTATCAGATAGTGTATACATATATAATGATACAGATACAGTTATCACATAATGTATACATATATAATGATACAGATACAGTTATCACATGGTGTATACATACATAATGATACAGATACAGTTATCACGTAATGTACATGTATAATGATACAGATACAGTTATCACATAATGTTATACAAATATAATGATACAGATATTTATCACATGGTGTATACATACATAATGATATAGATACAGTTATCACATGTATACATGTATAATGATACAGATACAGTTATCACATAATGTTATACAAATATAATGATACAGATATTTATCACATGGTGTATACATACATAATGATACAGATACAGTTATCAGATAGTGTATACATATATAATGATACAGATACAGTTATCACATGGTGTATACATACATAATGATACAGATACAGTTATCACATAATGTATACATATATAATGATACAGATACAGATATCACATGGTGTATACATACATAATGATACAGTTATCACGTAATGTTACATATATAATGATACAGATACAGTTATCACATAATGTATACATGTTTCATGATACAGATACAGTTATCACATAATGTTTACATATATAATGATACAGATAGTTATCATAGTGTATACATACATAAATGATACAGATAGTTATCAGATAGTGTATACATATATAATGATACAGATACAGTTATCACGTAATGTATACATATATAATGATACAGATACAGTTATCACATAATGTATACATATATAATGATACAGATACAGTTATCATGTAATGTTATACATATATAATGATACAGATACAGTTATCACACATGTATACATATATAATGATACAGATACGGTTATCACGTAATGTTATACATACATAATGATACAGATACAGTTATCACATAATGTATACATATATAATGATACAGATACAGTTATCACATGGTGTATACATACATAATGATACAGATACAGTTATCACATGGTGTATACATATATAAAGATACAGATACAGTTTTCACGTAATGTTATACATATCGTCGCCTTCTTAAAATATTTGCCTAAGTCATTTTTTCAGATTTTTCAGAAAACACAAAAAACTTCTCCAGAAATTGAGCATTTGATATTTTTTTATAATTCCACTCTAAAGGCTCATGACAAAGGATGACTATTGACATACTAATACCAATTTTTATCAGTTTTGTAATATAAGAGGAATAAATGACTTAGGCACATTTTTGAACATGCCTTTGTTACTTAGGCAATTTTAAACCTTAAACTCTGTCAACAATAAAGCACTAAAGAGCTAAGTAAACATAATGCTGAGGTGGCATTTGCATCGTTTTACTTCTCCTTCCAGGAGGGGGCCCCAAAATATGGATGGAACATTATGTCTGACCCACCCATTTTTCTTTAATTGCATTAATGATTTGAAATCAATCGTGATGACTCCAGTTTTGATATCTATGACAACAGTTTTTATTGAAGTATTTTAAGAGAGAAAACTTTATGATGTTTTAAAGGGACATTGTGTAACATTTTCAGTTGTTTATTGGCAAAAATTGATATCTGCATTCATAAATATGTCATCACTGGTGTACTATTACCTCCACCAATAATCTGACTTATTCTCGTAAAAGGAGAATTTAGGATTTGTTTGTACATTGTGCGGGTAAGTCGTCTGTGGGGTTCCATTATGGTTCGCCATCTTGAGAATACACCCGCCAGCAAGGGACACACAGCACCGCCTTCAGCGTTTTGGTTGAGGGCCAGGCCAGCACTGCGTGACTGAGGAGCCGGAGGAGAGGAGCGAGAGGCGCTTCGCTACTACCCTGGCAAATTTGAAACAAAGTCCCACTGTTTGAGCATAATACAGGATCATGCATATCATGGGAGACGGAATCCTTGTCGCCAAGAAAGCGCAAAAGGGAATAGAAAAGGCAGCGTGACCGGCGAATTAAGGCCCACATCCAGGTAGCCTTTCCCAGGTAGAGAGAGCTGCTGAGCGAGGATGGTAATACAATCACAGGCCAGCGCCGCTGTTGGCTGTTAGCCCGTGTTAGTGGCCAGTCGCTAACAGCCTCATCCCTCTCCTCACATCACTGCGCTGCTGTTAGCCGCTGTTAGCTGCTGTTACCGCTGGCCTGTGATTGTATTACCTTTCTCCTTCAGCAGCTCTCTCCACCCGGGAAAGGCAACCCCAGTGCTGACCCTTGTTTTTTTAATCCGCCGGTCACGCTGCCTTTTTGATTTCCTTTTGCACTTTCTTGGCGACAAGGATTGTGTCTCCCGTGATGCTGCATAATACATGATCCTGCATTATGCTCAAAGAGTGGGACTTTGTTATGCGGCAGTAGTGCCGCTGGCCACTATCAGCTGTTTCAATTTACATCCGCCCCAACAGTCCTACGTTGTAAACACAGCCAGCATGGTGAGGAGGGGGTTTGTCAACTTGCGTCGCGTGTGTCTGTGTAGGAGCCTGAATTAATACTCCATGTAGTATCGGATGACATGGTTTCATCAGTGTTATCATAGCTTTTTGGTACACAGCGGCGACAGTTGTTGCAATACCTGTTTGAAACAGTGGGGCGCTAGAGTGCGCCATCTGTTTGAATGCAATATGTGATTTCAACGTTAGATGGGAAAATTCCTACATACTGTGGCGTTAACAAGAATTCAAACCTTTCCAATACTTTTCTGAAGTGTTTTAACAAGAAAAAAATGTATAACTTCCTGAAACTTTCCCACTACTCCGATTCCCCATTCTACTCTGGACCCTGACTCAATAAAACACCAAATAACTGCACACTATTCATAGCCATGCCATTATTATAGTAAAGCTCATCACTAACCAATAGGGGATGATCCTTGAATCATGGAAATTACTTCATTGGCTGAGTAGATTTTCTGTCTTCTTGATGCTGCTGCCATCTTGCGGAGCTTGTAAAATTGCCTAAGTAACACAATCTTTTGACTTAGGCAAAATAAAACTGCCTAAGTTACACCCTTGACATAGGCAATTGTCTTACAGGGGTAGAATCACATGATCTGTTCAACTGAGAACATAGCCGATTTTACCAGTGGTGGCCAGCATCATAAGGAGAAGATTTAGGCAAAAAAATCATTTTTGTCAAAAAATGACTTAGGCAATTATTTTAAGAAGGTGACGATATATAAAGATACAGATAGTTATCACATGGTGTATACATACATAATGATACAGATACAGTTATCAGATAGTGTATACATATATAATGATACAGATACAGTTATCACATGGTGTATACATACATAATGATACAGATACAGTTATCACATAATGTATGAATATATAATGATACAGATAAAGTTATCACAATGTATACGTATATAATGATACAGTTACAGTTATCACATAGTGCATACATACATAATGATACAGATACAGTTATCACATAATGTTATACATATAATGATACAGATACAGTTATCACATGGTGTATACATACATAATGATACAGATACAGTTATCACATAATGTATACATATATAAAGATACAGATACAGTTATCACATGGTGTTACATATAAAGATACAGATAGTTATCACATGGTGTATACATACATAATGATACAGATACAGTTATCAGATAGTGTATACATTATAATGATACAGATACAGTTATCACATAATGTATACATACATAATGATACAGATACAGTTATCACATAATGTATAAATATATAATGATACAGATAAAGTTATCACAATGTATACGTATATAATGATACAGTTACAGTTATCACATAGTGTATACATACATAATGATACAGATACAGTTATCACATAATGTACATATATAATGATACAGATACAGTTATCACATGGTGTATACATACATAATGATACAGATACAGTTATCACATAATGTATACATATATAATGATACAGATACAGTTATCACATGGTGTATACATACATAATGATACAGATACAGTTATCACATAATGTATACATATATAATGATACAGATACAATTATCACATGGTGTATACATATATAATGATACAGATACAGTTATCACGTAATGTTATACATATGTAATGATTCAGATACAGTTATCACATAATATATACATGTATAATGATACAGATACAGTTATCACATGATGTTATACATATATAATGATACAGATAGTTATCACATAGTGTATACATACATAATGATACAGATACAGTTATCAGATAATGTATACATACATAATGATACAGATACAGTTATCACATAATGTATACATATATAATGATACAGATACACTTATCACGTAATGTTATACATATATAATGATACAGATACAGTTATCACATAATGTATACATGTATAATGATATAGATACAGTTATCACATAATGTTATACATATATAATGATACAGATAGTTATCACATAGTGTATACATACATAATGATACAGATACAGTTATCAGATAGTGTATACATATATAATGATACAGATACAGTTATCACATGGTGTATACATACATAATGATACAGATACAGTTATCACATAATGTATAAATATATAATGATACAGATAAAGTTATCACATGTATACGTATATAATGATACAGTTACAGTTATCACATAGTGTATACATACATAATGATACAGATACAGTTATCACATAATGTATACATATATAATGATACAGATACAGTTATCACATGGTGTATACATACATAATGATACAGATACAGTTATCACATAATGTATACATATATAATGATACAGATACAGTTATCATATGGTGTATACATACATAATGATACAGATACAGTTATCACATAATGTATACATATATAAAGATACAGATACAGTTATCACATGGTGTATACATACATAATGATACAGATACAGTTATCACATAATGTATACATATATAATGATACAGATACAGTTATCACATGGTGTATACATACATAATGATACAGATACAGTTATCACATAATGTATACATATATAATGATACAGATACAATTATCACATGGTGTATACATATATAATGATACAGATACAGTTATCACGTAATGTTATACATATGTAATGATTCAGATACAGTTATCACATAATATATACATGTATAATGATACAGATACAGTTATCACATGATGTTATACATATATAATGATACAGATAGTTATCACATAGTGTATACATACATAATGATACAGATACAGTTATCAGATAATGTATACATACATAATGATACAGATACAGTTATCACATAATGTATACATATATAATGATACAGATACACTTATCACGTAATGTTATACATATATAATGATACAGATACAGTTATCACATAATGTATACATGTATAATGATATAGATACAGTTATCACATAATGTTATACATATATAATGATACAGATAGTTATCACATAGTGTATACATACATAATGATACAGATACAGTTATCAGATAGTGTATACATATATAATGATACAGATACAGTTATCACATGGTGTATACATACATAATGATCCAGATACAGTTATCACTTAATGTATACATATATAATGATACAGATACAGTTATCACATGGTGTATACATATATAATGATACAGATACAGTTATCACGTAATGTTATACATATATAATGATACAGATACAGTTATCACATAATGTATACATGTATAATGATACAGATACAGTTATCACATGGTGTATACATACATAATGATACAGATACAGTTATCACATAATGTATACATATATAATGATACAGATACAGTTATCACATGGTGTATACATACATAATGATACAGATACAGTTATCACGTAATGTATACATGTATAATGATATAGATACAGTTATCACATAATGTATACATGTATAATGATACAGATACAGTTATCACATAATGTTATACAAATATAATGATACAGATATTTATCACATGGTGTATACATACATAATGATACAGATACAGTTATCAGATAGTGTATACATATATAATGATACAGATACAGTTATCACATGTGTATACATACATAATGATACAGATACAGTTATCACATAATGTATATATATATATAATGATACAGATACAGTTATCACATGGTGTATACATACATAATGATACAGATACAGTTATCACATGGTGTATACATACATAATGATACAGATACAGTTATCACATAATGTATACATATATAATGATACAGATACAGTTATCACGTAATGTTATACATATATAATGATACAGATACAGTTATCACACAATGTATACATATATAATGATACAGATACAGTTATCACGTAATGTTATACATATAATGATACAGATACAGTTATCACATAATGTTATACATATATAATGATGCAGATACAGTTATCACGTAATGTTATACATATATAATGATACAGATACAGTTATCACGTAATGTTATACATATATAAAGATACAGATACAGTTATCACATAATGTATAGATACATAATGATACAGATACAGTTATCACATAATGTATACATGTATAATGACACAGATACAGTTATCACATAATGTCATACATATATAATGATACAGATAGTTATCACATAGTGTATACATACATAATGATACAGATACAGTTATCAGATAGTGTTATACATATATAATGATACAGATAGTTATCACATAGTGTATACATACATAATGATACAGATACAGTTATCACATAATGTTATACATATATAATGATACAGATAGTTATCACATAGTGTATACATATATAATGATACAGATACAGTTATCACATGGTGTATACATACATAATGATACAGATACAGTTATCACATAATGTATACATATATAATGATACAGATACAGTTATCACATGGTGTATACACATATAATGATACAGTTATCACGTAATGTTATACATATATAATGATACAGATACAATTATCACATAATGTATACATGTTTCATGACACAGATATAGTTATCACATAATGTTTACATATATAATGATACAGATAGTTATCACATAGTGTATACATACATAATGATACAGATACAGTTATCAGATAGTGTATACATACATAATGATACAGATACAGTTATCACATGGTGTATACATACATAATGATACAGATACAGTTATCACATAATGTATACATATATAATGATACAGATACAGTTATCATGTAATGTTATACATATATAATGATACAGATACAGTTATCACACAATGTATACATATATAATGATACAGATACGGTTATCACGTAATGTTATACATACATAATGATACAGATACAGTTATCACATAATGTATACATATATAATGATACAGATACAGTTATCACATGGTGTATACATACATAATGATACAGATACAGTTATCACATGGTGTATACATATATAAAGATACAGATACAGTTTTCACGTAATGTTATACATATATAAAGATACAGATACAGTTATCACATAATGTATACATGTATAATGATATAGATACAGTTATCACATAGTGTATACATACATAATGATACAGATACAGTTATCACATGGTGTATACATATATAAAGATACAGATACAGTTATCACATAGTGTATACATACATAATGATACAGATACAGTTATCAGATAGTGTATACATATATAATGATACAGATACAGTTATCACATGGTGTATACATACATAATGATACAGATACAGTTATCACATAATGTATAAATATATAATGATACAGATAAAGTTATCACAATGTATACGTATATAATGATACAGTTACAGTTATCACATAGTGTATACATACATAATGATACAGATACAGTTATCAGATAGTGTATACATATATAATGATACAGATACAGTTATCACATGGTGTATACATACATAATGATACAGATAAAGTTATCACAATGTATACGTATATAATGATACAGATACAGTTATCACATAGTGTATACATACATAATGATACAGATACAGTTATCACATAATGTATACATATATAAAGATACAGATACAGTTATCACATGGTGTATACATACATAATGATACAGATACAGTTATCACATAATGTATACATATATAAAGATACAGATACAGTTATCACATGGTGTATACATATATAAAGATACAGATAGTTATCACATGGTGTATACATACATAATGATACAGATACAGTTATCAGATAGTGTATACATATATAATGATACAGATACAGTTATCACATAATGTATAAATATATAATGATACAGATAAAGTTATCACAATGTATACGTATATAATGATACAGTTACAGTTATCACATAGTGTATACATACATAATGATACAGATACAGTTATCACATAATGTATACATATATAAAGATACAGATACAGTTATCACATGGTGTATACATATATAAAGATACAGATACAGTTATCAGATAGTGTATACATGTATAATGATACAGATACGGTTATCACATGGTGTATACATACATAATGATACAGATACAGTTATCACATAATGTATACATATATAATGATACAGATACAGTTATCACATGGTGTATACATACATAATGATACAGATACAGTTATCACATAATGTATACATATATAAAGATACAGATTTAGTTATCACGTAATGTTATACATATATCATGATACAGATACAGTTATCACGTAATGTATACATGTATAATGATATAGATACAGTTATCACATAATGTATACATGTATAATGATACAGATACAGTTATCACAATGTTATACATATATAATGATACAGATAGTTATCACATAGTGTATACATACATAATGATACAAATACAGTTATCAGATAATGTATACATGTATAATGATATAGATACAGTTATCACATAATGTATAAATATATAATGATACAGATACAGTTATCAGATAGTGTATACATATATAATGATACAGATACAGTTATCACGTAATGTTATACATATATAATGATACAGATACAGTTATCACGTAATGTTATACATATATAAAGATACAGATACAGTTATCACATAATGTATACATACATAATGATACAGATACAGTTATCACACAATGTATACATATATAATGATACAGATACAGTTATCACGTAATGTATACGTATATAAAGATACAGATACAGTTATCACATAATGTATACGTATATAATGATACAGTTACAGTTATCACATGGTGTATACATACATAGTGATACAGATACAGTTATCACATAATGTATAAATATATAATGATACAGATAAAGTTATCACAATGTATACGTATATAATGTTACAGTTACAGTTACCACATAATGTATACATATATAATGATACAGACACAGTTATCACATAGTGTATACCTACATAATGATACAGATACAGTTATCACATAATGTATACATATATAATGATACAGATACAGTTATCACATGGTGTATACATACATAATGATACAGATACAGTTACCACATAGTGTATACATATACAACGATACAGATACAGTTATCACATGATGTATACATACATAATGATACAGATACAGTTATCACATAATGTATACATATATAATGATACAGATACACTTATCACATGGTGTATACATACATAATGATACAGATACAGTTATCACATAATGTTAAAATATATATTGATACAGTTACAGTTATCACATGGTGTATACATATATAATGATACAGTTACAGTTATCACATGGTGTATACATACATAATGATACAGATACAGTTATCACATGGTGTATACATACATAATGATACAGAGACAGTTATCACATAATGTAAAAATATATATTGATACAGTTACAGTTATCACATTGTGTATACATACATAATGATACAGATACAGTTATCACATAATGTTATACATATATAATGATACAGATACAGTTGTCACATAATGTAAAAATATATATTGATACAGTTACAGTTATCACATGGTGTATACATACATAATGATACAGATACAGTTATCACATAATGTAAAAATATGTATTGATACAGTTACAGTTATCACATGGTGTATACATATATAATGATACAGATACAGTTATCACGTAATGTTATACATATATAATGATACAGATACAGTTATCACATAATGTATACATATATAATGATACAGATAGTTATCACATAGTGTATACATACATAATGATACAGATACAGTTATCAGATAGTGTATACATATATAATGATACAGATACAGTTATCACATGGTGTATACATACATAATGATACAGATACAGTTATCACATAATGTATACATATATAATGATACAGATACAGATATCACATGGTGTATACATACATAATGATACAGATACAGATACAGTTATCACATAGTGTTTACATATATAAAGTACAAAATAGTGCTTTTTCAAGGGCGGTGACGCTGGAAAAATAGGACAATAGCGTAAAGTTCCGCGGTGCGGCATGTCGACGCGCGTCGTACACCACCGGTGTGTTTTTGCCTTTAGAATCACCTGCACATAAACAAAAGCATGCGTTTGGTATTTATAATACTGGACTCTGTTCAGAGTCACACAATATGTTTTATATGATACATTCACTATTTGCCTCAGTATTTATTGATGTTGTGATTGTGATTGTGAGTTTATTATCTAACAACCCAGAATGTGTCTTTGAAAACTGGAAATGATTTATTAGGTCAAATGTATTACTTTTTTTGACATACAATACTATAACGTTTTAACACTTTTTTTTACATGCTATACTATGACTTTTTCCTCACACTATGCTATAACATTTTCAACACTTTTTTCGACACGCTATACTATGACTTTTTTCATCATACTAAATTATGCAATTTTAACCCTTTTTTCGACATACTGTGCTATGACTTTTTGAGCACTTTTTTCATCATACTATACTAAGACTTTTTTTAAACTTTATTCAACATAGTGTACTACGACTTTTTGAAAACTTTTTTCGACATGCTATTCTATGACTTTTTTCATCATGCTATACTATGATGTTTTTACACTCTATTTCGACATACTATACTATGACTATTTGAACACTTTTTTGATATACTATACTATGACGTTTTGCGACATACTTTGCTATGACTTTTTTAACACTTTTTTTCCGACATACTATACTATGACTATTTCAACACTTTTTTCACATACTATAATATGACTTTTTGAACACTTTAGTGACATGTTATACTATTACGTTTTTAACACTTTTTTGACATAATGTACTATGACTATTTGAACACTTTATTGACCTGCTGTACTATGATGTTTTGCTACATAACATAGTGAGGTTTTTTTTAACACTTTTTTCCGACATACTACACAATGACTTTTTTAACACTTTTTTTCAACATACTATATTAAGACTGAACACTTTGTTGACATACTATACCATAGCGATATGCAATATAATGTTCTATGAGTTTTTTTTAACACGTTTGACGACATACTATCTCATGACTTTTGTGACTTTTTCAACACTTTTTTCTACATAATATAGTATTATGACTATTTGAACACTTTATTAACATGCTACACTATGATGTTTACACTTTTTTTTCGACATAATATATTATGACTATTTGAACACTTTATTGACCTGCTATACTGTGACATTTTTAACACTTTTTGACATACTGTACTATGACTATTTCAACACCTTATTGACACACTTTACTATGATATTTTGCGACATAACATACTATGAGTTTTTGAACACTTTTTCTTCTGACTATTTGAACACTTTATTGACATTCTATACTATGACATTTTTAACACTTTTTTCGACATACTGTTCTATGACTATTTCAACAACTTATTGACACACTATAATATTTTGCGACATAACATACTATGAGTTTTTTTAAACACTTTTTTTGACATACTATGCCATGACTTTTTGAACAATACAATGAGTATTTGAACAATTTATTGACATACTGTCCTATGACGTTTTTAACACTTTTTCAACATCCTATGCCATGAGTTTTTTTTATCACTTTATTGACATGCTATACTATGACATGTTGCGACATAACATACTGTGAGTTTTTTAACACTTTTATGGACATACTATAAGATGAGTTTTTGAACACTTTATTGACATACTGTACTATGACGTTTTTAACACTTTTTCAACATCCTACAGTATTTGAAAACTTTTCGACATGCTATGCTATGAGTTTTTTTAACACTTTTTTTCCGACATAATATACTATAACTATTCTGAACACTTGAAGGATGGGAGGGAGGGACTTTCTTTGTGATTGTTTTTCTTTCTTTACTTGTGTTAATTGCTTTTGATTCTGTAAAGCACTTTGGGTTGCATGTCCTTGCAGGAAAAGTGCTCTACAAATATAGTTGATTGATTGATTGATTGATTGATTGATTGACATGCTACACTATGACATTTTGCGACATAACATGCTATGAGTTCTTTCACACTTTTTTTTCCGACATAATATATTATGAGTACTTGAACACTTTATTGACATGCTATACTGTGACGTTGTGCTACATAACATACTGTGAGTTTTTAACACTTTTATGGACATACTATACGATGAGTATTTGAACACTTTATTGACATACTGTACTATGACGTTTTTAACACTTTTTCAACATCCTACAGTATTTGAAAACTTTTCGACATGCTATGCTATGAGTATTTGAACACTTTATTGTGTGTGATTGTGTGTGTGTGTGTGTGTGTGTGTGTGTGTGTGTGTGTGTGTGTGTGTGTGTCTAGTATGAAGGGTGGGAGGGAGGGACTTTCTTTGTAATTGTTTTTCTTTCTTTAATTGTATTGCTTTTAATTCTGTAAAGCACCTTGGGTTGCATGTCCGTGCAGGAAAAGTGCTCTCCAGATATTGTTGATTGATTGATTGATTGATTGACATGCTACACTATGACGTTTTGTGACATAACATGCTATGATTTCTTTCACACTTTTATGGACATACTACAAGATGAGTATTTGAACACTTTATTGACATGCTATACTATGACGTTTTGCGACATAACATACTGTGAGTTTTTTAACACTTTTATGGACATACTATAAGATGAGTTTTTGAACACTTTATTGACATACTGTACTATGACGTTTTTAACACTTTTTCAACATCCTACAGTACTTGAAAACTTTTCGACATGCTATGCTATGAGTATTTGTACACTTTATTGTGTATGATTGTGTGATTGTGTGTGTGTGTGTGTGTGTGTGTGTGTGTGTGTGTGTGTGTGTGTGTGTGTGTGTGTGTGTGTCTAGTATGAAGGGTGGGAGGGAGGGACTTTCTTTGTAATTGTTTTTCTTTCTTTAATTGTGTTAATTGCTTTTAATTCTGTAAAGCACTTTGGGTTGCATGTCCGTGCAGGAAAAGTGCTCTACAAATAAAGTTGATTGATTGATTGATTGATTGATTGACAGGCTACAGTATGACATTTTGCGACATAACATGCTATGATTTCTTTTACACTTTTATGGACATATTACAAGATGAGTTTTTGAACACTTAATTGACATACTGTACTATGACGTTTTTAACACTTTTTCAACATCCTACAGTACTTGAAAACTTTTCGACATGCTGTGCTATGAGTATTTGAACACTTTATTGTGTATGATTGTGTGTGTGTGTGTGTGTGTGTGTGTGTGTGTGTGTGTGTGTGTCTAGTATGAAGGATGGGAGGGAGGGACTTTCTTTGTAATTGTTTTTCTTTCTTTAATTGTGTTAATTGCTTTTAATTCTGTAAAGCACTTTGGGTTGCATGTCCGTGCAGGAAAAGTGCTCTACAAATAAAGTTGATTGATTGATTGATTGATTGATTGACAGGCTACAGTATGACATTTTGCGACATAACATGCTATGATTTCTTTCACACTTTTATGGACATATTACAAGATGAGTTTTTGAACACTTAATTGACATACTGTACTATGACGTTTTTAACACTTTTTCAACACCCTACAGTATTTGAAAACTTTTCGACATGCTATGCTATGAGTTTTTTTAACACTTTTTTTCCGATATAATACACTATAACTATTCTGAACACTTGAAGGGTGGGAGGGAGGGACTTTCTTTGTAATTGTTTTTCTTTCTTTAATTGTGTTAATTGCTTTTGATTCTGTAAAGCACTTTGGGTTGCATGTCTGTGCAGGAAAAGTGCTCTACAAATATTGTTGATTGACTGATTGATTGATTGATTGATTGACATGCTACACTATGACGTTTTGCGACATAACATGCTATGAGTTCTTTCACATTTTTTTTTTGACACCATATATTATGACTATTTGAACACTTCATTGACATGCTACACTATGACGTTTTGCGACATAACATACTGTGAGTTTTTTAACATGCTATGATTTCTTTTACACTTTTATGGACATATTACAAGATGAGTTTTTGAACACTTAATTGACATACTGTACTATGACGTTTTTAACACTTTTTCAACATCCTACAGTATTTGAAAACTTTTCGACATGCTATGCTATGAGTATTTGTACACTTTATTGTGTGTGATTGTGTGTGTGTGTGTGTGTGTGTGTGTGTGTGTGTGTGTGTGTGTGTGTGTGTGTGTGATTGTGTGTGTCTAGTATGAAGGGTGGGAGGGAGGGACTTTCTTTGTAATTGTTTTTCTTTCTTTAATTGTGTTAATTGCTTTTGATTCTGTAAAGCACTTTGGGTTGCATGTCCGTGCAGGAAAAGTGCTCTACAAATATTGTTGATTGATTGATTGATTGATTGATTGATTGACATGCTACAGTATGACATTTTGCGACATAACATACTGTGAGTTTTTTAACACTTTTATGGACATACTATAAGATGAGTTTTTGAACACTTAATTGACATACTGTACTATGACGTTTTTAACACTTTTTCAACATCCTACAGTACTTGAAAACTTTTCGACATGCTATGCTATGAGTATTTGTACACTTTTTTTCCGACATAATATATAACTATTCTGAACACTTGAAGGGTGGGAGGGAGGGACTTTCTTTGTAATTGTTTTTCTTTCTTTACTTGTGTTAATTGCTTTTGATTCTGTAAAGCACTTTGGGTTGCGTGTCTGTGCAGGAAAAGTGCTCTACAAATATTGTTGATTGACTGATTGATTGATTGATTGATTGACATGCTACACTATGACGTTTTGCGACATAACATGCTATAAGTTCTTTCACATTTTTTTTTTTTTGACATAATATACTATGACTATTTGAACACTTCATTGACATGCTACACTATGACGTTTTGCGACATAACATACTGTGAGTTTTTTTTAACACTTTTATGGACATACTATAAGATGAGTTTTTGAACACTTTATTGACATACTGTACTATGACGTTTTTAACACTTTTTCAACATCCTACAGTACTTGAAAACTTTTCGACATGCTATGCTATGAGTATTTGTACACTTTATTGTGTGTGATTGTGTGTGTGTGTGTGTGTGTGTGTGTGTGTGTGTGTGTGTCTAGTATGAAGGATGGGAGGGAGGGACTTTCTTTGTAATTGTTTTTCTTTCTTTAATTGTGTTAATTGCTTTTAATTCTGTAAAGCACTTTGGGTTGCATGTCCGTGCAGGAAAAGTGCTCTCCAAATATTGTTGATTGACTGATTGATTGATTGATTTATTGACATGCTACACTATGACATTTTGCGACATAACATGCTATGATTTCTTTCACACTTTTATGGACATACTACAAGATGAGTTTTTGAACACTTAATTGACATACTGTACTATGACGTTTTTAACACTTTTTCAACATCCTACAGTACTTGAAAACTTTTCGACATGCTGTGCTATGAGTATTTGAACACTTTATTGTGTATGATTGTGTGAGTGTGTGTGTGTGTGTGTGTGTGTGTGTCTAGTATGAAGGATGGGAGGGAGGGACTTTCTTTGTAATTGTTTTTCTTTCTTTAATTGTGTTAATTGCTTTTAATTCTGTAAAGCACTTTGGGTTGCATGTCCGTGCAGGAAAAGTGCTCTACAAATAAAGTTGATTGATTGATTGATTGATTGATTGATTGACATGCTACACTATGACGTTTTGCGACATAACATACTGTGAGTTTTTTAACACTTTTATGGACATACTATAAGATGAGTTTTTGAACACTTAATTGACATACTGTACTATGACGTTTTTAACACTTTTTCAACATCCTACAGTACTTGAAAACTTTTCGACATGCTGTGCTATGAGTATTTGTACACTTTATTGTGTATGATTGTGTGTGTGTGTGAGTGTGTGTGTGTGTGTGTGTCTAGTATGAAGGATGGGAGGGAGGGACTTTCTTTGTAATTGTTTTTCTTTCTTTAATTGTGTTAATTGCTTTTAATTCTGTAAAGCACTTTGGGTTGCATGTCCGTGCAGGAAAAGTGCTCTACAAATAAAGTTGATTGATTGATTGATTGATTGATTGATTGATTGATTGATTGACAGGCTACAGTATGACATTTTGCGACATAACATGCTATGATTTCTTTTACACTTTTATGGACATATTACAAGATGAGTTTTTGAACACTTTATTGACATACTGTACTATGACGTTTTTAACACTTTTTCAACATCCTACAGTATTTGAAAACTTTTCGACATGCTGTGCTATGAGTATTTGAACACTTTATTGTGTATGATTGTGTGAGTGTGTGTGTGTGTGTGTCTAGTATGAAGGGTGGGAGGGAGGGACTTTCTTTGTAACTGTTTTTCTTTCTTTAATTGTGTTAATTGCTTTTAATTCTGTAAAGCACTTTGGGTTGCATGTCCGTGCAGGAAAAGTGCTCTACAAATAAAGTTGATTGATTGATTGATTGATTTATTGACATGCTACACTATGACGTTTTGCGACATAACATACTGTGAGTTTTTTAACACTTTTATGGACATACTATAAGATGAGTTTTTGAACACTTAATTGACATACTGTACTATGACGTTTTTAACACTTTTTCAACATCCTACAGTACTTGAAAACTTTTCGACATGCTATGCTATGAGTATTTGTACACTTTATTGTGTATGATTGTGTGATTGTGTGAGTGTGTGTGTGTGTGTGTGTGTGTGTGTGTGTGTGTGTGTGTGTGTGTGTGTCTAGTATGAAGGGTGGGAGGGAGGGACTTTCTTTGTAATTGTTTTTCTTTCTTTAATTGTGTTAATTGCTTTTAATTCTGTAAAGCACTTTGGGTTGCATGTCCGTGCAGGAAAAGTGCTCTACAAATAAAGTTGATTGATTGATTGATTGATTGATTGATTGATTGACAGGCTACAGTATGACATTTTGCGACATAACATGCTATGATTTCTTTTACACTTTTATGGACATATTACAAGATGAGTTTTTGAACACTTAATTGTCATACTGTACTATGACGTTTTTAACACTTTTTCAACATCCTACAGTACTTGAAAACTTTTCGACATGCTATGCTATGAGTATTTGAACACTTTATTGTGTGTGATTGTGTGTGTGTGTGTGTGTGTGTGTGTGTGTGTGTGTGTGTGTCTAGTATGAAGGATGGGAGGGAGGGACTTTCTTTGTAATTGTTTTTCTTTCTTTAATTGTGTTAATTGCTTTTAATTCTGTAAAGCACTTTGGGTTGCATGTCCGTGCAGGAAAAGTGCTCTACAAATATTGTTGATTGACTGATTGATTGATTGATTGACATGCTACACTACGACGTTTTGCGACATAACATGCTATGAGTTTTATAACACTTTTTTCGACATACTATACAATTACTTTTTGAACATTTTTCTTCTACATAATATACTGACTATTTGAACACTTTATTGACATGCTATACTGTGACGTTGTGCTACAAAACATACTGTGAGTTTTTTAACACTTTTTTTCGACATAATATGCTATGACTATTTGACATTTTAACAGTTTTTTTGACATAATATGGTATGAGTATTTTAAACCTTTTTTGACATGCTATACTATGACGTTTTGCAACATAACATACTATGAGTTTTATAACACTTTTTTCGACATACTATACAATGACTGTTTAAATACTTTTTTCAACATGCTATACTATGACTTTTTGAACACTTTTTTTATACATAATATACTATGACTATTTGAACACTTTTTCAACTTACAATACAATGATGTTTTAACACTTTTTTTGACATACTACACTATGATTATTTGAACACTTTTTTCAAAATACGATACTATGACGTTTTTAACACTTTTTTGACACACTATACTATTTGAAAACTTTTTTCGGTATGCTATGCTATGACTTTTTTTTAACACTTTTTTTTAAAATAATATACTACTATTTGAACACTTTATTGACATGTTATACTATGACGTTTTGAGACAACATACTGTGAGTCTTTTAACATTTTTTTGACATACTATACTATTTGAAAAGTTTTTTCGACATACTTTACTGAGACTTTAACACTTTTTTTCAACATAATATACTATGACTATTTGAACACTTTATTGACATGCCTTACTATCATGTTTTTAACACTTTTTTTTGACATGCTATACAATGACCTTTTTTTCCGACATCATATGACTATTTGAACTATTTGAACTTTATTGACATGCTAAACTATGACATTTTGAGAAACGTAACATACTGAGTTTTTTTAACACTTTCTTTCGACATGCTCTAATATGACTTTTTTAAACACTTTTTTTTCGACATAATATACTTTGACTATTTGAACACTTTATTTACATGCTATACTATGACGTTTTGCAACATAGCATATTATGAGCTTTTTTACCACTTTTATGGACATGCTATACTATGACTATTTGAACACTTTATTGACATACCATACCATGATGTTTTGTGACATATTATATTATGACATTTTTAACACTTTTTCAACATACTGTAATATGACTTTTTGAACAATTTTTTTTTTGACATTCCATAATATGACATTTTTATTCATACTATGCTCTGACTGTTTGACCACTTTTTTCGATATACTATTAGTTTTTGAACACTTTTTAGACATACTATACTATGACTTTTATTGAACTGTTTTTTTCATCACTCTTTTGTATGACTTTTTTTTTTATCATACTGTGTTGTGACTTTTTGAACACTTTTTTTCCGACATGTTATACTATGACTATTTTCATCATACTATACTATGTTTTTAACACTTTTTTTGACACAATATACTTTGAATTTTTAAACACTTTTTTCACATTATACCATGACGTTTTTCACACTTTTTTTTGACATACTATGACATTTTTAACACTTTTCCTGACATACTGTACTATGACTTTCTTTGCAGCCAACTACAAAAAACACAACAAACTTGCTAACTTGGCTTCTTCTCCGGAGCCTTTGTGCTCCACTGTCTCGCAGGTTAACTCGTATTGCAGCGGTGCCTGGATGGTGTGACGTGTGTGGTTGTGCTGCTGCCGTGGTCCTGCCAGATGCCTCCTGCTGCTGCTGCTGCTGCTGCCATCATTAGTCATTAGTCATACTTCTACTGTTATTACACACATATGATTATTATCACACATGTATACTGCCAGATACTAATATATACTTTCAACATATTGTACCACAATAGCCACAACTATAACGATAATATTATTACTTTCATGAATGTTGTTGTAAGCTACTGTCATTACTGTCTGTCCTGTACTGTCTCTCTCTCGCTCACTCTCTCTCTCTCTCTCTCTCTCTCTCTCTCTCTCTCTCTCTCTCTCATTGTGTCATAAAGATTACTGTTAATTTATTGTGTTGATCTGTTCTGTACGACATCTATTGCACGTCTGTCCGTCCTGGAAGAGGGATCCCTCCTCAGTTGCTCTTCCTGAGGTTTCTACCATTTTTTTTCCCCAGTAAAGGGGTTTTTTGGGGGAGTTTTTCCTTATCCGCTGTGAGGGTCTAAAGGACAGAGGGATGTCGTATGCTGTAAAGCCCTGTGATTTGTGATATTGGGCTTTATAAATAAAATTGAATTGAATTGAATTGAATTATTGTCACATATGTATACTATCAGATATTAATATATACTTTCAACATATTGTACCTCAGTAGCCAGAATCATAATTATAATATTATTACTTTCATTAATGTTGTTGTAAGCTATTAAAATTGTCTGTCCTGCATCTCTCTCTCTCTTTCTGTCTCAATGTGTCATACGGATTTCTGTTAATTTATTATGTTGATCTGTTCTGTATGACATTCTAAACAGAAGCATAAAGTATTATAAAATGGAAATACTCAAGTACTAGTACCAACTGACAGTGTTGACAAATCGGTTCTCAGAATAACACAATCAGTTGTGACACTAATAAAAGATGACACTTCCAGCCTGCACTGTTGAAAAATCTGTATTTATTAATGATTTACAAAAGGCTAAACATGAAACCATTTAAATGATTCAGTTCATTTTGAAACCTAAAAAGGAGTTGTTGTGGGGGGAGAGGAGACAGTGTACTCTGTAGTGTTTTTACAGGTCAGTTATTATAACAGCATCTTATCTCATCATGTAGAATCTGTTTTAATGGAGGCTCCTGGAGAAAAAAAATTAAATAAAGCCACACACACAAGATGGAGTCAAACTGCAGAAGAGAGACACATTTGAAACATCACTATTTTTAATCTTTTGTTTTCGGAAAATCGGGGGGGGGGGGGGGGGGGGGGGGGGGGCGGTGTAAAAACAGAACACTTTTCTGCCTCTAATGCAGAAAAACACAGATTATTACCACAGTACGAGAGGTCCCAAATGTAATCCACTTCTCAAAACAGTTTGCAGATACATAGTTAATATTAAAAACAAGTTTTTGTGGATCCATCCTGCCTTGTATCAACGTTTCAGGCTGGTGGTGGTGGTGGTGTAATGGTGGGGGAGATTTTCTTGGCACACTTTGGGCCCCTTAATACAAACTGAGCATCGTTTAAACACCACAGCCTACTGTTTATTGTTGCTGACCGTGTCCATCCCTTTATGACCACAGTGTACCATCTTCTGATGGCTACTTCCAGCAGGATAACGCTCCATGTCACAAAGCTCAGATCATCTCAAACTGGTTTCTTGAACATGACAACGAGTTCACTGTACTCCAATGGCTCCACAGTCACCAGATCTCAATCCAGCAGAGCACCTTTGGGATGTGGTGGGACGGGACATTCGCATCATGGATGTGCTGCCGACAAATCTACAGCAACTGTGCGATGCTATCATGTCAGTATGGACCAAGATCTCTGAGGAATGTTCCCAGCACCTTGTTAAATCTATGCCACCAAGAATTAAAGCAGTTCTGAAGGCAAAAGGGGGCCCAAACTGGGACTAACAAGGTGTACCTAATAAAGTGGGCTGTGAGTGTATATTTGACCTTTTAAATTCACCTATGGCAGCTGTTTATGTCAATCAAGCACTTTTCATACATTAAAAATGCAGCACAAAGTGCTTCACAGAATAAAAACATACAACAAAAATATTACATTCATATTGAACCCCCCCCAACATGCGCGCGTGCACACACACACACACTCCCAAGACGAGATCTCCAAGACGACACTCCCGTGGGCAGACTAGACACACCTCTCAGTGTGGAGGCCCCCCATGAGGAAACACTGGAGCTGAAAACTAAAAGACTAAAAGGCAATATGATAGATAAAACAAGTATGAGATAAAATGATAATAAATAAATAAATGTCGCCTATAGGTAGATCTTTCTCACCATAAGAAAGTCATCCAGGAGGGATTTTAAGATAAAGAACAGGCCTTTATCACAGACTTTAGGAAAAGCACAGGTGTACATAACAAAATTAAAAATGCTGAGTTCCATTTAGCCACTTCAGTTTCAGGGTTGTGGTCCTGTGCACGCTAGTCTTGCAGTCATGACTTACAAGGACTAATAAAATGTGCTTTTCTTTTGTGAGAAGCTGTGAAAAAGGTCTATTACATGATTCAAGTTGTGGCCACTTGAGATGACTTATCATGGGAAGGAGTCAACAATGAGAAATGTAGGTAAAATAATTTCAAATGATATTTTTCGACTGAATTCCTCAATATTGATTATGTGACATCCAATATTAGTACGGCAAAAAGGTAGAAGCAGTGGAACTTCATTACACCTAGGCCTTCTTAAAAATTCTGGGCTAACATATCAAACTTTGTACCTCAGCTTTTATGTATCTCACAGTTTGTTTTTCTTGACAGTGAGCATTACAGCCTGCCATCAAGCAATCTTGTTGAACAAACCAGCAAAACACATTTAAAGGGTCAGTTAACCATAATAGGGAATGTAAAATAATGCTTTTCAAAGGGTTGTTTTTATTATATTATGTTATAGAATTGCATATAGACTTGTATTTTTATTAAAGCAGGGTAACTAATTTTATTATCAGAGAGTTAATGCTATTTCTTTACAATTTAAGAGGAATAAAATATGGTCTATTGCAATATGGCAACGCTAGAGGGCGATGATCCGTATAACCTGATTTGTTGCGTACTAAAAAAAAAAAAACCAGCGAAGAAGAAACAACTGACAGACAAAATGGCTGTGGGACGAAGCTAGCCGCTGGGCTAATGTAAACATCCACCAACAGTAGACTGGAGCTGCAGAGACGATAACGTTACCCGATAGCTTTTTGACACTGCGAATGAGACTGTATGTTGACACAAAATTCACGCAGCGTCTTCGCCAGCGTAACGTTAAATTGGCTTGTTAGCTTAGCTAGCTGGGTTAGCTCTGTAATTAGCTTAGGTAAACACTGGCAGCTAACTGTGGTTTAGCGTGTTGATTTAACGTTAGCGTTTTTGAGTGACGTTAAACTTTTGGCGTGTGAGCATTCCGGTTAATTGTAACCACAAATAGTCACCTTCCAGAGTGATGTATCTGTATGAGACATGGCTGTTTTGTGATGGTATTGTGTTAGAGTTGTGCTCTGTTCAGTCCTCAGAGAAAAGCTGCTAACTTAGCTATTAGCGAATGCTAACAAGTAGATAGATCAAAGCTGAAGACATTCATCAGATATATTGACCCGGAGAAAGACACGCAGCTAGAGTCGTCAGGGCCTTGATTACCTTAAACACTGTGGAATTTGTTACGATAAACAACTGTAGTGATAAGACTACTTGGCTGGGTCTATTTAACGATCTGTGGTGAGATTTGGATATAAGTTCAGCCGACGGAAGAGTCACTGCTGCACAAATTTGTTCTGCAATCTTGAATGGATTAATGTGCAGCGAGGCCTGTCTGTCTCACATTGTTGGTTGTACTCACTGTTTTGGTTGTTGAAGTTTCCTGTCTTCTGTTGCCCCAGCAGTCTGTCTAACTTTGGTGAAGGATGATGAGCCAGCGGCGTGGGATCCATCTGGACCAATCAGAGCTGCTTTGCAAAAAAGGATGTGGTTTTTATGGCAACACTGGCTGGCAGGGCCTGTGCTCAAAGTGCTGGCGGGAGGAAAATCAACGAGAAAAGCAAAAGCAGATCCAAGAAGACTGGGCACTTGCTGAAAGGTTTGCCTGTGCCCTGTGTAGTCCCAAAATACAAATACTGTCTCTTTCTCTCCTTTACCTCTTCATTTTGTTGGTTCGCTCTCGTGTCCGTGTGTCCAACTACCAACGATTACAGCTGTACTGTCTTCTCCACCCCAGGCTGCAGAGGGAGGAAGAGGAAGCTTATGCAAGCAGACATCAGAAAGCCCAATCACAACATACCATCACACCCTTCAGCCGGTTTGAGGAAAGAAAAACTAAGGAGAAGTCCAGCAAAGTCAACACAGTCACTAAGTTTTTTATTCCTTCCACAAAAACACCACCGAAAAAAGGTACATACTGTTGCACGTACTGTCATTTATTAAACCTTTCTTTTTTTTAAGTTTTCATTGCTGTTCTTAAGTTAAACAATATATATTTATATTAATTTTTCATTATTCTAAGTGAAGGCTTGTTTTGATTAAACTTTCCTCTGCCTGGGGGCGCCCTGGTAGCTCTCAAGGTTGAGTGAGTGCCGTTGAGGCTGAGTCCTTGTGGCAGGAGGTTGGGTTTGAGTCTGGCCCAGCCCCTTTGCTGTATGTCATCCCCTCTCTGCCCTATGCCTTTCTCTTCCCTCTCTCTCTCTCTCCTTGAAAGCAAAGCAGAAATGCCCCAGAAAAATACTGCCCGCAGTTTTGAGGAACTGGTTCTGATTACGTGTTTTACTGGAAAAACATTGAGAAACAAAACCAGACTGAGGCCACCAAAATTTTAGCTCGATAATCTGTTTGTGGTTTCTGGTCACCCCTTCCTTAGAATTCATAGCTTGGTAACCTACACACAGTCTGGTGAAAATAAGATATTACCCGCAGCACGTAGGGCAGCTACTGCATGTTGCAAGGGCATCTAGAAAGTCTCTGTTGTTGTTTTTGCAGCTTTGGTTAAACTAACATTAAGTGGCTCCCCCCAGATGCTCCTTTCGATGCTCACTCCAGCCCAAGCCCGAGCTCCTCTACAAGCCGGCACTCCTCTGTGGACAGTGACCATGCAACGCGAGAGTTCATTGATTTCCTCAAGCCTCTGAAGTCTGGCAGGGAGATCTTCAAACAGTGCAGGGCCTTCACTGAGAGCATGGTCTATAAGCGGGTGAGCTAAAGTGGATTACTCATCAGCGTTTTGTGTGTTTGTGGGGGTAAATAGCTTGACAGAAATATTTAATTCCTATGAATGAATAGTTTGCAAATGTGGTCAACCTGTGAACAAGATACTTAAATTTATTTTTAGTATAAGATTGTGTTTTCACTCAAAGTCATACAGCACTGTTAGCAGTCCTGATTTTGAGGGTAATGGGGTTGCGCCACTGTCCACCAGTTTGTATCTTTAATACTGTCCCATTACCACTGTTCCTGATTTATAACTTAACACTTCTCCAAATTAACGTTGCAGCCGCTGAATAAATGGAGCTGAAATTGCTTCAGTTTAAATGCTGATTGTATTATTTTTTGCATGACATTGTAAAATAAACAATTAAACAATTCCTCTGCATCTCGTGAAACCTTGCATGTTTCCCTGTAGGATGCTAAAAGTCACAAAGTGATAACAGGTGTTTTGGGGTAAATATGCCCCTTCAGTCATTACAGATGTTTGTAGAAAGTCAGTTTGTTAAACATTTCAAAATATCTATATCAAAATTGTGCACAACATATCACTCTTTTATATTTGGGCTTCATTTTAATATCTGTATCTAATTTCAATATCTGTGCCTGTGTTTGTTTTAAAACTGAAATTCAATTCAGTCTGATCTGAATTGTTCATTTCCATTCTTTGCTCAGGACATGGGTGCTGATGAGCTGTCAGAGTGCGTGCAGGACTTCTACCAGAACCTGTCAGACCGTCTCCACACCCAGTTTAAAGGTACTGCTTAACCCGGATTTCCACTGGATGCGTGTCCGTTGCTGTACGGCAGCGCTGGTTATCTGCTGCGTGCTCCGCCGTCCGTCAATACCCACCGGCTGCGTTTGCTGTGCGGAGCGGTGCAGCTCCGCCGGAAGACATCTCGGTGCACTGCCATGATGAATATCTCCTCGTCCACGGTGTCAACGGGGTGAAATGACGTCTAAAAACCTCTGACCTGTTGACTTCAGGCCTGCCTCTGCCCATTATGTAGTTTTCAAGGTGTAGTGCAGGGAAATATGATCCGCCGTGAACACTGTGTATCTTATTTTGAAAATTAACCGGATGTTTTATTGTGTTTCTCTGCACGACTTCCTGCTCCGCACGATCTGCTCTGTGCTGAATTGCTGCGTTGTGCTCCGGCGTCCGGCAAAAATAGAAGTGCTGCGTATCTGTTTCGGAGGCCTCCGGACTGCCGGAGCTGAGACGGAGCGGAACGCAGCACTGCCGGAGCCGGTGGAAACACACACATTGACTAGAATTGAATCTAATCGGCTCCGCTGCCGTGCCGGAGCGGAGACGCAACCAATACGCATCTGGTGGAAATTGGGGGTAACTCTCAAGAAGACTCTAAACAGTGAATGTCACTAACATTATACAGTGTGTAATGCTGTTGCTTTGTATATCTTTGATCTTTGTGCTTTTGTGTGTCTAGGTTCATCAGATCACGTAGAGAGTGTTATGGATGAAGTAGAGAAGTACATGATGACTCGTCTCTACAAAGAAGTGTTCTGCCCTGAGACCACAGACGATGAGAAGAAAGATCTGGCCATTCAGAAGAGAATCAGGTCAGCAAACAAAAGTTGTAGTAATGCTTAAATTTGCTACATGACTAATCACTGATTTCTCTGCGTTCCCTCAGAATTCAGAACTTAAACTTCGGAATCGTTACTGTTTTCTGTTACAGAGCCTTGCATTGGGTCACTATTGAGATGCTGTGTGTTCCCGTAGATGAGGAGATTGCTGAGGTGTCGGACAGTGTAGTCAAAGCCATCACGGGTAAGTCTCGTTAGGCTTATTTTTGAGAAGGCCATGGTTGGACATCACCGTGTTTTATTGGCTGTATAGATGCAGAATTCGTTTGTCACCCTCTCCCATCTCTGCATCATTTCAGATGTGATTGAAATGGATTCCAAGTGTGTGCCCAAGGAGAAGCTGGCGTGCATCACTCGTTGCAGCAAGCACATCTTCAACGCCATCAAAATCAGCAAGAAAGAGGCGGCATCTGCAGATGACTTCCTTCCCACACTCATCTACATCGTGCTGAAAGCGAACCCTCCGAGACTGCAGTCGAACATCCAGTATATCACCCGCTACAGCAACCCAGCAGACTGATGACTGGAGAGGATGGTTACTACTTCACTAATCTGGTGAGGAAATGAGTACATGCTTGCATTTATGTGGTTTATTGTGTATGTAAGCTAGTCTACATCTTTCCTTTTTTGAAGAAGAAGAAGAAGAAGTGCTGCCAAATTGTGTGGTATTATACAGACAGTTGTTTCTATTATTTTGTCCATTACATTTATGTCAATGCGGATAGGCTAAATGACAGAAACATCCCTCTGTATAATTCAATGCAGCACCACAAACTCAAAAATGAGTGTAAATAACAAAAACCAGATGTCAGATTTTTGTATCAGTCCAGCTCATCTAGAGATTTATGTTAGAAGCAGCTGAGTTACAGGTCAGACAGCAGTCTCAATAAATCATGATGCAATGTTGCTATAAAATGTGTAGCATGGCTTTATTTTGAAAAACCTCTTGCTTCACTGTGCTGTTGTTCACTCTGGTAGCAAAGTGGGAAAAGACAGATTGAGAAAAAGAAGTTAACGCTGACTACTACGTCAACCATTTGTGAAAAATTACCTTCTGGAATTCACTGAATGTCAAAATCAGTGGGAAAGTATTAACATCCCTAAAACACGTAAGACTAAAAGTGGTCTTGATGTATACTGTTCCACTGGCAGCACCATATTCCAGGTTGCCTCTCTTGGGTTTTAACATTTAAATTCATTTTTAAAAGTCTTAAATATATTGCAGCTTTGTGTGCTGCTTTTCACCTTGTGTAGTCTGCTTTTATTTTGGTCATGGTCAACAGTTCAGTTGGCATTAAAAGGTCTAAAAAGTTTTCAATCTGAGTGAACATGGGACATCCTGCTAGGGCAAGTGGTTGGGATGCCTATAATGTCATACCCCCCTCTCTCCCCTTGTTCCCTGACTGTCTTAATTGTCTAACAAAGTCAAAAAGCCAAATACAAAAAATGTAATCTAAATCTGATGCCACAGACTGATGGCATCCATAGGTGAGATTTTCTTTTAATGACCCTCCACATCCTCCCCCCAGTGCTGTGCTGTGGCCTTCATTGAGAAGCTGGATGGCCAGTCTCTCAATTTAAGCTCTGAGGAGTTTGAGCTCTACATGTCTGGTCAAGCGTCCCCCCACTGGCCACCATCCAGCGGAGCTTCCTCCTGTTCTCCAGGTAGCGCGGCTCTCAGTCAGGTCCACAAAGGGTTGGATCTGCTAACAGGGCTCGGGGAAAGGCAGGAGCGGGTCATGGAGAAGGCTCGCCAGCTGGAGAGCGACCTCATCGACTGGACGGACGAGGTGGAGCAGAAGGTGCAGAGCGTCCTGGAGAGCTTTCCACCTGAGACACAAAACCCTCCGGCACCCTCAGCTAGCGGGACAACTTCTGCATCAGCAATAGACTCTGATAATGTTGAGAATGAGCACCTGCCTCCACCACTGCAGCCACAAGTGTTTGCTGGTTGATGTGAAGAGCTCAGCTCAAAAAAAAAAAAAAAAATCCTCTAGATGCTTTACTCCACCCTCCCCCTTGTCCCTGCTGTTAGAAGTTGCTGTCTGTATGCACATACAGCAGCTATCTGATATGGATCCCATTCATCTCCATTCCATCCATCCAAGTCCAAGAGGCCCTGCAACTACACTGAACAGTAACAGAGAGTTAGATGAGGAGATATATAACCACTTAGCGTAGAAGAAAGGCGAAACAGGTAGTCTAGCTCTGTCCGAAGGTAACTAAAAGCAAATAAGTATTTCCCAGAACTTCCTGGATGCCAAATACACTCCGAGCCTCCAAGCTTTGTCCTGGTTGCAAAGGATTTGGTGCAGTACCTGTGGTAACGCCCTGCTTCAAGCACACACTGGTCTATATTCTGCTTCCTCAAAGCAAGACGTGCAGGGAAACCTTCCACAGAGTGACGTCCAGGAGACATCCTGATGAGAATCCCCAAACCACCTCAACTCCGGCTCCTTTAAATGCAAAGAAGCAAACTGACTCCACTCCAAGCTCTTCCCGAACACACCCACAATGACATCTTCAGTACCTCAGTGCGTCTTCATTGTTGTTATTGCAGTTACATTTGTGCAGACGGGATAAATGGCTTGGATGTGAATTTTAAACATGTTTCTGTCATTCACAGCTTTTCAGACAAGGTTTTTGTCTTTGTGTTGTGATGTCTCTAAGGCTGGGTATCGTTTAAAAAAATTTGATACCAGTACCAACACCAGCATGCTCAAAGTGACAAATAGAGTAATTCATTTGATACCTTTTTTCCCTACTTCATTCAGTACCTGTTTCAAATGTTTTAGTGGCATCTCGGCACACTGAAGTGCACTGAGCTTGACTTGACCACACCACAGACTGAATACGTTGTAGCTGCTGTGGTAGTGGGCCAATCTCACGTCGCATTAAATTGAAGAACTCTCGCAGTGAATTAGTCTTTTTCTCTAGATCTGGGTACAAAAAGGGTGAAATGCAAGTATCATGTGACTGGAGACGTTTCAGTACTATTTCAGTCGATACCTTAAAGAGGTTGAGTGCTGATACCCAGCCTTAGATGTCTCTAGGTGTAAACTGACAAGTGGAGGCTCAAGTGGACACACTGCCCAAGTAACCTCCAACAACTTTACAGGAATTTTCAGTCAAATAGGTTTTTGGCAGAGGAAATGGTGAAATCTGAATGATGCGAAACCTAACTTCCCCTCACTGAGACAACCCTCCAGCTCATGCTCGTGATTCGTGCTGTGTTTATTGTGTGTTTCTGCAGAGAAATATCCGGAGAGAACGAGACGTGCGTGCGTGTGTGTGTGTGTGTGTGAGAGTGACAGTTGTGCATGCGAGCGAGAGTGCGAGCGTGTGTTGCATGGACATGTTCCGTTAATGTCGGTGAATCATAGAGTCCTCCAGATGCGTGTGTCTGGACATCGTAGTCATGTTTTCATGCCAGACCTCTCAACTCCAGTCGTAAGCTGGGTGTACAGAAGTGATTTTATTTTTCTATAGAGTGGCAGGTATCAATTCTTTTGGATGCAATAGGAGACATTAATCCTGTAATATTTACAGTAGTACTCTTGTTAAAGAACATTGCTTGAAGACATGTTACATGAATTCTAATGATTCAATAGTAAAAGTTTCATTTATTTCGGAAGAGGGTGTCGTAAGCATGTCCCATAAAAGGTTTTAGGTGATTTTTTTGTTTGTGTTTGGGGGGTTTATTTCACCCTGTCAGAACTGTTGGATTAAATAGGTAAGAAGTCAAAGATGATGCTGTTTGCTGTAAACAAGTCATAAAAACAACACTCCTATGGTCGGTTATTCTACTAGTGCTGAAGAATCACAACATAACCAGTTTAATTTATTTTGAAGCACTTTTCTTCTGTTTGACTTTAAAAACTCTTGATTGAGAAGTGAATTAAATGAAGGAAGTAATGGCTTTATTCAGTCGAAAGGATAAATGATAACTGGTGAAAGCAGTGTTGTTAAAGTGTGTCTGTATTTGGCAGTCATGTCTGGGAGAGTTTTGTTTTGCTCATGAGCTAAGATTTCCTTCTGTTGCTAGACTTGTATTTTTTTTTGAATTCTTATTTGCAGCACGTATAGTCAGTGTGCAGCTGCTGTCCAATTTTAGTTTGAGAACAGACTTTTAATGCAAACTTAAACAATAGCTTGAACAGCTTCATATTGCACTGTATGCAGAAGTCATTTATCAGGTATTTTAATGAAGTTTAAAACATCATCTTTGTAACCTTATAGGTTTGTTATTGTATCACATATGGGAGAAAGTAACTCAATACTGTCTTTTATTTAAATGTAACTTATTGGGGCAGTATTGGTTTATTTGCCTCTGTGGGTGTGTGATGATGGTTAATAAAAATTGAAAATGCACGTGCAGTTCCTGTTCATCATGTAGTTTCGCATGACTCACAATTTTGCAAGATAGGATTAAATAAAGAGCTGACACACTGAGATTTTAACTTTCCGTACAGTTCTGGATCAGAGTGGAGAAATGAATAAGTATAAGAATTGTATAAGTTTAACAAAATATAGCATTACTGGGATTCATGAACCTTTTCTCCCTTTCCCAGTGTGTGAATTTACAAAGTAATTTCAGTATTTGCTGTATAGTCAAGAGTAAATGTTTGGGCTTTATTTCACAGAAGGGGGAATTCTAACATTACTGCAGCACAAAAACTATCTGAAGAGGTAGGAAACACATGAAGAACTATTTTGAATGAATAAAACAAAGTAAGAATGTATTTTAAAAGCTATACGGCTATAAAACAAATTCATTACAGGACCTATTTGGAGTTAGTCTGACTAAATCATGTGAGTATCCTCCAAAGTGACATGTTCCTGTCTGTTGAAGTAAGAAAATATGATTTTCTCCAACAGGCAAAATATATATATAACTTTTAGCATTAATATTGAAAATACCACAGATACATTAAAAAAAGACCAAACTAGTAGAATTTCCAGAGATGATTACTCAGTGACAAAAAATGCTTTCCCCTTCATTAGAGAAGGATGTTAGATCAGCATTTACTGTGTCCTTTTTTACCACTATGTATTGTGGTTTGTTTCATTATTCTGTCCCATATATTTGTCAATGGGTGTAGCCACATTTCAACTGCTATTCAGAATCAGAAAAATAAGGGTGTGTCGCTTTCACTTCCCTTAGTTTTTTACTAAAATTTCCAGGATGAGATGTACATCAGGCAAGGGGATTAGGAAGAAATGAAGGAGTAACCTACTTTATAAAGTAAAAATTAAATTCAGTACACATTATTTACATTAACTGTGATATAACAAAAGATGATTGCTACTGAAATCAGAAATACTTGATCGATCCCCAGGGAGAAATTGTGATCCGTTACGTCACTTTTTTTTTTTTTTTATAAAAATGCAAATATTAAGTATTTAAAACTATGAAAAAATTCACATTATTTAACAATGTTTAACAAGAATGTATTTGTGCATCTCAGAAAATTCTCAAAGTTCTTTTTTTCCCTTAATTCAGTTAAAAAAGTAAAACTTGTATATATTCTATCCATGACACATAATGTGAAACATTTCAAGCCATTGTTTGTTTGTTTGAATTTAATGATTACAGCTTATGAAAATCAAAAAAATCAGTATCTCAAAATATCATAATATTACATAAGACCAATCCAAAAAAAATTGTAATACAGAAATGTCGACCTTCTGAAAATTAGGTTCATTTATGCACTCAGTACTTGGTCTGGGCTCTTATTGCACGAATCACTGCAGTAACGTGGTGTGATATGGAGGCCGTCAGTCATCAGAGGTGTTATGGAAGCTCAGGTTGCTTTGATAGTGGCCTTCAGCTCTTCTGCGTTGTTGAGTCTGGTGTCTCTCATCTTCCTCTTGAAAATACCCCAGAGATTGTCTGAGTTCAGGTCAGGCCAGTTGGCTGGCCGATCAAGCACAGTAACACCATGGTCATCACACCAGTTACTGGTAGTTTGGGTGATGTGGGCAGGTGTCCTGCTGGAAAGGAAATCAGCACCTCCGTAAAGCTTGTCGGCAAACGGAAGCATGAGGGACTCTAAAATCTCCTGGTAGACAGCTGTGTTGACTTTGGACTTGAAAACAACAAAGAGGCCAACACCAGCAGATGACATGGCACCTCAAACCATCACTGGACCTCAAGACACTTGGATTCTTTGCCTCTCCGCTCTTCCTCCAGACTCTGGTACCTTGATTTCCAAATTAAATGTAAAATTTACTTTCATCTGGAAAGAGAACTTTAGACCACCGAGACTATTGCAAACAGCCAGCCCTTTCAGCAATGGCCTCTGTGGGTTACGATCCTTGCCAAGGGTGTCAATGAGTCTTCTGGACTACTGTTGGGTCAGCAGTCTTCCCATGATGACTGCTGTGTATTGACCCAGACTGACAGAGTTAATAAGCAGATTAGAGCTCTTCGACTGTGTGAGTCCAGATTATATACAGTTTTCACTTTCTGAAATAACTGAATAACAGAACTTTGTCATGATATTCTTTTTTTGAGAACAGACTTTTTTTTCCGTACGTGTATCATGCTTAGTATGTGAATTATGTAAATACCTATCGCAATGCCCATTCGTTCTTGTGACTTCTGTTGTGTTTGAACAAAGAAATCCCCGTCTGTTTCCACAAAAGTATGCTCACAGTTCAAGAGGAAAAATAAACTTGTGTCAGAAATGAAAGGGTTATTTTTGAAAAAAGGAGATATCCTGTGTGATGTGTTCAGAAAAAAAAAACACATCATTTTCACTTCCCTCCCCAAATTGGAATAAAAGAATCTCCATCAGTCTCTGTTTCTCACAAACAGAGACCATCAAAATGGACACGGTCATTTGCCTCCTTGGTGAGTTTCCTTCAGCTCATTCGTAATATCTCACTCACTTAACATTGTCTTTAAAGAATTTTTTATCAACCTTAATTTGTCTAATGCTCGATTATCTTTGTTTTTCAGTTCTTTCATCACTTCCACAGCTTGTAGTACCCGATGGTATGTACCACATATTCTTCCAATTAGATGTTAATGTTATATTTCCACTGAACAGGGGACATTGTGTGATTTTAAAGGACCAGTTTGTATGAATTAGTGGTATCTAGCAGTGAGGTTGCTGATTGCAACAAACTGAATACCCCTTCCTTCACCTCTTTGTTTCCATATATATAGACTAGAGAACCTGCGGTGGCCTCACGTAATGTGAGGCCACTTGGGCTACTGTAGAAACTTGGGATGTCCTGACCTGATCTCAGTGATCTGTATCAGGGCCGATCAAGGCATTTTTAACTAATCTTAATTGACTATGTTAAGCTGTGTAGAGCCTGAACTGACCCTTTGTTTTACATCAGCTGTCACACAGGTGTTTTTATATGTGAGGCTTTCATGAACAGTTACACAACAAGTGCAGAAATCGTCAACTCTCCAATTCTGCGTGTCCCCAATTAAACACCACACATCATAAACAACAGCAAAATGCAGTATGAGACTGTTTATTTATGTTCTTTACTGAAGTCATATCCATTAATCCATGTGAAAGACTTACAGGCAATGAAAATAAACTTTCAATGGTCAATCATTCATTCAAGTAACTTGGGCAAAGGCTGCGCAAAAGCAACAAACGCTAGAGAATCTTAAAGGGACAGAGAAATTCCCTTGAGGAATGGGAGACTCCTTGGAAATGCTCCTGCTCCCTTTGTAGATATGACGGGCTCATTCTAAATTAACGAACACACAACAGTTCTCAGACACTTGTGAAAACATCTTTATAATTTTATATTCCATTTCTGCCAATAGATCCCCCTAAATCCCACACACTGGTGCTTTAAATACATAAGTTGAACATTAATATTCATAGTTAAAACATACAGTGGAGGTATACAAATGAGTTAGATTCTTTTGGAGTATTCCTCTCTAACAAACCCAAACGTGTTCGTCTCCATAGTTCAGCTTGCGACCTCGCTCAGAGCTGTGGTGGAGATGGTGTCAGGGGGTTCAGGATCTTCTCTGGAGAGAGTGTCCGACTGAAATGCAGCGTTCCCGATGGCCACAGGTCTTCCTGGAATTACCTGTGGTTCAGGGGATCTGAGCAGCTCCCACAGCACGGAGAGCACTTAGTTCTGTGGAGAGCCAGGATTCAAGAGAGTGGGAAATATTACTGCCAAGGAGTGAGGGACACAGTGGTGGGAGACATACATACCCTCCAAAGTCTGCCTTTTGAGGTTAACGTTGATGGTAAGATTTTGTTTATTATAGTGCCATTTAATTAGAAATCTCTCTGATTCACATGTCAGGGCCTTCTTCCTCTTTTGCTTCTTTTGCTACTCCTGTTAACACTGAAAATTGGGAACTGCGAAACTCTTGCTGCCCTGAATGTCTTAAGTATTGCATGGTGCCCCTTGTGTGTTTGTTTTGCTCATCTCAAACATCATTGGCCTGTTTTATTACTGTGAGTATCAATATAAGACCACAAGACATTATCTCGATGTAACTTAATTCTGTGTTATCTTTGTTCAGGAGGGTATGCCATCCTGCATGTCTCACCTCAACCCGGCTTAGAGGGAGACACATTAAAGGCCACGTGCTATGTTCGAGGCACACCCCAAATTCATGAGGTGATTCTGTACAAAGATGGCCTTGAAGTTATGAGACAAAATGGCATCAACCCAGTTTTCACCCTGACCACCTGACTGTCAAGGACCAAGGAATGTATTCTTGTAGGGCTTCCTGGGACACAGAGAGACGTACACGCTCTGTAATTTCAGTTGACACTCCACTGCAGGTCGCAGGTGAGTCTATATACTGGGTTACTTTTGTGTTTGGTTGTGGCTGCACGTGTTGAAATTATCCACATTTTGTGAAATGCACTTCTTCACCTTTTTGCTGAGAGTTAGATTAATGCCACTCTTACCTCTGCATTCAGTATCTAAAGCCAGTTTAAGTTTCAAGCTTAGTGTAAGAGGAAAACAGCTGACTCTATATAAAAAAAGAACTACCCACCCACCCAACCAATCACAAGCAGCTCCATTGATCTGGAGCACTTTGACTGATGCACAGCTGTCAATCATGACGTCAAACCCCCTTTTTATGGCATCGCACTGCTAATTAAAATCAAACTTACCAGACAAACACTTGGACATACATCAACGTGATAAAAACTACCTAAAATGGCAGAAACCATCTTTGGAAAAAATCAATTTGACGTTTTCTTGGATCTTTTAGTTTGGCCCATATCCCATCTGCTATCATGGAGGGGTTGGGGTTTATGACCTATACTGCACCCAGCCATACATAATACATCAAACTATTCCTATAGAATTCCTAATAGAATTTACCATTGTTGTTCTCAGCCTAAATTCCACCTAAATACAACAGGGAAGACATTTCTGAAATTATTTTAAACTATTCAAATATATCAGTAAAGTTTTGTCAATAATATTTTGTCTTCTGTGGCTCTATCAGAGGTCCTGACGCAGCCAATTTTGGAGATTGTTGCCGACAATAACCAGGTTCCAGTAAATAAGATGAAGCTCATCTGCCATGTCCAATACAGCGCCCGTGCCCCTGCTCCTCCAATACACTACTATTTCTACAAGAATAAGAGCCGACTGGGAACAGCAACCTCTGAGAACCGTGATCTGGTTAAACGGGATCCAGGCCAGTACAGCTGCAAGGTCAAGGTGCCTCAGTTGGGTGTCACCAGGTGGAGTACACCCCAGAACTTTGCACAAGTGACAGGTACTTTGTAGTAAATGTAACCTGTTGTTTGTCCTCGACTAAAAGTGAAAACCCTAATCTTCTTCCTGAACTGTCAAAACTGTGAATAATTGCACAGCAGTTGCGAAACTTCTGAGGTCAACTTGTCTCTGACCCAATAGGACCACAGATGATGAGGCCTCCAACTCTTCAGCCAAGACACCTATTGCCTTTAGCTCCCCCAAACTCACCCCCAGACCTCCCCCTGCCTCCTGCGTCTGAGCCAACAGCAGCCCGGCCCTCCCCTCACCAATCAACAGCAACTCCTATTTGTATTCAGCCTACTGAAGTAAGCACCCAATCCTCAGATCCCTCAGAGAAGCCTGCACAGCCAGCGCCAAGCACTCTACCTACAGTCCAGCCTCTCAACCAAACTGCCACTCCTGTCAACATGTATGAAGAGTCTGGGGAAATGTCTGGAGATGGTGACTGGCGTGATGAATCAGGAGACTGGCCTGAAGAATCAGGTGACTGGCCCAAGGGCTCAGGTGACTGGCCCGAGGGCTCAGGTGGCATGCCTTAGGACTCTCCAGACACTGTCCCTTGGTGACAAGCTGTCATACATTACAGACCAGTGCAGAATTAATGATCCTAAATCAGAGTAAAAATGCACATCTTGCTACATCTTTAACTATCTGATATAAATCACACATACAGGGCCACTGAGCTGCCACTGCACACTTTTTAAATGATTCATTATGTAATATTAATTTTACTTGTTAGCAGCTGTCAACTTCATGATCTCATGTACAAGACTAACTGGATCAGTAGTGTTGGAAATAATAGCAAATGCTATATTGGTTAAAGCAAATAAAGCATTTCATAAATCCTACAATGTGTACTACCGAATTTTATTTTCAGTGAACCCTTTTTACAGCCCTATGATACAGCAGTGCTGCTTACATATTGGTATAATAACATGAACAGTGGATTTACAGTAAGAATAATAATGCAGGCACAGTGATATTCTCTGTATATTGAAAGTATCACGGTTCTGAGTAGTATCACAATAATGGAAAATGTGAACGGTTCGTTTCTCCTCTGACATGCCACATACCTGTGTGCTGCCACGGCTCGGTTGTCCAGGTACTACTGGGCAGTCATGACACCAACGAAAGAGTAAATTACTGGACCTGGAGTTGGACTTCTGTGTTGCTGGTAAGCTGTTATCTTGCGCCGCAGAGCACTATGAGCCTCCACCATAACGTTATTCCTCTCTGTGATCCCCATTCAACCCACAACCTCTAGGATTAGCCGTTCCTTTCTGCTGCTGGTTGAAACATGATAATAGGGGCCCCCCAGCCTGACTTGACGTGGAAATGAGCGGTAGTCTAGAAAACTGGCGAGTTTTGTTTTGTTTTTTGTTTTTTTGTTTTTTTGGACGAGCGCCTTCACATAGATTGCGCCCTGGGCGGTCGCCCACATTGCCTATAGCAAAACCCGTCCCTGGGTGTACAGGAAATCATGTCTAAATATGCTGCCATTAATCCTACAGTGGCAGTGAGGTGATTAGTAGTCTTATATAAATGCATTGAGTAGTGAGAGCATTATTTGGGTGGTATTGGACTATCAAAATATTCTACCCCTGAACATACATTTTATGTCTCAGTTTTTTTGCAATTACATGTATTGATTGCCTGGGTCATCAGTGAGAGTGTACATACCCAGGAGTAGAGGACGGAGTGAAAGACAGGAAGAGCAAACAATAAGGTTGTTAACAATTTCTGTGAGACAGTTGAGGTGAGGAAGACATGGAGTCATGTTGTTTAACTGAGGGCAAAAACACTTTAGGCGAAGTATATTGTTCAGGAACACTGTGCAGGGCTTGTAGAGGGCAACAGGGGTCCTTAAAAAACAGAAAAGGCCTCTGCACACCCAAATTCATGCTGGGGGCATTGGTGGAAAACAGTTTAAATTAAATTTAAAAAAAAAAAAAACAACTACTGCATTCTCACTTGTTCTGCAATTGCATGCACAAGCTTCACAACAATTTTATATGTATACACTGATGTGGGATAAATCAGAAATTTTAGAATTTTATCATACACTGATCATTGGTGTTTGGTACTTTTGCTGTCATTTACCTTTGTCATTTTGCTAATCTTTTCATAGTGTGATTTTATGAATGACTTGTATGATGTAGGGATATTTAGTGCCATCTAGTGGTGAGGATTGCAGATTACAACCAGGTAGAACTTCTACTTAAAATTCCCTCTGTGATCAGTGTTCAGGAGGTTTTTACTGGGAGCTGCACTACCTGCAGAGCTCTCTTCTTCCCCAAAACAAACGGACCACATAACTGGTAAAAACACTGAATAAAGCAGTTTCATGTTAACAGTTATATGCTCACTGTTTTTGTCTGGTAACTTAATGTGGCTCATCTAAATTCTGATCCAGACAGTCAGGAGGTTTTTACTGGGAGATGAATTATTTGCAGAGGCGTCTTCCTCTTTAAAACAAATAGATCTATTGTTTTAAACTATTAAAAACTCTCAATGAAGCAGTTTTACATAAAAAAAAAAAGTGTTTTTCTGACTCTCTCATTGTATAGGGGCTGCTCGCTACGGTGGCCATCACAAATCCAAAAACATGAGTGGCTTTAACTAGAGCCAGTGTTTGGTTTGTCCATTCTGGGCTACTGTAGAAACATGGTGGTGCAATTATATTCCATATCAGCCAGTATGTCCCCATAAATCCTACACATGGACCTTTGATTACCTGGGTAGCAAAGTGTGTGTTTCTAAAAGATGTGTCACTTACCACTTGACCTCATTTTGTGGTCTTGATAATTCACATCTATAAAGAACTATTGTGATGTGTGTTCACATACCTGATGAAATCTGTGTAGATCAAAATGTTGTAAATAAAATATTCCAGAGCTTAACAAGACTTTTCTTTTTATTCAGTACATAACAGGTGAAATAACAAGACACTAGTGAGGTGATAACACATTTAACTTGATCTTGATATTGCCTGTCCTTAAATTACCATACTAGTGTGCAATACAGCTTTGGAGCAGTTTATCAGTAATGAGTACAGTGTAGCACCACCAGTAGTTGTCCTTTTAGGGATCAAGTTGGAACAGTCCAGTAGAAGAGGATATTTTGAGTTGAGGATCAACCCTTGTCTGAGTAGAGCAGGAACCCAGAGAAGATGCTGTCGTCCTCACTGCTGGCATACGCCCCATTCCAGTCTCTGAGCGTCTCCATCCACACCTGATCACCCACCGCCAGCTGCAGCACCACTAGAGTGGACGCCTGGTCGATGTCTTGACCATATAGAGAGTCCCGTGTCCTTACTCGTCGTGACCCGTTCACCACCAGTGTGGCTCGCAGTGGCTGATTGCGTACAGTGATGTGGAAGGAGAAGATATAAACCCCGGCGTGGACGCATGTAAAGCTGTTGGAAGTGAGATTGAAGTGGTTCTCTTCATTGTAGAAGACTTTGTCGAAGCGGACCGGGAAGCCAGAGGGAGGGAAGGACTTTCTTGGGGAGATACCCACACTGAAGGCCGAGCGTTTCTGGGGAACCCCTGATCCCTTAGCTCCTTTGAATCCACGAAAGCCGCGATCACCTCTCATCCCAGGGTAACCTCTGTCCCCCTTCGGCCCAAGCATCCCTCTTATGCCTTGTGGTCCCTGAGGTCCTCTGATTCCTGGTTCTCCTTGTGGTCCAGGAGGTCCTTGATCCCCTCGGATGCCTACAGGACCAGGGGCACCATGCTTGCCGTTAATTCCTGGAATGCCCATTGCTCCTGGAATGCCAGGAGAGCCAGGATCTCCTCGCTCTCCTTTCTGTCCCCTCTCCCCGAACGAGCCACATTCCCCCTTATCTCCTTTGTCTCCTTTAGGACCTAGCTCAACAGCCACTCCTGGCGGTCCAGCTGGCCCCTCTTTTCCTGGTTCTCCCTTCTCACCTGTGGTGCCATTCTGTCCAGGTTCCCCTTTCACCCCACCATCACCTTTGGCACCTTGCAGCCCTACTTCGCCTTTCTCACCTTTTGAGCCAACTTCACCTGCAAGATAAGGAAACTGTGTCAGAACGGTTGAAGTCTGGAAACAAAATAAAAGAATTCAGCAGTCGCCTCAACAAGTTTGCACCTTTTTGTCCCGGTTTTCCAGGGAGTCCAGGTGGTCCACCTGTCCCACTGCTTCCTCTGTCACCTTTATCCCCTAAGAAATTGACATAACAAAGCTACTATTCAATGAACAATATCCAACATAAACAATATGAATGTGTGTTTTTTAAATGATGCTTATAGGAGAAAACGATATATATAATTTGACGGGTCTATTGGACACAAGCTCAAATGTCAAAGCAACCTGATTATACTGATTCACCATTGTGTAATGGCCCCGGGCTTTATGTGTTGTGCCCAGGTGCCAGTTGTTTCATTATATGCCCTTCAAACATAATGGCTGCATTCTGCAGTCTTGAAATATGTAGGGGTGTCACCATATACCAGTATTGATGATAACTGTAATATTAAAAAAATGAAATATTGATATCATGTTAATAGTATGCATATCATAAAGTTGTGTAAATAAGTCAGCACCTCTTATATTTTCACTTGTCTTTCCGTTCTCACTTTGTCTCCCCTCTCTCAGCACCCTCTGATTGCCTTTTCACTATCCATTAAGTGTAATTTCTCTTTTTGTGCTCTCTCATACTGTTATGGTTACAGACCCTCTCTCCATCAAGTGTAATTAATTTGCCAGAGACAAAACATAGATATTGCAATAATATCATTATCATGAACTCTTTTGGCCACAATAATAATGTAGTGAAAATCGGATATCGTGCCAGCCCTATATGTATGTAATAATCAATTGTGTGTATTTAACCATATTATACTCACCTTTGTCTCCTCTTAACCCCATAGGACCACTCACTCCTGGTGGTCCTGGTAAACCAGCTGCTCCTGTAAGGCCTCTGTCACCTGGTGGCCCTAGATGAGCAAACATAAATAAAGTTCGAAATGCTGAAAGCAAACATACAAACAACTTAATTGCACTTTATCAGTGAGTCTTATACCTTCCAGGCCTCTGTCTCCCTTTGGCCCCCTGGGGCCTCTCTCAGGTGGACAGCACTCACAGAAGTTGAAATAACACTCATTGTAATCAAGAGTGTAATTCTCAGGGCCAGCACCAGGGGGCTCCGTGCTCTCTGCGTAGTACTGTGGGTAGATTTGATTTGGATAGGTGGTCCTCTCTGTGGTGGGCAGTGGATGGGGCGCAACAGGATTTGCACTCGGCACTGCCTTGATAGTCTTGGGCATGCTGGTGGTCACAGGGTTGTGCACGGTGATCTGAGGGACAGGTTTCTTGGTGTACTGGTACTTTGGCTTCTGTGTCGTCTTAGCTTCAGCGCAGGACACCACAGTGAGTGTAACCACAACTACAGCCACAAGGGTCGACTGACAGGAGATAATCCTCATGGTTGACTGGGATCTGAGAACAGATAAGTTTATAGGCTACAGGACTCTTCTGTTTGTCTGCATTGATTTCGTTTCCCATTCATTTTAGGTTTAAAGACAGCAGGTTAAAAGAAACATGCTGATTAGCAGTTCATCAGCCCCGTCCAGCTATCACCCCTCTCGTCTACTATCATCTCAATATAGTATCATTAATTCTTTTTCCTTGCTTCTCTATTTCCACTTCTGCCAGTTTCAGATTGGAGCTACACTGTTTTTCAGTCATGTGCCATTATAACTAAAAATCTATAGTTAGCATTCAGAGCTGAGTGTATGGTCAGTAAATGCAGCTGCTACAATGTTCAACAGCAATGAAAACCTGCATCTTCATCATCTTCATCAAGTTAAGTATGCCCCTCAGCTTAGCTATGCTATTCTTCATACATAAACTAATCATTGTAACAGGTGACCCGTCATTCAGAGATTCAGCTGTTTGTGCAAAATGAATCATTTAGCAAAATTGATGAGACTCACCCAGTTATGCATAAGTGGTATGATCATTTATCCTCTCTAGCAGTGGTTTGGAGGCAGCACCAGGAGCTCCAGATCTCTCTGATATCTCTGCCAGGCTTGGGCGAAAGAACATTCCCACCAATGAGGGTGGGTGCTGGAAGCACAGGGGGAGGTCTGAAACCCAACTACGGTGGGCTGGAGCCGACCCAACGAGAACCACTGTGCTGTGGCCCATTCTCTGTACGCCTGTTGTGTAGAAAGGTGCTTTTGTGATACGGGATACAGCGCCCGCCAGGAGCACTCCCTCTCTGCGAGCTAGGCGAGGAGCAAAGGCCGTGGGGCAATGGGTCACCCGATATGGGAGGCATTCCTCCAACATCCAACCTGCTATCCAGGCTCTTACAGCGGGACAAAGCCAACCAAAGAAGGTTCTATGACAGAGGCCGGGGCACTACAACAGCCATTTTTTTTCCAAGTGTTGCTTTGGACAGTATTCAGCAGGAAGGTGCAAACTGTTTCTTTCCAGAATTTTTACATGTAAAGTGCCACTCTGCTGCAAGTTGACGTTTGAGAGTACACCTAGATGACATTATCTGCAGCAATTCATTTAAAAACCTTACCTATTAAGTGATATAAGCAGTTGCTTAAGGCCTTCTGGTCCATAGGGCTCCCTAAAAAAGACTTTTTTCGACAAACAAGATACAATAGATTGGCAGCACGGTTGTGTGGTGGTTGTCACCCCAAATTGGCCTGTGTAAAATGCTCAAATGACTGCTTCCTAATTAACACTGTTAGGCATGAATAAACAAGTTTTAATCATAAAATATGATCATGCCCTGTACCATGTCTACTTTTGTGTCAGGATCAGCTATAGACTGACAGGTCAGAGATGACTGCTATCTCATTTTCACACGTATACATGTACTGTTGTCTTGCTACCACTAGAGGGCACAGAAAAGTGTCCACGGACTAGAACAACATGTCCAAGTTGAGCAAAACGAAGTTTAAGGTGTAGCAGTCCCAAAATGTAATGTCCCCATAGGAGGATGCAGAGTCGATGGAGGTTAGATATGATGAGTTAGATAAATTTAATGAACAAGACGAGAACGAAAGTCAGCACAGACTGGAATATATCTTCTCAAGCTATTCTTTGAGTGTTTGCCAAGCACTTTAGCCCATGATATCAGTTGAATATGATACATTCATTCATTAATTTTCCGTAACCACTTTCATGTTAGGGGTCACTGGGGGGCTGGAGCCTATCCCAGCTGACACTGAGCGAGAGGCAGAGTGCACCCCAGACAGGTCGCCAGACTATCACAGGGCTTGAATAAATCATACCTATGGGCAAATTAAGAAGATCATTCAGAGGGTTGTGGGATAATAGACAAAGAACTGTGTTTATTGTAGTCTATTTAAATAGTATAACTGACCATAGGTGTCAGTTTAGTCTGTATGTACTTGCACATTATGTGCGCTTGAACTAATATTTATGATGCACAAGGCTGTTCAATGCCATGTGAAGTGGCAACATGTTACACTGAGGGTGCCCGTCCAAACAAATGTCTGCTTAGGGCTCCAAAAAGTCTAGGGTCGGCCCAGACTGGCAAACTAGCGCACACCACAGGGAGCTCAGTATTTACAATCTGCCGGTACTTGGTGAAGATCCAGAAGAAAGCTTTAGCCTTAAGAGCGCTGATAATCTCCTCACTCAACAGTTGCTAAACCTGAGCTGTTTGTCAAAGGAACCAGCTTATCTCCTTTAAATCAGTGCAGTTGCAATGCTTGCCTGATCACTGTGACCGACTTTCTGCACATGATCCCCCGAGACTGCTGGCAGCTACATTTGCTAACTATGATTCATACTGTGTTGCCGGACAATGATGCATTCTTACGGTGTAACGAGATAGCATCAGGTTTTTGTAGAAAAGTGATTTTCTGGTATCTGTCTAGTCGAAACTCTGGACTGGCTGGTGAATGAATGTTTGAGCAGTGGACATGCCTCAGTCGTCAAAGACCTCACGTCCTCAGAGGGATCTATGTCCAGCTATGGGTGAGCAGGAGGAAGGGAAATGAAATTTGGGAAGCAGAGAGGGGTGATGGTGGTATGAGGGCTACTAAATAGGAGAAGATTGTGTTTATTTATCCCAGTTGTTTTCATCTTCTCACTAATACTTTACTCTGCCTCCTCACCTCCATTCACATGCTCCTCTTCCCAGCAGCTCAGGTGAAGTGTCCCTGACTTACCCCTCCATAAGAGACAAACAGATGCAGTGTAAGATATGCAGCGGAGTCCTGAGAGAGGGGTTCCTCTGGGGTTCTCTGTGCCCCGACCTCAACCCCGTCGTCTCTCAGCTCCATTCAGACCACACACAACAGCGGCGGTCAGCTTACAGTGCCCAGCTGGTCACAGAGGACCCAGGCGCTGCTCACCTGTCCGTTCATTTAACACTGGCACCGGCCCTGCCCTCAGCCTCCAGCCTCACACACTATAGAGCGAGGGATAAGGAGGAGTTAACTTACTCAGCGGGTGCAGCCGAGCAGAGAGAGGACCAAAGATGACTTGGGTGGATGGAGGTGTATTGCCTTACATTAACCCTATTCGTGTAAAGGTGATCTTGAAGCTGAAGTGAATGTGTATAGAGTGAGTAAGAGAGGGTGAGAGTGAGACAATAACGTAGAGACTTGTTTGGTAACCCACACAGTCACTCTCTGTATGAATATTCCAGCACTAACAAGGCCGCAGACTGTTTTATTTTCTTCGTCTATGGGATCTTATCACAGAAAATCTAGATCCTGCAGAATTAGCAGCTAATGACTTTGGCAAGAGATCTGCTGGCAGTGAAGACACATCTCATGTAGTCGGAGTACAAAAACACTTTCTCCCGCCACACTTACCCCGACAAGCTTCTCTGATGTTGGGGATTGGTTTCTAATGCGCTCAGAGTTGCCTTTTCCAAAAGAGACGAGCTGTTTTGAAGAAGTCCATCAGACAATGATTATATCATTTGATGCTGTTTTTGAATGAAAGTTTGTGATTGTATTTTCTGTCACACCTGAGCTGACCTGGACATTTCCTGTTTAAAGTTAATTTGTGGGCTAGAGATGAAAAGGCTGATGCCACTTTCATATTTGTCTATGAAATATAAAGATCCAACAAGCAGTTAGCTTAGCTTAGCTTGGCTTACCACCAGAAACGGGGGAAACAGCCTGCCTGGTTCTGTTCAAAAGAGAGAGAATCAGCTTAAAGGCCCACTAACTAATATCTCCACATGTTGCCTGGCACCCTTACAGGGACGACAGAGGCTGAGGAAGTGTTTATAAGTGTTTATTAGGGAGATTTTGCAACCTTTGCACAAAGCTAAGTAAGTTGTTTCCCTCTCCGGTCTTAATGCTAAGATAAGCTAATAGTGAGGCAGTTTAGTGTAAGACTTTTGCCATAAAAGCAACACATTTGACACAAATGTTTACATGTAATGAAGAGATAGCCAGATATCAGGGACTGCAAATTCAGCCTCTCTTGGCCATGGCAGCCATTTTTTTGTGTCTTGAGGTGTCAAAAAAGGTGGAGAGCCTGAAGGGCCAGATGGCTCTCAACTTCTTTGTCCCTCTGCCTCACTTACACTTGTACACTTGATAACTACAAGATTTTAGGTTCAGTTGACTGGAACTCAAGGATGCTCAAGGATACACTGGAGACACGGTGAATCAGGTGCAACTTGAATTTAATGTGTTACACAGGCAACCAACACATCAATTCATGAGCCAAACCCCGGGGTTAGACTGAAGATTTGCGACTGAACATTCTCTTTTAAACCTGTGGGGGTTCGACAGAATCTCCACCTCTTTTCCTTAATCCTTCCCATCGCGGTCAATTTCAATTGGTAGAAAACATTTCTTTTTTTGTCCAAATCTGCCCTGGGCGTGACATAACCGTAGTAACCAATCTGGCCTCAGTTCAAGGCCGACCTCAGGGCCCTGGAAAGTGCCCAGCTCTTCTTCGGGTAGTTTCGGCCAGGTGTGCACTCTGGTTTTTAAAAGACGTGAGCCCTGGGGATCTTTCTTCAACATGATCACCTGAGCTCATATATAATACAAATCTCAGTGTGTGTGTGTCTTTTGGTTACATTTTCAAATGATGTACAATGTCTTATGTGTGTGTGCTTTAAACCATACAAAATATGATGATATGATGTGTCTCCAGGTGTGTGTATGTGTGTGTGATTAGCATAATGTCTTATGTGTGTGTGCTTTATATGATGCTGTGATATGTTTTCCAGGTGTGTGTGTGTGTGTGTGTGTGTGTGTGTGTGTGTGTGTGTGGTTGGCATAATGTCTTATGTGTGTGTGCTTTATATGATGTGTTTTCCAGGTGTGTGTGTGTGTGTGTGTGTGTGTGTGTGTGTGTGTGTGTGGTTACAACAATGATTCACTTTTCTTGGTTACACAGGATACAACTTAATCATTAGACTTCATCAACTTATGCAGGATAACACATTTATCTGATCAGCATATGATTTCATTCAAACTCAATCAATTTATGCAGAGTAGGGGCCTTTACCGGATTAGTCATAAAACATTACACTACATTCTGAATGTTGCAGAAAACAAATTTTATGACTCTTTTTATGACTTTCTCTTGAAAAAGAAATGTGTTGCTTGTGATGCAAAATGCACAATTGTTATTAGTTATTTAACGTAGTTTTCTCCACTTTAACCAGCTGCTGGCCATAGCCGTATATTCAGGTATGAGAGTGGTGTCAATCTTCTAACTCTTGGCAAGAAACTGGACCTATTGCTTTAAAGAGCATCCTATCACCAGCTGAAAATCTTGGTCTTTTTTGCATGTTTGTTTGTTTGTTTGTCCTCCAGTATTTTAACTTCTCAGCTTGCTGCAGTGATGTATAGCCTAAGTGTTCTCTGGGTGTGCCAGTACATTATGGGATCACTGTTTTTTAGGTGTGGCCACATGTACAACAAAGCTGACTACTGGCCATACCCAACAGAGGTGCAACAGAGTTGAAATTTCAACCAGAAGGGTCTGTAAAACACTTTCCAGCCTTGTATTACTTAACTGTTTACATGCATTGCAAGAACTTAAGGCACTACAAACAGAAAGTGCAATGTTGGCAACTTCCTTTGGTTAGTAAACGTAATGCACAGGTGACTGACTGCTGGCCTGTTGGTGGAATTTCACTGCTGGACAAAAGGCAGGATAAAAAGAAGTCATTGCATGGTTTTGTGATTTTATGATTTTGTGGTTTTGCTGAGCAATGGTGCCTCCTGTGTATTCTATTTCATCATATTTTTTGTTTTATTTAAATGTCCTTTTATATTGAATTGCCTTGTTGGTGGATTTTCTGCTCATTCTTTTTTCATGTGAAGCACTCGGTGCATGTAATCCCTTATTGTAAAGGACTCTGTGCAGCATTTTTTGTTGGAATAGTGCTTTAAACAGGGTCTTCTTTACACCATCCTCCAACACACAGAACCTCCCTAATGTAGCCCCACTGCAGTCACATTGTATATTTCCTACCTAAAATCTCTAATATCTAGAACACCAACTGACCCTCATCCCTTAAAACAAAAAACACCCCTGGAGAAATATAAATCAATAACAATCTTTCTTTCAGCACCACTCAACCTCAGCCCTAAGCTGATTATTTGAACAGGTGTAGTTCACCTAACAGACTCCACGACCCTGTGAAGATCAGACGGGTTTGATATCCAGTGAAAAAAGAAGTTACAAAACTCTGTCTCACTCGGTCCCTTGTGTGTTTCACACTAAAATTCTTGGTACCCTGTCAAGCATTCCTTCACAGTAGCTTGCACACATTGATGAACATGTCCCTCTTCTCCAGGAATACACAGAGCCATACTAGAAAGTCTTAACTGAGGGAAAATTGTTAATACTAGAGTACTTTCTTAACTAGAGTCAGAGACTTGTGATGATTTTACCTGAGCAAAGAATGAGATCATTGTCATCAAATCTGTGCTACACTGAGCAAGAGATTGTTATTCTATTCGACCACTTGGTGGCAGACTTGTGTTTTAGGTTTAACTACAAGGCTCCTGCGTGTAAACAATACATATCAGCTAATTTTATCCCTTACAAAACACCTTTACAATTAACAGCATCCAGATGGTGATTAAATTTTGCTCTCACAAGTGTATTAAGCAGCACAACAACCCTGTCTCTTTATTAAGCTACGCTGTTTTTCACCAACCTTTTTAATGAACCAAACGTAGCACAACATGTTTTTATTTGAAGTGAAAGTGCATTGAACATGTCAGGGTTTGGCTCAGGTTTTATCAGGCCAACCACTCCTAGATCTATATTGACTGATACATAGCTCAGATACACTGTAAAGCTGGGAGCTGTGTCATGGGGTGAATTCCTCCTCCATCTTTGATCAACAAAGAAAGGCAATAATTGCACAATCACTCTGAATGCCGCCACACAAACCTTGACTGATTACACCAAAATCAGTCAAGAAAGAAATCTGACGTGCATATAATTTATCCTCAAACTATATCATGATAATGGATGTGATTATATTCACAAATTATGCTACTACTTAGGTCATTGTGACCAATCTAATCTAATTCTTACTGTTTGCTCAGTGATTTTCCAACAATGTGTTTAGAGCCTCTGCTTTTCTCTGTATATGAAGAGTTTCAATTCAAAATGAGAAATCCAACAGTTCAAAATGAAAATGTACAAGTACAGAAGTGTGTTGGCTGACAAAGTATTCCCAGATTATGGTTTAATAGGAAAACTGATTCATATAGCCATAAAGGCATCTGCTTAGTATATTTGGGCTTTTTGGAAATGACGTAACAATACAAGGAAAAACACAGCTTAAAGAGTGTGTTTAACCAAGACAGTCAAACAACAGACACACCCCCAGCAGTGCAAACAATGTTCCCTCAAAACAAGCATGTCGAACGACACTGCAGGTATTGTCTTGTCCTGTTTCTTTCGTTTGTTGTTTGTATTTTTGTGTTCTGATGCAAAATATTTTTTCACAAGTGACTGGTTGCAACGGTCATTGTCACAATGTATCACAAAACTGTCACACAGATAACCAGAAAACATGCAGATTTTTAATGACATTTCTTGATCGTATAATTCATCTGATCGCTTTTAAGTACACTGATTTCATGGCAGAGTTATTATTAAGCCTTAAGCTGTACCAGATAATAAAATTACAACAAAATTCATAGACTGCACTGTAAAAACAAAACAAAAAAAAATCTTGCATGGTGTTTATTTTAGGTAATGAAAACAGTTTGCACAGGTATGTGCATGTTAGTGCTGTTTAGATCATTACCTTTAAAGGGGAAATGTAGCCATTTTAAAAATTCATACATGGTGAGAGTCCAAAAATATTCATAAACATGAGCAACTCTCTCCCAAATCCAAACACTAGTGCTAAATCTCAGATTTGTGATGTCATAGGGTATAAAGTCGAGAGCTGCTCCTTAGATAATGACTTGGTAATGATGTCCTAGAGGACACTGAGAGCATCCAGGGGAATGTTCTGAGTATATGGATACATTTTCTGTTCCTGAACTGAGAGCACTGCAGTAAAATAAAACTCACCTGGGTATAAAAAAGGAAGCAAACATTCTGTGGGTCCACAAAATCAGGCTCCCATTCATTGTCCATGGAGCAGCTCCAGACTTTATACCCTATGACATCAAAATTTTGAGACTTACTTCTTGGTTTCTGGCTTTGAGAGTGAGTAACTCATGCTCACAAATATCGATTGAACTTTCCTAGGCCGTAGAAATAACACATTGGAATTAATTTTAATCTTAATTTAGGTGGTGCTGACCTTTAAAATACTTTTTTTAGAAGATATTTACTATGTTTGTATATCGTCAAGTTTATGTGTATTAACCAGGGGCATTTATGTAATTCAAAGACTCTCTTAACTGTCCAGATTACTTATGAATTGTGATGTTAAAATATTAGTAGTTGTTAGTAATTAGTTTCGAGAAGAAACTGAATACTTTACAACTTGCATTAAAAATGTATTGACTAGAGTTGGACAATAGTTTAAAGTATGTATTCATGTTAAAAGTGGTGAAATGTAACTAAGTATATTATGAAGTAAGTATGTATGAACAAGTATGAATAAAATAAAATGAAAATAAAATGAAATGATATGAAATGAAATGAAATGAAATAAGCCAGTATAAACAGTATAAAGGTTTGTTAGATCTGGAGCTTTTTTTAATATTAATATTTGGACGCCCAGGCCTAATGACTGGTATAAGTGGTTTAAACACACCCAATACGTGTTTAATGTACTACTGAACATCAGACTCAAAACCTTAAAACACATTTTCTACAAACAATAGAAGTGTCTGTACTTGTATGCACAGACCCCTCTACCAAACAGGAAACAAATCTAAGAAGGATCAAAAATAAAGAAAAAAGAAAAATGAAACAACTGTCTGTTTGTTTTTTGATGTTGTATTTTCTGAAAATTGTAGTGACAGTACATAAACATATGTTTGATGACTTTATTAAAGCTTCTTCAGAGAACACTGAAAATTAAATGACACAAGCGGGATATTAAAGCACTTTTAGTTGAAGACAATTGTATAAAAGCAGACTGTTGTAGTGTTTGTACAGTAGTCAGTAAAATATGTCATATTAGGCTGATCAAATATGCCTAAATCAATTACACCAACACAAATTTTTGATGTTTTGTGTGTGTGTGTGTGTGTGTGTGTGTGTGTGTGTGTGTGTGTGTGTGTGTGTGTGTGTTTGCATGCAAACATGTCTATGCCCAGCCGTATCTTTTGTTGTACATGTCACTCATAGATTGTGGCTAAACAGCAGTCGTGAGTTATTACCATGGAAACGGTCATTGTAATGGCACACACCTGTAAAGCTGAACAAAAGCAGGTAGGCTGTTTAGTCGTAGGACTTACAGTAAGCTGTGTGTGTGTGTGTGTGTGTGTGTGTGTGTGTGTGTGGTTAGTTATCACATGTATTAATATTTGAACACTTTCTGGGGTTTCCTTGTAAACTGAAACCTGGTTGCAGCGGCAGCGTTGGAACACAAGTGTGTGTTTTTCTCGTTTTTTCTCTGTCTCTGGACGCTACAGTTGCTAAGAGTCCCCCAGTTTTATTTGAAAGAAACGGTCACTGGCCACATGTAAACACAACAGAAACAGTACACCACCCCTTGGAGTGTTTTGAGTCAGTTTGAGTCTACAGATAGCGATGTTTACTCCTTGTCATTATGGAGTTGACCTCTGGCCTCCTCCTTCACGGGATACAAATTAACATGTGAAGTGTAAACAGAGGACAGCTCTTCAAAGACCCCGAGGCAGACTTGCACTGTGTAGGATGTCATGAGAAAATGTATGCCTTTTAGGTGAGAGGAGAGGCAGAGAAAGAGGAGATGAAAAAACTAGAAATGAAAATAAATAAGTGGAATGGAGAAGAATTTTGAGGAAAGGATAGGATAGCCAAGGAAAGGAAACAAGAGGAGAGGAAACAGGAAGACTGGAAAGGAAAAGCAAAGGATAGCAAAGTAAAGGAAACGAAATGAGAGTTGAGGAAATTGAGGTAGGAAGAGGAGAGGAGAGGAGAGGAGAGGAGAGGAGAGGAGAGGAGAGGAGGAAAAAATGGAATGGAAAGGAAAGGAAACATAAGGGGGGAAAGAACAGAAAACATGTTAAAGGCAAGGAAAGGGGGTAAGGAGAGGAACTGAAGGGAAAGGAGAAGAAAAGAGAGGAAAGTAAAGGAGAGGAACAGAGTAGAGAAGGGTTTGGTATTATTCTGGGATGAGCTTACGTGGGCAGGTCCAGAACTGAGGGTGAAAAAAAACCATGACTGAGGTGTCTAGTTACAAGGCATAAACATAGCTACCTGGCAAGTCCCTACACTGATAACAATCTCCTGCTCCCTCATCCACCATCCATGTTGATAATATTCCAGGAAATTTTTATTTCAGCGCTATGGACCTTTATTCACAGCAGACATTTTGACTTGTTGTGGTAGAAAAAAAGCACAGGTGAAACTGAAAACATTACCGATGACTCAGTTCTATTAAGTGTCCCAGTAAGCTATTCAAGTGAGTGAGAATGGACAACACCAGGACCTCCCCTAAGTGGAATGCAGCTATCAGTAATGTTACTGAATACACCTGTGCTTTTCCTGCTACGACATGTCAAAATGTCTGCAGTGATAAAGGTCTATTAATCTCAAACTTTCTACCATCAAATCTTTAAAACAGGTCTTGCTTATCATCCTTAATAATGATTCAAAGTGAGTCTCTTACTACAAAGAGAGCGGATGTATAGGGCTTCGGGCACAGGACACAGGCAGGTTGCCTAGTATCTGCAGCAGGGAAAGTAAAGCCCCTGGGTATTCATTCCTGCACTGTCTGGGGAGAACTGGTTTGGTGGCTCTGCCTCTTATTGTGTGGAATCACTTAATGTGGTACAGTCAATTGTGTCAGGAATGTGTGACCCATAAGCCTTTGTTTTGCTTGTTTTTGGATTTCAAAGTAACTGCTATGCTTGACTGAGGGCATAACTCAGGGCTTAAAGGGATAGTTATGATTATTTGAAGTGGGGTTATATAAGGTACTTATATATAGTCATTTTATCACAGTCAGTTAGAAAGCCCCCAGTTTGGAGAAGCAGACAGGAGTACCACCACCAAAGCCCAGCAATGCACTGCAGTGAATGTTGGTGTTCTGTAAAGCAGTCTAAAGCCCTTTTTAGATAGGAATTGTGCAAATTTGCAGGAAAGCCCAATCAGTCTTTTCTCAGCATTGGCAGTATAAAAACAAAATCGGGAAGAGCAGCAAAATGCCGCCTGCCCACTTTTGTTTATACAGAATGCGCCTTTTTCAGGGCAATGGGGGGCGTGAGCAAGTAACAAAATGTGTAGCTCACATTCACCGAAAATCTGGCAGTGTAAAAGGGGCTTAAGTCTAAGTGGATGCTATATTGGGAGAATTTTCATTGGTGCTGCCACATTTTTTCAACCGTATAACTTCCATATTTCCACACAAAAGCTCAACTCTGCTGTTTGGGTCAGAAAGTGCTGTTGCGCAATCCAGTTGAAACCAAACTTTACTTTTCTAAAGATTTCTTAGGATGGTGTGTGCTTGTGTTTTTCCAGGCTGTTCAAACAATGACATGAAAGTTACAATGAATATAGACGTAGCAGTAAACATTTCTCTTAAGAGGATTATGTAAAACCATCACTTAAGGGGGGGCAGGGCTCAGTCCGTGGGGCCTTTGGCTTGGAAGCTTCAAGTTTGTGTATACTTTGCCCCCTGGGTACTTCTAAGATACCCTTCAGCAAGGCACCGAACCCCAAAAAACTGCTGCAGGGCACAGTATCATGGCTGACCCTGCACTACCCCTCTACCCTAATTGCATGTGTGTGCCATAAGAGGGATATGCAAAAGTCACATTTAGACTGCTAACTGCCTTAGCGCCTAAGCAAGAGAGACACTCGCTGAAGAGCACTGCCATATCAACCATCAAGTATAATTACGCAAAATACCAACAAATAAATGAAAAGACTTAACAAACAAGTGTTAAGCGCTGGCATTTCTGATTCAGGAAAAGTCTGACTCATGGCAGCAATTGTTCTCTGGGTCCATGGACATGAGTTTACAGTTTCAGTTTAAGAAAAACTAAAGCGATGAAAATATTCTCAATATAACATTCACTTGGACTGATACTGATTTTTTCTAGGTGGGCCTTTTTGAAGTGGCTAAATATGCTTTGCTGCTAACCCCCATCCACCGCAGTGCATTTCTGAGCATCTTTGGTGGTACACCTGTCTGCTTCTCCAGACTGGGAGCATGCCGACTGCCATCTACTGTATGTAACACACTGACTATGAATAAGTACCTCGTATAACCCCACTCCAAGAACTATCCCTTTAATATGCTGCATGAATACATTTCTCATCAGTATGCATCAACATTTATATATAAAAAATAAACTAGGATGAGAAACACAACTTTCTAAGTATCTTCAGATGACTTTATTTTCTGAATATTGCAGTGATGTGTTCGTATAATGTATAAATGAAACATTCGTTTTGGTGAACGGTGAAAAAGCTCCTCAGAGATCTTTTCGTTCTCGGTACAGGAAATGTCTGGGACTATACAACAGTTTAACCAAATGGAAATGAAATGACACAAACGTGGAACAATATAAAAGCACTTTAAGGTGGAAAACAAAGTAAAGAACAATTTATGTGTTACTTATGGCCCAAGAGAACACAGATATAAATAATCAAACAAAAAAAGTTTGGTAATTGACATTGTAACCAGCCAAGCATTTACCAGTGTATATAAATATAGAACTCCATATAAATAAAGTTAACTTAGAGATCATGATTAGACTGTAATCAGCGAGCCCTTGACCCAAAGCACAAATATTAAAAACTGATCTTAAACACACAACTAAACGCAATGCTCATCACAACTACCAGATACACTACGCTTCACTCTCTCCCTGGCTCATTCTCTATAGATCAACTACAGTATAGGTGAGGAAGACGGTTCTCGGTCGGCCAGTCAGGCTTTGCTTTTCATTCAGGCCAATTTGACTGCAGTCTTTGCATTTTGCATGTGACAGCAAACATTTCTGCTTTGAGTTCAGAGGCTGTTGATTGAGTAAAGCTACATCATTAACAAAGCCAAGCCTAAAACACAAAGGTGTGTTGTATCAATATTTGCTCATGCTCAGTGCCGAGCACACCTTCCTGACATACCGACAGTTAAAAAACAGGAGATAAAGAGAGGGCTCGGCACACGTCTATGCAGTTATTTCATTTTATTACTTACTTTGACCAGTAAATCGGTAAATTTCACAAACAGATCCCTGATCGTGACACTTTTAGATCCATTGCATAGCTTGGGCTTTTCTACCAACTCTCTCTTGAAAGGTCAGATACACAATGACTTGAAATGTGCAATGTACCCTGCCAGTTAGCATTACAGTGCATAAAGGCAACTAAAAAGGTGATAATGGTTCTGATACAAAACCATAGATCAACCAGTAACATTAAGTGCGTGTCACAAGAATGTTGGGATGAGTACTGACTCCCTTTTTATCAGAGAGCAATTAACATGGCGTCACAGATGCAGATAAACATGACCACACACATATTTAAAGGGGCACTCCACTGATTTTACACACCAAGTTCAGTTTACTTGTCACAGAGAGTCCTGCACGGCTTGTTAAAACAGCTGTGTACTATCTTCTGTGGCTCTGAGGGTGTGTCTAAAATCACTCCATGTTCATTTGTTTACTTCTTACACACTAAACAGTCAATAGCATACTCTGTTCAGACACTAAAGACAATTATGAATCTTCATTTTGCATCATCGAGAGCTGTAGAGTCACAAAATGGTAATTTTCACTCCTATAAACTGCAATGCAGTGCATTATGGGATTAAAAGCAGAAAGTAGTGTCCATGCCTTAACTTTTTTTCCCACTGATTGTTTGAGGGCAATAAATAGTGCATACATCAGCCCAGTCAGCAGAGGAAAATATTGGCATTAGAGATGCTAATGTAGAATGTTTTATGTGTACAGCCGACCCTTGTTGACCAATCACTGACCATTAATCAAAAGGCTGGGGTCGGGGGTTGTATCACTTTCCTCAGCGCCACCTTGTCCCGCTCTGTTCTCTGTTTATCATGACCTCACTGCTGCGGGAGTGTGAGCTTGGTGCCGGTGACATAGAGAGTCTGCCTGCCCCCCCCCCACACACAGTGACAGGGCTAACTGTCAGCATCACACAGCTAACATTACCTAACAAGTCTAACGACGGAGAGGAGAGGTTTCTGTGTCAGTGTGAGATGTTGGTACTGTTATACTGCTCAGTGTCAGATGTTAGCCGCCGCCGCTGCTGCTGTGTTAGCTCATGCTAAAAGGGACCTGACCATCTGTGTAATGGCAGCAACAGAAAGTTTGCTGTACCTTTCCACCAGCGAAGGGGATGAGTATCCAGTGAGGGGGGATGATCGCTCATATAGGTGTCCTCCTCTGCCTTTTGGGTCATTAGCTTCTCGAGGAGTCATAGTCATCTCTCAGGAGAAGCATCATGGCATTGCCCTGGCAGCGTCATACAACACCAGTCTGGGCAGCAGCAGACTCTGCTGTCTCATCATCTCCCCCCATGGTGCCAGTTTTAATATATCTTTAACTGTTTACCTGATAGTATTGATTGGTCAAAATTCTTGTTTTCTGTAAAAACAGTTCATTAATAACATCCCTAGTTGGCATTGTACATTTCTGCAAACCACGGATATGTTACACTGGTACATGTTTCAAGTGTTTTGGGTTTTTTTTTTTTCTAACCATAACCAATGTAAAGACACATAATGTTTCAACATATCTGTGCTTTGAAGAAATGTACAATACCAACAGTTATTCTGCAGGTTGGTTTGCAAACATTTCACAATAGAGATTTCTGACGCAGCCAAAGTAAATAACCTGAACTTGGGGTGTTGGGCTTTAAAGATGTCGGTATTAACCAGTCAAGGAAGGCCTACCTACATACCATGCTGAGTTGTATTATGGATCTTGCAGGATGCAGTGTTTTAGGTTTTTGACTTAAGACTTTAAAGTCAGGATATCTTGGTCCTGTTGCTTCAATTACAAGCACTCTCTTTTTTAATCTGTTTCTAACTTTTTTTTTTTTTTTTATCAAAATGACAAACTAAATTATTGGAATGCCCCTTTAAAGACTGCAGCTTGGAAATCATGATGGGAAGAAGAGAGTCAAGTAGTATTCTGTAGTGAGAAGAGCATGCAAATGGACAACCCACGAATGACCCTATCTTGCAAAACCCAAAGGTGGTATGCACTCACACAGGACATATCATGAGGAAAAACAAAAACAAATAGGACAAACAACATTTCACAACACATTTCACAGCGAGGATGTGAAAGTAATGTACAGTCATGTGTCTAATACCATGGGGTAAGGCCAGAGGGTTTGGGATGTAAAGAAGATAGTAAGGCTCTGATTTCCAGTTCACTCCATTAAGATCTTCATGTTTTCAGTCTTGATTAGCTGAGGTGACGAACCGCTGTGCTTCGGGATGAATGTGGTGTAAAGAGGGGCTCAAGGTGCTCCAGGGGATAAGGAGTTGAGTTGTAGGGAATTATTCATGCTAATCCACCCAGTCGCTGCCTCTTTCTCCTCCATATTCTCTCCATCTTTTAGTTCATGAGTGCCATGGTGCTCTCAGGCTGGCCACCAAAGATCCCAGAGAAAAACTCCAGTGCAAGGCGCACGTGGATGGGCACGAAGACATACGAGGTGTAGATCACCATGGCGATGGCGGAGAAGAGGATGGAGTTGAAGATGGACTTTTCCCAGGGCTCCAGGACATAGATGCCGGTGATGAGCAGGTACTGGTAGTACAGCCAAGCCAGGTACTCCCTAAAGTTCTTGAAGTTCATCTTGCAAGCTGGATGGAAGAGAAATGGAGGTGAAGTGTTGTTAGATTCAAGAAACAGATGGTGTGAGGGAGGATAGACACACAGAAGGTTAGCGAGGAAGAAAGAGGATTTGGAGCAGAGTGATTATAAAATGTAAAAAATAAATAAATATAACAGTACAGTTATGAGCATAGAGTCAGTACCATAAGGTTAAAATACTCCACTACAAGTTATCTGACATGAAAAAACATGAAACTAAAAAATGACACCTGAAACATTTTACTGCAGACAGGCGGGGCCTGCTACAGTAAAAGCCGAGCTAGCCTCAACATTTTTCACTGCTCTAATGACACGGTAAAGCATCAACCAACCTTATCTTTTTCTTTCTAGCTCTGGTCCTGTGTTATTCAGTTCTAAAGTTATGTTACACGCTGTTGGGAAGTTTAATTTATAACAATACATATTTTATATGTAGATCCTTGATATTCAGACAAAAATGTGTGAAGTAAAAAGTACAATAATTCATGCAAATGTCTGGACCCCTGAAAAGGTCCACTGAAAACTGAAGTGAAAAGCAATTTACTGTCTCTGGGAAAAATGCAGGCTACTACTATGTACAAAAGATTCTTTATAATGCTCGCACTATATCATAATAACATATTCATCTTTTTTAATCATAAATACTGATGCTCTCCACACAACTTGGTACATGATGGAAAACAATGCCTGAGTCCAAAAATAGTTCTTGTGGCTGTGTTTATATCAATAAGGAGGTGTGAGAGGGAATTAGGTGTGCACCTATAGCCCCTCCAAGCCCACAGCAGAGCCCTGAGGGAGCAATCAAGCTGGGCCTCGTGGGAGCTCAGGGTCTTACAGGATTCATTAGAAACACCAATGAAATTAAACCCAGGGGATGTAACAGTCCTCAGTTATTATCTTGGCACACATACATGGTGTTACCACACATATGGGACACTTGTATAAGACGCTTATGCTATGTGAGGAGGATAATGAGCAATTTTCCACCCCTACACAACACACATGCACAGGCCAAGACATGCACTTCCACGTGAGGACCGACTAATTATTTTTTAAAGCTTTGTTTGCAGTAATTACGGTGTGTGTTTAAATCTAAAAATGTAGATAAAAATCTGTATGTTTAGGTTATTTGAAGGTTTGCATAGCCGCAGGCAGTAACAGATCCTGCTGCACTGGTAGGGGGCGGGGCCAACAGGTGCGCTACAAGTGCAGGTGTGCTCGAATTAAAAACGATACTTCATTTTTCAGTGTCTACAGGATGTAACCAAATTAACTTCCTTAATATTACAGTAGGACTGTTGTGCTGAAGTTATATCAAGCAGACAGCATTCAGGTGGTGATCAGCATCCTGTATACGAGTTTGGATGGTACCCATGTCTTCATAAATATCTTATTTAACAAGTTTGACCCAGAAATATGTAAAAATAACTCAAGCAGAAGTTAAAGTCTGTGTCAAGATGGTGTAATAAATAATGATTTGCACATAGCAATGATGCATTTCATCACTATTTCCCAGTTAACTGATAATAGACAATATCAGAGGGGGTATACTATTCCTTGAGCGCTCACTGTATCCTGTATTGTGCATAACCGAATCCATATGTTGTGACTCACCTTAGCAGCCGACGTGAGGTCTCCTGGATATCTACAACTGAGAGATACTGACAGGACGAGTCACAGACACCAGCCCCGTCCCGCTGCTGCCGCTCCGCTGCTTTGTGTAAACGAAAAGCTGCCTCACCAGTTTACCGCCGGCCTATATGTAGCAGGTCATACAGACTGAGGACAACACCACGCCCACTACTCGCGCTCACACTCACGACTCACCTGGTTTACAGATCATGCAGGTGGAGTGACCGAGGACATAGGCCAGTGAGTGTTTACGCAGCCCAAAAAAAAGCTGTCTTCGCATTAGAGGCACAGGGAGGAGTCGGTGTCTTGTTTGCAGCTCTGTTTCAGTCATGTAAAGTCCGCTGCTTTGTGCAGCATCTTTAAACTTTGTGCAGTCCGTGTCGCATCCTTGTGCGCATCTGTCCCACCATGCTGCAGCCCGACACTGCGCCGCAGTACCACCTCTGACGTAGGCAGCAGCAGCAGCAGCAGCAGCAGCAGGGTGGAAAAACAAGCCGAGACAGCAAAGGCATCACACTGCTGTGTCTTCACTCATGCCGCAGCGTGGGGACGTTGCACAGTGTTACTTATGAGCTGCATATGGACACTAAACATTGAACGAATATGAAATCTTACACTGAACTTAAAAATGATTTCCGACAGATTAATATTCAGCTGCAGTCTGTGAACACAGATCAGTAGCCTGAGACGCCATTTAATAACAGTCCTGCTCATTTCTATCTTTATTTACTGCATGTTAAAGACTAAATAGAAAAATGAACAAGCAATAAACACTTGGACTCACTTCCATGATAAGCAGTGATGGATAGCACCACTCACTCAGATACTATACTTAAGTACAATTTTGAGATTTCTCGTTGCATTGCTCCTATTTTCTTTTTAAATTAACCCTGTGAAACCTGGAGCGACATCACTTGTCTTGTGCTGCTTTCAGAGGCCTTTCACAAGCCTTTTTTTTTTTTAGAAACATGGGGTAGAAAGGCAATGAATAACCTCCCACAAATTGCAAAAAAAGATTTAAAAAATATTGAAAAACAAAAAAAGAAAGAAAGAAAACTCGGGAGGAAAAAAGGGAAAAAAGCCTGTGACAAAAAAATTATGTCACAGATTATTATAATTGTGAGCACTCTTTCCAGGTCATTTCCTTGGTTGTTTGTTTTAAACTTATTTTTTTTCTAATTTTCTTATTTTTAGTTTTCTTTTTACTAATTTCTTGCAATTTTTTTGAGTAATTTCTTCTTTAATTACCAATTAAATTATTTTATTTTTGTATTGCCTCTTCTATTCTCTTTGACTTCCTTATTTATGCTTTAGCACTGTCTGCACAGTGAGTGAAATGTTTTGATTCACTGTATGTCTGTTACATAACTGTAGAATTGACGAGTGTTGAATCTTGAGGTTCTTGTACTTTATTAAGTATTTCCTTTTTTGGGATACTTTTACCTCCTGAGACCTTAACTTTTGTTCAGTGTGCATTTTTAATTTCTCTTGCTATTTCACTATATCAGTAGGACCTGATAAGTGTAAAAAACTTAACATTGTCAATTATCCCAATGTCCTCAAACGAGTAACAGCTTCTTAGCTTCTTACTGTTGCTAAAAGTGGTCAAATGTGTTGCCATACCAAACTACAAACATTATTAATCATAAATAAACAAGTGTCAACCATCAAATCTGATCGGGTTTGGGATCTTGTCCACTTTTGAGTCGGGACTGGCTGCAGACTAAGAAATTGCATCTTGTTCTTACATGGATAAGTGTATTGTGCTCTTACGACCACTCGATGGCACAAAACAGTGTCCACAAACGAGGACAACAGGTCAGAGTTAAGCAGAATGAAGTAAAAGGTCCAGTAAACCCAATATGTGATGTCTCAATATAAGGACACAGGGTCTCAGGAGGTAATTCACTATATTTCAGAGGCAAACATATATATATATATATTTTTTTAATCATTTTAGTTTCTTATTTTATCTGTATTTTGTATCAATAATCTAAATGTGTAAATAGGTCATAAGCCTTTTGTATAAATATTGGTTAACCCACCCCGCAGTACATACAGTAGTTTAAATTTGCTCCACCTTTAAAGTGATCAATTAATGCATCAAAAATTACATTCAAATAATAAAATAATATATATTACTCTGAAATGGACAATTGTGCACAATGAGCACTTTTACTTTTGGTACTTTAAGTATATTTTGATGCTAAGACTTTTGTGCTTTCGCTTATGTAAGATTTTGAATGCATGAGTTGTAACTGAGTATTTTTACCATGTGCTATTAGTAACTCAGGTACAAGGTCAGAATACTCCATCAACCATGGAGTAAATATATTCTGCAGGCTGCTGTGAATGCTTCTGTAAGATCACATCACTGCATGCAGCATTTATAGGACCGTGTGTCCTTCAAGTCACAATTTGAAAAAAAAAAAAAAAAAACAACAACAAAAAAAACAAGTGACTAATATTTTATCATACATTCCTCTCTGCTCTTTTGCATTTCTGCATTTTAGTGGCAGATATGTGATTATGTATGATAATACAAGAACTGTCTGAGCTGTGTGACCGGTCCGTTGATTCATCTGTAGACATACTAGAGTTGACTTCATGTTTTTCCTGGAAACCCACACAAAGCCTGAACGCACACTCAGACACACAAATGTATTTAGAGAAGAACTAACTTAGCCTCTCTTCTTTGCTAAATCCTTGTCCAAACAAGAGCTGGGCAAAACATTTCCGGATTAACTGTGAACAACCTGAGCCTTCAGAAAGGCCGAATCAAAGAGAATAAACAAAATTATAGCTGCTGTGCAGTGATGGGTCGGGTCCGGCATTTTGGGCAATTCTGAGCAACAAGCAGAAGAACTGGAAGACATTTAGGAATTTAGCGACACAATCTGCCTTTTGCATTAGCTGAGGCTTGAACTCACAACCTCTGAGACTAAGAATCAATTTCTATCTCACTGAGCATTAGTCAGTGACAATTCATATGTAGCTTCACAAACTGACTAAGCCAGACATGCAGGTTTAGCAGCCGTCCATGCATGGAAAAGCAGATTACAAACCACTGTAAAAAATTCAGTTAACAAAAATCTGAAAATACACATATTGCATCTAGACAGCATGGAGATGTTGGTAATTTATTTTAACAGTGATTGATTTGCTCCATAAGTGAAAAACTGAAGTTTACATTGACTCCAATTATTCACATTAGAGCAAAATTCAAAATTTTGTCAAAAATTCACTTTTGGAGATAAAATTCTGAAATTTGCCACACATCATCTACCATGACTCTAGAATTTTGTCATTTTTTTCATGAATATTGAAGATTTACTCAGCAAGAATTTGCATGTATATGTTTATATATATGTATATGGAAATCTAAGTGCAAACTAAGAAGCTGTCCCTTTTGTATCGGGGCATTGAGACAGACAGTTAGGGAATCTTATCTCCTATCAGCTCAGGGTTTGCTGACCTGCTCAGTTCTTGCACTTGACAACACTATGCAATATTGATGTGTAAACACAGACAGTGCCACTGTGGCGCACCTGTTACCCATGATTCACTAAGATTTTGTCAGCGTCACAAGGATTAAAGCCTGGTTCAAAATGCTAGACACATGGCATGAATAAATATTTCCATTCGCAGAGATATGACACCTCTTTGTATTATAAATACTGACTTTCTTTACATCAACTATTCTGACCTGCTCCAATTAGTGCCCTCAGATCCTACTATCTCAAGTGATGTTGGGAATCAAAGCTCCTCCAACATGTCACCAGTCTTCTTATCCTGAGTGACGTTGGGTCTGTAACAGAAGAAATTAGGTAAAGGGGGCAAGAGACAAAGCCTTTGGGTCATGAGGTCTCAGTTTGTGCACCTGCAAAAATGGTGAGAAAATCAGGTCAACAGGAGGGTGATCAGGAAAAAAGGAGAACCCCTACTCTGTGTTGTTGTTGCCCACATCCACACACACACACACACACACACACTCACACTCACACACACACACACACGCACACAGGGGACTCACCTCATTCACTTTCCCAAGTAGATCAGATTAACAACCAGCTCAGGTTGTGAAAAACAAGCCCGCCTCCTCCCTCTTCAAACTCAAACGTGAGACATGTCACACAGACTAATACACCCTGTGATACACACACTCTTGGTGTCTTAAATTACACAGAGCCTCGCATTAGTAGCTCTGGACAGCCATGCAACACACCAAATGTCTTCAAATCTTTAACTTTTACGTTTCAGTATGACTGCAGCTGAGGAGAAGGCCGTGTGTGAGCAACTTCCACAGTTTCACATTCTCAAAATCATCAGGGATCATCCAAAAAGTATGTTATTAAAATGTTTACCCTGCTCTTTCAAGCCTTTTTAAAAGACTGCAAAGTGGTTTTAACACACTGTCTCACACAAGGTACTCGCCACCTTTTATTGCCTTCTAACATGTAGAATTTTGTGTTGTGCTTTCCTTTTTTACATTGTGTTCTGTTTTAATACTTCCATGAGCACTACATATAAAGTAGGATCATGTACTACAGATCTTTTAGCTACTTGAGCTGTGTGAGGTCATTTCTGTGTATAAAGTGTTGCAATGTAAATGCTTGTGTGAAATCTTGCATTGACGTTTGGATGTGTGTCTGTGTGTACCTTTGGTGTAAATGGCGACTGTTTGCACGAGCTATGGTTCCAATCAGTTGCACTGAACTCCAGATCACATGAGGACATCACTGTTACTCAGAGCAGCCTTGATTCTAATTTACATCTCCACCTTCAGCCCATACCTAAGCACAGCCCGGCACTCTCTCTGCCTGAAAAGGTGGTGCAGCTGAGTGAGTATTTGAATAATGCCCACAGTAGTCAAATGACGCCATTAACAGGTTCAGCCTGTGGCTATTTAAATACATAACTTCTCTTTTGTTAGAGGCCCAAAGCTCCCTCTGGTGGATATGAGCAGCAGAGAAACTGCCAATAAAATCACTACATATTGATTCTACACAGGTTTTAGGTGTGTATTGTGTGTTCAAGTGGCAAAATAAAGTCAAAGCAGACAGTATGAACTGATTTTTGAATGTGCTGTTGATGTACTCTATTCTCCCTTGGTGCACAAAGGAGGATTTCCTCACATCAGGTAAACTGAAATAGAATTGTGGATGGTGGTGAAATAGTGCCTAAAAATCTTGGAAATTAAATATGTATTGAAGCTGCAAGTAGCGATGAACAGGCACTCGCACCTTGTCATGTCAGGGACGCTGGTGGATGCTGGTCAAAGCAGCCGTGCATTTCTGTGACTGCAAATATTGTAAACATTGCTGCCCTATTACTTACATGCATCCTTTATGAATGCATAGGTACAGCCAACAGATGGCACTAGAGAGCAGAGTCAAAAGTTTCATTCAACAACAAACAAGGCAACAGTGGAGGTCATAAAAGTGGTATTTGGACTTGCTTGAGTTTCTTTAAGACGAAACGTCTTAAAGAAACTCAAGCAAGTCCAGTTGCCTATGTTGTAGCACTTAGTATTACTTTGACCTGGATGGCTGAGAGTCTACACCAACATATATATTATTATAAATTACCAATTCATTCCCTTTGGCCATATTTAAATGTCTTCCTTGTCACCTACGGTTATATCTCACTTGAACTTTGCTACACTGCCTCCATGGTCTCTGGTGGTACTGCTTCATTTCGTCTATTTCCATAAGCTTTCAGAAGACGTGCACAAATGAACTCAAGAGTACAAACAGAAGGCTCATAAATGAGCCTTTAGATATTTCCTGCATGAATTGTGTACTGCTGGAAATTAACTATTGCAAATTGTGTCCCACTTCCTGTGTTCACTATGTGGTCCGACAGAGCACATACTACTTCCTGTTGACAACCGGTGGTGCAATGACTATGAGTCAATACGGGCATGTTGATCTTGTCATGCCTGCTTTCTGAAATCTGGGGCAGGCTGGACCATGTCAAGTTGCACCTGATGGCTGTGCCATCGGTGTGTGAGTGCTTGTGAATGTTTAACAGGGCAGGACGCACCTTGTATGGTTGGTGACCACCAGGGTGTGAATGTATGTGTCAGCGGGAGAATGTGACATATAGTGTAAAAGCTTTGAGTGTTTGGAAGACTAGAACGGCGCTATACAAGTGCAGTTCATTTACCATCCATATAGTCAAGATACAACAGCTTCCTGTGTCAAGTCTTGTTAGAAGTATAAAACATGTCCCTACTTGTTGCCAGTAGGTGGTGCTATACATAAATAAATTTTGGGATAAAAGTCTGACTCTTTTAACAGCTTTTCATTTTAAACCTCTTTAGATGCTAGACAAAATTTAAAGTCGATCGGGTTAAATCTCCAGGAGGAGTGTGTTTAAATATGACCCCTGTAAATGGCAAAAAATACACGCAAGTTGCACAGTTATTAAAAAATGGTGACTTCCTGTCTTGCTGTGTTACATGTTTCCCTTCAAATTTTCCTACATCTATGTAAAACACACCACCAACATACTGGTTGGTGCTCGGGCCTTGATCGTTGGAAAAAATATTTGTGAATGTGAAGTTTAATTGGCAGTAGCTTTACAAAGACCCAGTGATTTGCCATTTGATGTCACACATAGTATTTACTGCATGGAATTAGTGTGCAGTATGGATTTGGGACCGAGCTAATGTCTTTTAAATCTCCAAGCAGAAAATGTCTCTGCAAAGTTTGCATTAGAACAAATATTTATTTTATATAGTGACTAGAGGCACTCCATTTCCAAATCACTTCAAAATGTTACATGACAAAGGGGGTAAACAGTACTTTTGAAACATGTTTGTTACTAAGTGGCACCGTTATAACACAGTTTGTGGGTTTTAACTGTAATGAGTCGTTGCATCAGCATCTGATGATGTGATGTGATATGAAACATGACATGTCATTGAGTCAATCAGTCCTCAATCTGCTGTCAGTTCAGCCCTGTGTGTAACTGTGTCACACAGGCAAGATGGCGACCTGCTAGTCAGTCATCATGTCAGCACCCTCTCCTCCTGTTGCATCTGATAGGCTGAGCTCCTCCAGCATCTCCATCAGCGAGATACGTGGTGCTCCGTCATCATCAGTGTCGCTCTCCACTGGGATCTTTGATGCATCTGAAATTTAAAAGAAAAAATAAATAAAAATGCAATAATCATCTATAACAACCCTGTGTGACACTATTTAAGCTGCAACACTGGCAACAATCCTTAAGAGAAGGGCTGGTGTGTCTATGGATGCTGGTGCAGTGACAGGATGGTGGTGTCCAGCTGCTCACCTCTGTAGATGTTAACGTTCTTCCTCAGAGCCTCATCCTCCTCCAGGTCCTCCAGGAAGTCCTGGTATTGTCTGAGGACAAAAAACGTAAAGGGAAACCAACATTACAGAGATAAACATAGTCACAGGATACCTGGCGTTCATGGCACATTATTACTAACCAAAACAATGTCATGTCTGTATTACTGTATCTACTGTTTTTACTGTATCTATCTATGTCTTTGCTCTTTTAATGTCTCTTACTTTGTGTTCCTAATTTGTTTTGTTTTTTTGGTTTTGATATTTACTGAAAAAAAAAAAAAAAAGAATTTCCCCACTTGATTCATAATATAATGGTACCTCTATGTATTATATTTGATTGTGTTACAGCATCATTTTCACCATCGTTGCTAAATGCTATCCTTTGTCTTTGTACATCTATTTCCTGACTTGTGTTCAAGCAAACAAAAAAATGTTTTAGTCACCATTTAAGTTTTCAAGTGTTTGCTCACATTTTCTGTGAGAGCTTAATTTGTACTGAAAATAAGCATTCCTCTGTGCCTCAAAATTACAAGAGCAATTTAGGGCCATTGTAGGTTAAAATAAACAAATAAAACAAATACATTACAATAAAAAAAGAATAAATATAGAGCTGGGGTAGGAGGGTAATATTCAGAGGAAAAACTCAAGAAAATTTCCAAGATTAAGTCATAACTTTATGAGGAAAAATGCCTTAAGAGCCTCAATCAAAACAATCAGGTGATGTACTATGAAGAGAAACAAAGTTTGTGGAAAATTAATGGACCAAGCACAGACCTCATGCTTGAGTAATTGAGTATTTTCTCTGGTAAAATTTACGACTTTATCTCAGAAATTCAGCTCTTTTTTTTCCTGGAATAGTACACTCCCCTCCCCTGGCCCTATTGATTTATTTTTGTAACCAGCAATGGCCCTAATATCCTGTCGTACAAAATAAAGTTAAGGATAAATCGTTTGTTTATTTAGGTAGGTATTTTCTACGGACAAGTTGTTCTAAATTTATGCAGCTGTTTTTTTGTAGGGATATTTCATGAGAACTTTTCCAAGCAGTCTTACAAATAAGTCTGGGGATATTCTACATTTTCTTACTGTCAACTACAGCTGCAACAATCTTGTATCTTACGTATCTAACAAACGATTAGTCTAATCATGATTTTCTCAATTAATCAATGAATTGTTTTGTCAATGAAATGTCAGAAAAAGGTCAAACATGCCCAGTGTAATCTTCTAGAGCTCAAGGTTACATCTTCAGTGTATGTTTTATCCAACCAACAGTCCAAAAATCAAAAGCTAGTCAGTTTATCATCATGTAAGACAAAGAAAAGCATGAGATTTTCACATTAAAAGCATTCAAACAAGCAGATATTGGGCTTTTTTGGTAAAAAAAAAAAAAAAAAGATTAAAATGATTATTTGATAAAAAAAAAAAGATGCAAAATTAGTTTTCTTAGACTTAGACTTTTATAACATCACTGGCATTATTATTGATCATATTATTATTAAAGATGACTCGGTAGATATCAGCCATGCACACCAGACAGAACTTTTGACAACGATGAAGGCTGTGATTGTGAGGATGAATTCTTGAAGCTTTAATTCAAACAGTAAGAATTGCTGTCCTACCTTTCATCATCTGATTCCATGCCCTCACGGTCTCTCGCCATCTCCTGCAGTTTCCAGTTCCTGCGCTTCACCCTCCTGCTGCGGTCATAGCTTTTCTTGATCAGCACCTGAGACAGACCACAATCAGGTTGCTCAAATGATAACCCCACAACAGACCGTCTATATTCTGTTCTTAACTTGATGCTACGTGTGAATGTGGTATTTTCCAAGGATGGGATCATATCTACAGTCAGTACTGCATCTTGCCACTAGAGGTCAGTGTTAATCAAGTAGACATTAGCTGCTCATGGCATCATTGGAGGCCCAGATGTTCACTGAGGAGTTGAGTCTTACCACATCAGGAATGTAGTGAGGGTTCATCTTATTCAGGTATTCATCATTGATGTTGGAATTGGCGAAGTCGAACCTGAAGGGTGAAAAGTAAACGAGCCATGAAGAGTAAAGCCAACCTGACCAACATCTAAACTTCTCATCAGTCCAGCACACTCACCCCATCACCAGGTCTCCGATGTTAAGCAGATGGCCCAGGAATGTGCGGCAGTGATACTGCTGACTGGTGTCCATCTCTGACGTCTTCTGGACCCACACCTCAGCCAGGGTGTGCTGTAACACACAAATACACAAAGAAGGGATATTAGTGTTGTTTAAAGCCGTTGGAACAACATCTTGTTTTTTTCCCGTCCAATTTGTTCAGACAGTTGCATCGACACTGATTAAACATTCAGAGGAAGGAGAGAGCGAACAAACCGCATCCCCTGCGCCATATAAAACAAACACTCCTGTGTGTTCCTGTCGCCTTGGCTTGAATCCCGCATACAGACTCGGGGATAATGTAATGCCTCGCTATTTGATTTGCTTCCAAGAGAAAAGCGATGTTCCACCCATAATGCAATCTGTTCCGCAACAGCACACACAACACACCCTCACCTTATTGGACCTCATGCCGGCTCCAGCGCCCAGCTTCTGGTTTCTGATGATGTCGACGTCCATGACGATGAACTCCTCCAGTTGCCGTGGGTTACAGAGGCTGCTGAAAGGGTTGCGCCAGTATGTTCCCGTCCACCTCAGCAACTAGTGAGTTAGAGATTATTTATGTATTTATTACTGACAGCTCCACTCTGATAAGATTCATCATTAGAGCTCACGGCCAAAAACGTGCACAAATTATACAGCACCTTCTCGTTTCTACCTGACAGTTAAAAACCTTGAAAATTAGATAAAACATGTGCACGTCATCCATCATTATTTCACTGACAGCTCTTCAAGGAATTAGTCACATTTTATTGTTAATTTCTGAAAACTCAAATTTCAACATATTCTAAGTTTCTTTATCTAAAAGCCTTCGGGGTACTTAAAATGATGAATCTGACAAATCTGTCAGTTGTTTCCTATCTGTGCATAAATCCAAATAAACCAGACAGAATGTGTTTTTTTGTCCATACTGCAAACACGCTGAAGAAGACAAACAGCCACACAAATATTTTTAATACTCCAGTTAATTGCCTACTGCAGCCCAAATCTGCCGAACAGAGCTCTGCCTCAAGGCTGTTTCGGCTATTCAGACTGCTCTGAAACTTTCTGCAACAAAAATAGCCTGCTCTTGAAGAGTAATTAAAAAAACGTGTGTGCCGCTTACAAATGTCAGAATTCTGCTGAGGAGCTTCTCAGCCTCTCGCATAACGAGTGATTACACCAGATACAGAGGAAACACATCGCCGCTAATTGTCAGCATTCTTGTATTGATTAGAAATGCCTTCAAATAAGCTGCCTCAGCTGTGACGGCGTGTACAAAATCTGTTTTGCTTTTCTTCTTCTGAGGGTGTCTTGTGCTGTGCTGTGACGGAGAGCACAGGGAAGCTGTTGAGTTCGACGGCTGTGGTGAAACATGTGGTCAACAGACTGGGGTCAGCTTAGTGCAGCACTGAAGGGTTTCACTCAAGCGATGACTCTTTATATCACCGTGGTAACATACAGGAAATGCTTATCGTATTTCCTGTTAACACTCAAAGACAAATGCACACAAATGCAAAATTGTGGCATGATTAACAACGAGTAAATCATAACATACAACAAGACTACAACACTACAGGACAATGATAAAGTGTAGAGGTGAAATAATCAGTTGATCAATCAAAGGAAATGGGCAACTATTTTGATTATCATTTAAAGGTATAGTACACATGATTGTTGATTACTGTTTGTAGATATGCTTGCTAGCAAAAGTGAAAGTAAAATCCAACCACAAATTCACTCTCATTTGGCATTTCACCTCGCTATATTTGCGTTTTTTTTAGCACTGTGTCTCCTGGACGTTTGCTGCTGACACTCTGGCACCTGATCGCCACCTTCATACAAAGCCCCGACCCCACCTGAGTGCTGTGGGTGTACACGCCCCAAAACGTCCCAGAGGACAGAGAATAAGAAGAAAATGTCTCTGCAGATAAATACTCCGCCAGACACTGCCAGTGGGTCATAAAGTGACGACTGAGAGGGATTACTTCTGTGAGTCTATACAGTCTTTAATTTTTAGGAAAATCCTGAATCCCATATCTTTGACTGTTCGAGTCATTTATCAAGCCAAAATATTATCTTATATAACAAATGTAATAGCAAACTACAGGGCTGACCTGAAAGTTACGAAGCTTTGATCGCTGCCACAGTAATCAGCATCAAAATCATCAATCGAATGCTCAGTTTTCATATATATTGATATATATGCATGACGCCAAAAGTCCTGAATAGTACTAGAAATAGTAATTCAACATTATTCATCATGCATCAACATTAATTATTGTTAGTTATTCTCAGACAAGGACATTTTAAGTTAGTGGTAGTATTGTGACTCCAACTCACTCTGATCCACATGTGCCAGGCTTACAGATGGGCTAGCAAGATGTAAAACAATGCTGAAGATGCAATAATGACCCCCATAAAGTCAAATGACAGATATACGAAAGGAAACTGGCACATCACAAATCTCCAACGAACTTGGCAAGTCACCTGAAAATCTGCATGCTGTCAAAGTGGCTGGTCGATTATTTCAGACACATCGACTGATGTCTCCCACAGTCCTCATCTCTCATTTACCACCCCTCCATCAAAGCTTTGATTAACTGAGAATATTTCTCACTGAAGCTTTGATGCCATGAACATGGTATTTGGGACAGCCCTAGTAAACTGATTTTTTTGCACAATTTTCTGTCAAAATAGTTAATCAAATAGTCAAGGAAATAATTTACATATTAATGAAGATGTTTGTTGCATCGCTAATGAAGTGAGTGCTCTAGTGCTTCAACTACATAAGATCTGTGAAAGCTCCCATTGCTGTGCTGCGGAGTCCGAGATAATGTCTTCAAAGTATGTTTTTTCCCCCCTCAGAGGCCACAGTCAAAACCCCCCAAATATTCAGTTTACAATGACTTGTAAATGATTTAGAGAAACACTGATTCCTCACATGTGAGAAGCTGGAGCCAGAATATGGTTTAAGTTTGGGTTTTCATTGGTAAATGACTTAGCATGGGCCAAGGAAGAACCCACTACTAAACACAGATTATTTTTCACTTTGAAATATACAACATTCATAGCCTGGGCCTGACTGCCTGCACACAGCTCCCGAGTCGGATGTCACAAGCAAATATGGAGGTGGCCGAGTCGAAATTGTGATGGCTAGCAGTGCTGACAGAGCTTATGAGTTATGAGAGTTCGTTCATTGTCACCGGGTGACCTGGGGGGGTAACTGCAGGGTTGGCATTGCGCTTCTATGACAAGGTCATCTTGCCACTGTGGGTATGGATGGTGTTATCAACAGTGCTTACAGCTAACAATGACAAAAGTCAAATGCCGGTGCTTGTATCATCCCCGTATGAGCCCTGCTCTCCCACGCACTCGTGGGCTAGGTAGTGCAGTGCAGAGAGGCAGCGATCAGATAGCAGTTTGCTGCTAAATCAGTGTTCTAAATGTTGCACCTTCAACACTGCAAGATAGAGCATTTGGCTGTAGCAGAGATCCATGCACTCCGAGGGTCCTTCAAGATACATTTCTGATTTTGTTTACTATAAGTAACAACAATGGCTTAACGGTTTATAAGAATGTTTACTCCCCTGTGTACTGTATTCAACTGACACTGAGCTTAATTCCTCATTAGAGAGCATGAAAATCTTTGGAAACCTCATCAGATCTTTCACAATTCCTTTACACAGAGCTCACATTACTGGATTTGTGAGTGTAGTGATTTAAACTTCAACTCCGCTGACAACAACCAGACACACCACACTATATCAAACCACAAAGGCGTAAGTTGTATTTGGATTGGACTGCGGTGTCATTCAGACCTGTTAAAGCTCAGCAGTACTCTGGCAGCAGGAATACTCACTCTGCAGGGTGTTGGGATCGATGAGGTGGATGGTGCTGGTGACACGGACGCACACGCACACTTGACCCATGTTCCCCAGGCTCTGCGCCAGCCGTGGTGAAAGGCACACGACGTTGTCCTGGAAACCAGACAAAACCAGACAACCCGGGGTCAAAGTGAGGTCGAAGAGAAAGTAAAAAGACTGGACTCGCTAGAGAACTTCACAATGTGTGGGAAAAGAAAGCCCTCGTTATCCTACAGGCCAGATTAAAAAAGTAAAACATAAAAATCCGACAAGCAAAGCACTATTCTGATTCCTGTTTTCATTTATTGTAATTACCCTGTGTGACCCCTATTATTCAAACACGCCAAACAAAACACACCCACATCTCTATATTGCTCTTATAAACAGAGACGTAAAGCTACTTGTCAAATGGGATTAAGGAACTATTGAAAGTGCCAAGGATGTCTAACCCTGCCTTACCTGCAATGTATTAGGGTAGATTAAGTTTGAGTTTCATTTATTATCACCTGACACCATCAAGAACAAACATAACAGATTCTTGGCCAGCCTCAGGTTTCCATCAGCAAATCATAAGACAGCAACATTTTGACTAAACTAACAACGTAAAGGCTTCAGAGATGACGTACAAAAGAATACAACAGCTCTGGCTTGTCTGAACCTAACTTAGAAACAAATAAATCACATGGCTGTATACCTTGCAGACAGGTACGATCTCCATGGAGAAGGTGCTCTTATAGTTGTACGTGTTTGAATGGATGTCGTGAGAGATGAGGCGCTGGGATGTCTTTGACCTTCAAAACAGGAAAAAAAGTGTTTATTACTTTCATCAGATGTCAATCAGAGACACAGCAAAGCTCCTATCATAGCATAACGATAAAATTGCTTGGATATAATAAGATGCTCTGCACACATGAAAAAAATGTGTACTGTGCAGTCTGATGGCTCATTTATGTTAAATGTTGGATACGGACACAGACAGCATCCTCTGTCTGTACTCTGCGTTCTTTTCATCTATATTTGTGCATGTTTCTGAAAGCTGGCGGATACAGATGAAATGCAGCAGTACCACCAGAGATCGTGGGGGCAGTGTGGCGTAGTTCAAGCAAGATACGACAGCAAGACACGACAAGACGTCTTTAAAATGGCGGAGCGTGATGAATCAGTATTACAGTAAAAAAAAAAAGTCTCCGTCCTGTTCTCTGTATTTAAAGACCTCCGCTGACGACCTCGTCTACTGTGTCAACATGTTTGCTGTCGACAGAAAGTTTTGGCCTTCTAGTGCCATCTTTTGGTTGTATCCATGCCAACAAAAAGGTCACATGGAGGTATGTGGGCAGTGACGTTTGAAATGAACGCATCTGTTTTCATATCTGAAGGAAGAATAAATGAGCCTTAACTTGTCTGAAGTGCTGAAGGTCATGGAAACATCTAGGTGACTCATATTATATAATGACTGAATTTTTATTAATCCTGCAGCTTTTTTGGGACTATATTTCTGAGCTATATTCTTTGTTCATGCAGTTTCTTATTAAGACATTTATTCACTTCAACCCACAGTTTAATACACACCCACCAGCAAATTATTTTTCTGTGACATTGCCATATTTGCTCATGAGTGTCTGGATTGTTGGATGAAGACTGAGAGTAGGCAGCTATAATCAGTTTGAATCCTCTTGTGATTAGCATTAAAACAAAATGGCAATGCTGCTCTAATACTGAGACTCATGAGGATGATGTTTTCATGGAGACAGACTGAGGCGTTGCTCACCTGCAGGGCACGGTGCACTGGAGGAAGTCGACCATCTTCTGCGCATGCTGCTTGGAGCCATAGTAAAAATCAATCCCCTCTGAGAGAGAAGAGAAATACCATCAAACACCTCTCCACCCAATAAAATTCATCCCAGGCGCACTTCACGGGTCATCGCCCTCGCAGAACATATGCATGCAAACAACATACACACACGAGAGCAGATGAAGATGGAGAAAATATGGAGGCCACATGTTGTAACCTTTGTAAAGCTTTTTAAGTCCTGCCGAGATATGGAGATGATTTAGATTACGCCACCAGCCAAAACTCACTTCACAGTGCCGGCCAAGAGCACAGAGAGCTGCTGCTGAGCCGTCACTCAATGCACAGCACGTGTGCCTGAGTGTGTGGGTCCTGTGTGTGTGTGTGTGTGTGGTGTAGCAGTTAGTAACTCTAAATGGGGTATGAATCAAGCTTGCATTGCAGGGTTCTGGTGTGGCATGCCTGCTGTGATTACAGCACACTGATTAGATGCACGACGCATGCCCTCTGAGGCCCACACGAGGACAGCTGTATGGACTGATTGGCGCCAGTGATATGCATGCATGGCTTGCCGTCTGGTACGAGGTAATTAACACTCGACACATCATTATGTTCTGCTCAGTTCTAATCCGCATTAGTTACGCTGGTGACGAATCAGACAAGTTTCCCACTTTTCAGTGTAATTCGGGGAGAGGCCCTGAGGAATACAGCAGATCCCTCCCTCTAAAGATGTGTACTATCAAACATGGGAAAAGGGCGTGTATGAAACAATATGCCACTGACTTACCATGGATTTCTTTAATGTTGAGGGCATTCTGGTGTTTGTGCTTGAGGATCAGCTGTTCTAGATAGTAGAACGTCTTTTTATGAATGGTCTGTGAAGAAATACAGAAAGAAAGACATTCATACAGATCCCGCCAGCCCTGTGCCCCAATTATTTATGCAGTCATTGATATGAAACTTTGCATCTGCCACAACCTGTCGCCACATTTTGACCTCTCAGAAACACAACCCCAGTTAAGACCTTCATCCCCTGAGGCTGTCTGATAATATACTGATATTAAGTGCAGCTGGCAGGACGCATCCTGGGAGCAAAGCACTGCTGGGAAACAAGTGACAACAAGTAGACTGTTGTTGATTCTATCATGCTGCTAATTCCCAACTTCCTGTATAGTTAGACAGAGTAAAAGCTTTTCAGTGAAGAGAAGTGACTCTGGCTTATGTTGGGATGGCGTCGAGTTTTATATTCACAGAGGACAGCTTGGCTAATTTTAGTGAAGTTAAAAGGTAACAGAGGCTGAAGGTTTTAATTTATAACTGGATTGAACTTGCTTGTTTCTGAGTCATCGTCTCATCTCAGTGCACACATCATTCATAAAACAAAGAAGTACACTTGGAACACTTGGATTTAGTTTTGTATTTTCTGCCATAACACAATGGGCATTAAGTTTGTTTTACATAAAACATTTGAGCATAGCTTCAGGTTTAACATGCCATTGCAAAATCAATACAAAATGGCAGGACTGTGAAAAGAAAGGGGGAATAGAGCACATTTAAAATGGAAAAATGAGAGGAACCAGGAGAGATACATGGTTACAATTAAAGGGTGCAGAAGCAAACATGCAATTGGCCAACATTTTTGGGGAATATGTGCCTTTGTGGCCCTTCAGTATAAACTTCCTTGCATGTTTCGAGCCCAGAGCATGAGCACTTTTTCAAGCCCTTTGCAAACCTGGACAACCAAATTTGCAGATTTATGACAAAATAAAATGGATATTAATGTTAAACCAAACAACTAATCAATAAATACTTCCTAAACGTAAGCATACTGCATGCATGCAGGTGCAATTTATCAAAAAAATTTTTTTAAAACAAAGTTGAAAATGTGAACAGAGGTCAGGTACGATAAAACAGGAAATAACCAAAATTAAAAAAAAAAGGATATTTCATTAAATCACAGACTCCTACCTTCTGCCTAACTTGAACCACGGCCTTCCAGAAGTCCTTGGCTTCCACACGGTGGCAGTCGTCACACATCTGGTACTGGATGACAAACTCGACCACAAACACCTGCTGCAGGATAGCGCCATTCATCACCTGAAGAGGCAGGGACAGCAACAAGTTGCACCATATGCCTAACTGTACGGCAAACAGCGACAAAACCTCTGCACTTACAGTCATTTAGATACATCTGACCAGTGGGATCCGGGGACGGTGTTACACAGACACTCCGACAGCACAAACAAAAGAGTTGGCCCTGAGAAGCACAGGACTCAGGTTCTCGCTAAAGGTCAACGAGATGCGATGACAGCCGCTGGCAAAAAACTTTCTTCTCTCAAACACACATAACTCAGTCAGAAACAGACGACTCCATTTCTTAATGTCACAGAATGTCACTTATCTTAATTGGGTGTGTGTCACACCTTGGCATTATTATTTCTCACATAAGAAAGCTTAAATTCAAACATACACTGTGCTTGCTGCCAATTACCACCTGAAGAAATAACCCAGATAACCTTTAGATGAAAAACATGTTGCCTCTCTCAGGTCACTTATCACTTCTAATCCGTTAGTTTGAATGTCACTCTCCCACACTTATCACTTCCATCCTGTTTTCTTACCTCCTTCTGGATGGTCACTTTCATCTTAATCCTTTTGGAGTGTGGCTCTGTCCACAGGAAGCCAGCATCAATGAGACGCACCTGTGAGGGGAGGGGTGTTGTTGAAACGGCAAAGTAGCCCAAATAATGATTTCTTTCCTCTGCACACCTACAGAAAAACCTCAATGATCTCATCTTTGGAAAGTAAAATAATAATATAATTAAAAATGAATAGGTTAAATAGTTCCATGAGACTGAAACAAATAGTTTAGCATGACAATTCTGGAAAGATTAGGAGGGGACAGGTGACACCCTGGAATTTATACCTGCAATGTTCATTTATATACATTTTGCATCTTTTATGAGAGCAAAAATGCTTTTGTCTACTTTGTGAAGTTTAGTAAGGATCACACGCACTTTGGTCATGGAGCTCTTAATTTTTTTCAGGCAAAGGGCCAGCAGTTCTCTGGACTCCAGGGCACACTGCACCCAGCTGGCTGGAGGCTGCAAATACCTGCATCAAAGAGGAAGATGTTCATTTAAGCATCAACTTTCCCAAAAAGACTTATCCAATACCTGTAAATGTTGTATTGACATCATCCACGTATCACATAAAAATGTATAATTAACTTCTGCTTATAAATAAAAAAAGTGCATGAAACCAACCTTTCACACTGCTTGCAGAAGTGCACTGTGACTTGCTTGGGGATCCCCTCTGAGATGTCAACCTGAGTCCGCATGCAGGCTACGCACATGTTGGCTGGGTTGGGAGGAATGGGGGTGCCACAGGTACAGCACAGGCTGAGGAGGGAAGAGGCAACATTGTTAAAACAGTGAAATAAAAAAACATTTGGCATTTTACCTCTGGGTTGACGTTTTTTTTTAATTTTAGACTACTCAATAATCACAACATGTACTAGGGCTGTACCAAATGTTTTGTTGAGATTTTTGAATGTAGCTTTAAACTTCTGATATCACTCCCCTTAAAAAAAATCCTGTTTCACAAATCCATTAAAATGAGTAAGTCTTTTTTTCATCAAATAAATTTTCCGTGATGGATAAATGGAATTTATGGTGCTGTTAGCCTGCTGATGGACCGTCCTGTTAATACAGGTACATTCCTCCCTCTGTGTGCGGTTTTTTGACCACAGTGAAAATGTTTTTAAAGAAAGGCTCAACTCAAACAAATATGGGTTGAAGCAGAATGTTTGGTTAGATAAAAACGTGAATTTTAGAAATGATTCCATCTTCCTTTCCTGTCCTTATCCTTATTCAGTAAATTTGGACTTTTGGACTTCACAATGTCCTGGACTCACTAATAGATCACGTGAGTCACAAACAATCCCACGCAGCCACCAATTGAATCTAACTTAATACATACTATAATACTAATAATATAAAAGTAACCTTCTCGTTATCTATGCAAAAATACTGAGTTTAAACAAAATGAAAAGACATGCAAAATAAAAAAGCTGTGCAGCGTTTAAATGCTGATTCAGAATTCAATGCTAGAATGCTTTAAACTATTCAGTACAGCCCTAACATGCACTATACATTGCTGTGCTGACAGTGCTGAAGCATGCCAAAGTTTATTTCATCTTTCTAACAGTCATTGTTTTTCTGGTAACTTTAACATGAAATGCCACTGAATTTCAGAAAGCTCAAATGTACCTAAAATCACGAATCCTTGCAATGAGCATTAAGATGTCTATGGTTTTGTCAAAATGACATTAAAATTGTGCTGTAGAGCTGTTGAAATCAAAGACTGTTTAGAAAACACGTACTGTGTTACCGTGCAAGGGAAGCTTTCACATTTGAGAATAAGAACAAGCACGCAAACAGCAACCTGCACAAATTCATGCTGCCTTTTATCTCCAGACTGGGGTCATGTTAGCCCAGCGACATGGTGCTTTGGATGGGAACTGGCTCAAAGAAACTCTTTCTATGTCAAGTCTTAGTTGAGGTTGCTCTCGGCAGTTATGTGAGCAGAGCCTCAGACAAAACTTTCGAGCAATGTTGAAGGACTCCTAATAAGACAAGATGCTTGGTGAAGACAGACGATGGTTTTGTGCTTCATCGCTTGTGAATGCACTGCTGTGCAGCAACTTAACTGTCAATGGTTTTCCAAAAATCAGTGCTTTCAGTGTAAGACGATATGATTCATATGTTGAAACACACATATTACCTTATGTTTGCTATGAGAGATTACAAAATCTCCCGCCTATCCAATTATTAACTACTATTACATACTGAAAGAACATGTCAGCCTTTGTTACCACTAGGGACATGTTGGTTTTAATTAATTTGTCAGAGAGGCAAACATGTAACAAACCTTTCTCATTGTGAACATCTTAACTCAGCAAACACGAATATCTTTAATAATATTGTTATGACTTACTGGCACCTTAAATAGAGCCGAGCATCACTGCTACTAGTTGCAGATGTTTTTTCTCTGTGACATGTCACCATGTTAGTCTGGAGAAAGGTATTCGATGTGTCAGGACTCACACTGTACAACGGATTCTTCAACATAAAACACCATTTATATTTTACACTTACATATTCCCCTGGCTGCTTGTGGCAGGACCTTGCATGTACTCCATTCTTGTCAACTTGACAGGTCAGTGTGTGCCAGCGGGTCTTAGTGATCCCTGAGGACAGAAACATGACAGACTGAACTGGACCAGTCAGAGATACAGCACAGATTGACACTAACAAGCCAACATTAGCTGGTAGCAAGCACTGTACAACAGTTGCTAACATTATTTCTAACAGCACTTACATAATATATAACTGTGTTTTGTTAATTATAGTCAGACACTGATAACAGCTAAATAAACACGAAAAGATGCGTTGCAGGCTTCTAGCTGATGCTCAGTATCAGTTAGCATTCGCGGCTAAATTGCCAGTTTTAAGAGTGATTCTGAAAGTTATTCGTGAGGAAACAAGCATACAATGTTAACCAGAAGTATAAAATAACTACAACGGGTATTATCGACTGATGACAAAACCTACTTGCGTTATTTTGATGGGAAATCCAACACACAACGTGAAATTAAAGCTCCACGTTTTCCCCACCGAGGAGCCGAGGAAGCTGAGTGACGTCATGCAGTAGTGAAGGACCCCGGGCCTGTCTTTGTTTGCCTGACTAAAATTTCTTCAAAAATGTTTTTAAAAAGCTGAAAAAACTGTTAAAAAAAATCCAAAACCTGAATAAAAACTTTGACACTAGGCTTTTATCTAATTCTAACTCTAATAAAAAAAGACAAGCAAAGAAAAAGAAAAGAAAGAAAGAAAGAAAAAGCATAGAAGTAAATTTCTGCTCCTCTGCAACACAGAAGTGGAGTGGTCATAAAAATGTATTAGGCTACATAATGAATATGACAATCAAAGCCTACTAGGGTATATAGTCCAGGCTAGACCATAAAGGTTCATGACCTTAACTTGTCTGCTAGAGTCTAGCATTTATGACTGAATGAAGTAGGCTTTGACTTACAGAGAGCTACTGTACAGCATTCCTAATTTATGACCCCTCACAACTCAGAAAATCTGTTAACCTAAACATTCATAAACAAAACATGTATTGCATTGATTCCCCCACGCCCACCTCATCCCCCTTCGCCATGGCCAGATTAACATGCTCGGGGCCCACAGGGCAAAACATGAGCTGCTGGCTCCACTTTCCTCATTCCTCCCACTTTCTGCAGCACTCTTATGCTGACATATTGCACTAAAGCCAGTTTTTGTGTTTTGATTACAAACAATATTTTTGGGAGTATGCACCAAAGTCATCTGACATAATTTTAAGACACAAGAACCCTCCTCAAAGCAAGTTCTCAAGATCAGGTAATAGTGCACTGCTTCAAGGCCCTTGTCATGTGAGTTAATACTGATTTATGTGAGCATATTTAAATATATAAAAAACAAACTGCAGAAATAAACAAACATATTGCCATCAATGGTTTGTGGGGCCCCTGAGAGTCTGAGGGACCAGGGCAGGTGCACAGTTAGTGATCCTGTACTCAGTTTTGGGATTGTTTATCTGTTTACATCAATTATTATAATGAAATTGGCAAAGTTAGGCCGTGTGTTAAAGAAATTAATCCACGGTCTTTCTGCGCACCTGTGGTATGGCAGCTCCTTGGATGCCTTCAAGTGCTGTCGGAAATATCTAAAACTCGAAACGAGCGCGCTAATCATCACGTCATTAACCTAATTAGTAAATGTGCAATAACAGGGAACGTCCGAATACTAGCTACCATACAAATGTGTGACTATTTGAGTTTAATATGCATGAAATCCGTGTCACAGGTAATAGTAAAAGTATGATGGTGTTTTTTAACATTTTATTTAAATATTCCTCCATCCAGTGAGGTTAACATTTCTTTGCGAGCATGTAGGATTTTCAAAAAGTTTTTTCGGTGTTAAAAATACCATAATAAGTAAAAATAAGTTGTATCTCTTGTAACAGTCTGCTGCGTTTGTGGGCAGGGTTAGGAGATAATTTAGTGTAATCATTGATCACATTTCAGTGAAATCATCTATTTATGATATGAACTCATCGTGTTTTTACTCAGCAGTTCTTTATCTTATTTAGATTTGGCTTTTATTGCGTTTTTAAATGTTGCTCTAATGCTTTTCTTGAGCAAGGCACTTTGAATTGCCTCTGTTTAGGAGTTATGCATGTAGGTATAATAATTTTTTCTGTGCAAGCTGTTATTCAAATTAAAAGTGTTTTGTTAGACTAAGGTAAAGAATTTGGTGTCATGTCATGTGGAGCAGTGGAAAACAAACTTGACACATGATTTTTGCCTACATTTCCATATCGTGGGCTAATGTATCAATGAATAAATAACCCAGTGTTTTTACAGACTTATTAGTAGGTATTTTTAATTGTCGAAACGTATAGAATAAAAACAGAAACATGGTTAAAACGTTAATTTCAACCTACTCCATCATAAATTAATCACACTGGCTCCTCTAGGTCTGTAACTCGTTTGACGCACATTCCGAGCTGCACCTGAAGGCAGCACCCCCGTTTAGTCAGTCAGCGGCGGAGAGTCGCAGCCAGTGTGGCAGCTGGGAATGTGGGGTTTCACCACAGACCGCTATTTTCAGGACTGGGAACCGTAGCTGGACTGGCAGGGAGATACTCTGCTCACGACTTTGCTAGCCAGCACGCCGGTTTCATTTGAAGCCCAAAAGAGGCGACCTGCGTTTTCCCGTCCGGGGAGTCGGTGCTCACGGACGGCACGGACCGCCGCTGGTGGCTCACTGCGGGGCTGCATGCTCGAGGGGAACATCCGGAGCACCGCGTTTGTTCCGCCGGTCTGTGCACGTAGGCTAACACCTCACCTCCTGCCTGGTGTGTCCGGTGAACATGCAGTGAAGTGTCGCCCGTTTAGTGAGTAAAAATCTGCATGTGTCCCGGCGTGAACCGCTCGGTTAGATGTGTCTGTTTCACCGCTACCAAACCTCTCACACCAACGACGATGGACTGAGATCTGCGGCGGGGGCGAGCGACACACAACCTGCCGCGATTTCCTGCATGTAAATAAATAAATGATAGAGGATACAATGACCCTGCTGTCTCTATTAGGTCGGATCATGCGTTATTTTCTGCTCAGACCGGAGACCTTGTTCCTGCTGTGCATCAGCCTGGCTCTGTGGAGTTACTTCTTCCACACGGATGAAGTGAAGACCATCGTCAAGTCCAGCCGGGATGCGGTCAAGATGGTCAAGGGGAAAGTGGCGGAGATGATGCAGAACGAGCGGTTCGGCGGGCTGGACGTCCTGGACGCGGAGTTCTCCAAGACCTGGGAGTTCAAGAGCAACAATGTGGCCGTGTACTCCATCCAAGGCCGGCGAGACCACATGGAGGACAGGTTCGAGGTGCTCACCGACATCGTCAACAAGAGCCACCCGTCTATATTTGGGATCTTTGATGGCCATGGAGGAGAGGTGAGTGCAGTGTGTGGGGAGAGGGACATCATCTGTCTGTGTAGTGTCTCCTTCAGGCATGCAGTCCACATTACACTCACTGTCTCACTCAGGGCCTACATGTGTGTGTGTGGGGGGACCCAGGGGCCCCCTACATGTGTGTGTGTGGGGGGGGACCCAGGGGCCCCAAACTGAGCTGTTGGGGCCCCTAAAGTGTCTGGATCCAAGTGTGTTTTTATCAGTGTTTTGTATCTATCCTGTCTGGTCTGGTGTGCAGTCAAAAATGCATTGAGCCCAATCCGCAAGTGAGTCAAAGCAGGGGAAGCCCCAGTCATCCCTTTTAGACTTTGAAAAGTACATTTTTAAAGATTGAAGTATGTGTTTAGGGCCCATATTACAATTTATTTATTTTTTAGACAATGAAACAAATAAGCTTTATTAGGCTACATGTTAAAAATGATGTCCACTGCCCAAATGCAAGGAGTAACTTTATCTAGGCTACTAACTGTCAACTATTTAAGTAAGTTTATTAAGATTAAAAGTCAAATTTATCTGATTCCAGCTGCTCAAATGTTCATATTTTATGGGTTTTTTTTCCAGTCTCATGTGACAGTAAACTGAATATTTCTGGATTGTGAACAAGACAAAGACATTTGAGGAAATCATCTTGGGCTTTGGGAGCACTGTTTCACATTTTTCATCAATTTCTTACATTTTATAGACCAAACAACCAATCAATTAATCAAGAAAATAAGCAACAGATTAATCGACAGTGAAAACAATCATTAGTTGCTGCCTCAATGCCCATCAGCAAGGATTAGACTCCAGTGTCAGAGCTGAGTAACATTTGCTCAGCTATTCTTCAGACCAGCTGCTTCAACTTCAACTTTACAATGGTGTATCGAATTTATTGCATTATATGAAATTTACGAAGTATGAATGACATTTGCAGGCCGGATCAACCTGCCAGGGGGGCAAAAATAAACTGCTGGGCTCCTGTTACAGTAACTCCTGTTGTTATTATTCCCACTTTTTAAACCAGTGGCTCCCAGTATGTATATTATTCATAAAGATGTTTTTCATAGGTGAAGATAAGAATAGTTGGGTTTTCGCTAAGAGAGCCCTTTTATATCTACACACTGAGGGGGCCTCCTCCACGGAGTCCACCATGTTGTTTCTACAGTAGCCTGAATGGACACATCAAACACAGGCTCTAGATAGGACCATTCATGTTTTTGCATTGGCCATGGTAGTTCTCCTACACGCTTGGCAAACAGTTTAAATGTCAATTCTGCAACCTCACTGCAAGATGCCAATAAATTCTTCACACTAGATCTTTAATGGACCCCTTTTTTTTTATTATCATTGAGTAGACTGACGACCCCTGACCAAGGGACATATTTTATGGTTATTTAGTAATTTATTTAATGCATAACAATATTAGCACAGGATAACTGGTAAACTGTACAGTTAACCCAAACAGTGAACACAGTTACTATTTGAATTCCAAAAAACAAGCGATTTTGATGAATTTTGAACAGATTATTTTCTGTGAATGTTTTGAGATAATTATCCTGAACTTTTTCTGTCTGTATTATGTATTCTTATTAAATTATTAACAACTAGTGCAGTGCCCGTACAAAACATGCGTGTTCGTAACGGGCCGAATGCTGGGACCGTGGTATTACGGCTTGCAGCTCTCTGGAAAGAGATAATAAACAACAATGGACCAGTTAAAGCGCAAGTGCAACTTTTTCTTTTCTTTTTTTGTTAAAGATTATTTTTGGGGGTTTTCGCCTTCAATGACCAGACAGTTAGGAAGCGTGAAGGGGAGAGAGAGGGGGTGACATGCAGCAATGACACGGCTGCCATGGCAATGACACTGCCCTGGGGTGCCCGCCTTACCTACAGGACACCTCAAGTGCAAATCATTTAAGAGAGAAGCTGAACAAGCAAGCAAAGGAGCGCTACTTTGCAAATTTAAAGGAAACAACCAGCCTCAATCCGTATAAACTAGTGATTCGGTCAGGCAGTTTGGGTAAGCTTGTTAGAAAATATCACGGGTGTCGGGCGGGTGGGTCACAAAGTGACACAGCAGCGTAGTAAATAATTTAACTTTCAGAGATGCGCAATAATCCATCATCCACCATCTCTTCGTCTCTCTTCGTGTCTTTCGGACATCAAGCAGCTTAATCATTGGTGCTACTGCACTCAGGCTTTTGAGCAGGAAAATCTGTTGAGGTCTGACATATTAAAATCTCTCCTGTCATGATGTCCAGTAACAACATTTCCCTCTTCAAATATGTAGGCCTAACACCATGTCCTAACAGCAAGCATGTTCCCTTCTGTCCTCACTGAACCTAGTAAATATGTCCTTCTGTCATATAAACAAACCACTGTATGTATAAGCTCTGTGCTCATATAAACAGGCCACGTAGATTATCAGCTGTGCGCTCAATCATACTTCAGATGTGTGAGTGCTTGCTGTCTTCCTACATTTGTACTTTATAAACAGAATCATACATTTTTATATTGTGATATTTACTGAAAATGACATAAAATTTAACCAACGGCGAGCAGGAGCATCTCTGTTTGCAGGTTATGGTTCGGGTTGGGGTCATTGATTAACTCAACACGTCAGGCGTGGAATAGTTATGGCAGTTAATTATGCAGCAAACATTCACCATTCCACCGTGTTTTCAAGCTCATATATGAACTAAATCGCATCGTCTAATAGTACTCAGTCTCTGTTATAATCTGTAACAAGTCACTGGCTGCGTATGAAGAATATAAGGATAAAGTTGCAAATTGACCTCTTGGTTTTCTGGCTGAAGAGCCGAGCACAGCGTGGGTCCGCTGGAGGCTGCTTAGAGGCTGTGGGATAGAGCCAGGCAGCTAAGAGTCAAGCCAGGGCCCGCGAAGCACGCTGGAGGTTTTACCGGGGCTTAAGAGGCAGTCATAGCAGGTGGGAGGCCTGCAGAGCGTGTTGGAAGCTCCACATCAGGGGTGTGTGGACTCTTGCACTCCGTCTGGTTCTTCAACATCTTCTGCGAGCCCTGGATCTCCTCTTGCCTTCCTTTCACCAGAGAACCAGAGGGAGGATGAGAGGTTGGCGGGGTCTGAGCCCACAGCCCTCAGTTGGCTCCCTCCAGTGTCCACTATACTACTACTTTTGTCTGTTTTTTTGGGGAATTTGTAGGGTGGGGTTGCCGAGAAAAGTAACGTTTAGTGGGATGGCCTCAAGGACAAATAATAAAGAAGAACCATAGGTGGTATAGATAATGGACGTAGCTTTAGTGACATCACCCACTGGTTTGTGGACTGCTGTTTTGAAGCCTCGAGTCTGGCATTTGTCTGTCGCCATTTTGGATTTTTGAAGCCAGTAGTGACCATATTTGGATGAGAGGCTGGAACTTTGGAGGATGAGGGGTGGATCTGAATCACAGACTGTAGTGACGGCTCAGATAAGCTGTCACTCAAGACTTGGGCCTTAATAACATATAAACAGGTAAGTTATAAAAAAAAATGTACTCCCTGTACAGATGTCACGAATGTTGAAATTAGCCGTAGAGACCAAAAAGTTAAGCATTTTAACATAGGGGTGGATGGGGATTTACTCTGTTTTGGAGCCAGCCTCAAGTGGCCATCCGATGAACTGCAGTTTTGGCACTTCCACATAGGCTTCATTTTCCAAGCCTCAGAGGTTGCTGCTTGAGCAGGACACACCTTTAGACCCTTAGTTGATATTTGTGTGTCACTGAAGTGGTGCATAGTCAAATACAAGGACAAAGCAGGGGACACACAACACGAATGGAGATATCGGGGCTCATGGAAGCAAGTGGTAATCCAGCCTTGGACATTTGTCATTGAATGTTTGTAGATAAGTGGAGCAGCAGCCCAGGATCCCCAACTGTGCGTATTGGGTCCCATAATTCCTTGCTGCAGTCCTGCACACATGCACCCACATTTAATCTGTTTTCTTCCAAAGTCAAAGCTACTGCTTCTCGTCTATTTACAGCTTAAAATCATGCCAAAAATATCCATCTCTGATGTTTTTTGGCCAAAACAACATTTTTAGGATGCAGACGGCACAGGCCCCATGGTCTAACATGATTATAGCTGGGAGGAGGAGGATGAACTCAAATCGGTGTGCTCCAGAGGCGTATAAACCACTAGCTGAGCTCATGAGCAAAGCATAAACTGAAGTGGGTCATTAGATCACTGATTTGCTGGTAACTGTCCACCTCCAGTTGAAACTTGTTTGCAGCTAAGCAATCCCCTTTTCTGTTACTAACTAATGTTGTTTTTCGACATGAACGTGGCAGCGCGTTTGGGGCAGCACAGCGAGACTCTTGAAAAGAGAAGTTGTCAGTTAAAGGGACAAAGAGCATTGGAGATGACCCAGTTGATGGGAGCACGTAAACTGATTTCTCATGAAGTCATGGCACGCCTGAACACTGGCATTGTTTCCAGGGACTTAAACATGACCTCATCTGACAGTAGTGATGCGACAGAGCCACACAGAAAAAAAAAACACACTAAGTGTAAGTGACAAGGTATCCCACTTTCCTCTCTCTACCCCCCGTTCTCTTCTCTATTCGGCTTGTACATTAAACATTACACACTTTCTGATCAGTCAGTTCTGGTTGCTGGGGAGCTCTGGGCTGTTTTTGGGCCTGACAGAGACTGTCTTCAGTTTGACTGCTGTGGTCTGATTGAGGCTGAACAATAACAGACTAAAAATAGGCCGCCAAAGGCATTGAGGATAGCTGTTCTTTTAGGGGAAATTAAATTTTAGGCCGCGGTGCTGACTGCTGCAGCTTTTGACCAAAAGTGGTCATTGGATTGTTTTTCCCCTGCGGCCTTTTTCCTCATGCTTCTTCTCTCTGTGGAGTTCCTTTTTAGAGATCGGTGACCTAACCTGTGAGCCTTGCTGCAGCTACCACACATATGATTTAGAGGCTAGGAGAAATAAATAGCGAACAGGAGATATGTTTGTATATGTGTGGAAAAAAAGGGATAAAACGAGTGGGAGAGCATCCATGGTGAGAGTGAGAAGAGAGGGTTCAGATTTGCCCATGTAGGCGAGGAAGCTGTTTTATCACTGCATGTCCATGGGCAACAATTTGGTCTGTTTTCATTCCCACGCCCTCTTTTGAAGTGTGTGAAATGGTTGCCAGACAGCAGCCTTCAGAAACAACTTCCTCTCTTTAGCGAATCTAGATTTTTGTTAGCTAGAGGGCACTGACTAAAGCAGAGGGATGCTGAGTGGCCCAAGGCAACACAGGAATACTGGCTGCCTCAGCTGGCTAGTTAGTGAGGTGTCAGCCGCTTCCATTTCTCTCCACACACACACACACACACACACACACACACACACACACACACACTCTGCTCATCCAAAGCACATACACAGTCATCAAAGGAATGTCGGACTGGTGTCAACATCTATCTAGAACCCAAGACTTTGCATCAACATCAAAGGTCTTGTTGATGTTTAGGTTTGTTTAGGTGCTTTTAGGTTTGCTTGACTTTAGAAACGCACAAGAATTCCTGGTCGGCAGCAATGCAGCAATACTGAAGTTCAGTCAGTTTTTGGTTGGATATGCAACGCGCTATCCCGCCACTAGAGGGCACGTGACCAACTTTCAGCTCAACCAATGTGTGTCGCTACTCTGGTATTGTAGGGTCCTAGTCTCATCCAGGCTACTGTAGAAACAACATGGCGGACTCCGTGGAAAAGATCCTGCTCTATGTCTAGATTCTAATGTAACAAAAACCCAATGATTCCTATTTTCAGGTGATCATTTACCAATGAAAACATAGCTATGAATATTATACTCCATCTTTTGCTAATGTGTCCCTCTGAATGCTACACACTGGACCCATAGGTAATGTTTATCATTTTCATTTACCATCTCTGATTCCAAGCTTCATCCTATTGCAGTTTGAGAAAGCTTTTGCTCTCTTCCTTGTACCACCTCCACATCATCGAGTTGTTGTAAATGCAAGTAGCAGGTGTTGTGAAATAGTGCAGGCTGTAAATGGTGCTTTTGAAAGCTAGGAATGACAGCACCTGATGTCATCACTGTGTCACTCTCACAGACTGGCAGAGACGTTTTGCATCATGGGATGTATTAAATCACAATTAATGCATCTTTATTTATGGACCCTGTAGGGTAGGTGCAGTTTTAGGTTAGATGTTTTGGGAAACACTCGTTGGGAAAACTAGGGCCCTGGATATTTGACTTTTAGGATATTTTTTCCATTTTAGGATTGGGACATTGTTTTTTTTTTTTCTTTTTTTATTATTTAAATGGGTAAAACCTTATTTTATTGTAGAGCTGCATATTGATTCGCTTCACAGCACTGTTAAGGCATTGTCAGATGTGGAGGCTACTATTATGAACATTTATATATGTCTATAATTTATACATGATAAGAACAATTTGTCACAAGCTGTTATTGTGTCACAGAAAGTGATAGGGCCTCGTTCAACTAAACCTGTTGGGGTTACAAACAGGCATACACACACCAAGCCTAGTGGGAAATGTTCTTTATTAACAAATAACAAGGCAGAAGCTTCAAATATTCGCTGCGGATTACTACAGAATCTCTGGAGCCTAAAAAATGATATTCAAGACAATCCTTGAAGCAAGTAATAAAAAAGGATCTTCTTGCTTATTTGTCCTCCATAATTCATGTTCATTCAACTTCATTTCACACCATGTTTTTCCCCTGGTCGTCCACCGCAATGGCTCTACGTTCCCTCAGTGGGACCTGCCCCACAGTTTGACAACCACTGTGCTAAGCTAAGCTGTTCTCCACCAGGCTCTAGCCGTTTACTTAGCTTGCAAACTTTGAGAGTGGTATCGATCTTATGGTTTCTCTCTTCAACAAAGCCAGTAAGTGCATTTCCCAAAATGTCAAACTGTACCTAACAGTGTCAATCTGCATTTGCAGTAAGATCGGGATGATTTGAACTCTGTGATGTGGATGTGAGCTCAGCGTGTTGGAGGATAGGAAAGTTAAGGAAGCCATTCAGTTTATGACCAGATAAATCAAAACTCTGTGCTAAATAACGTGGAAATGCTCTTTTTTTTCTCTCTGTATCTCTCCACACCACACACCCACCCACACGCACCAACGCAAATTCAATTTTCAAGTGTTAAAAATCCGTTTTTAATGTGAACACATCCATCGGCGGTCTCAGCCATATTAGACGATGGCTCAGGGAGGGGATTTATCTGTTAAACGGAGACTGATTTTTAGCTGACACATGGGAATAACCTGCATGAAAGTGATAGCCCTGGGCTCTCTGTCCACAGCACAGCAACATGGGCCAGTTGTTCCTCACTGGCATGTAGAGACTCAGCCATACTCTGCTCCTGCCCGCCACACTGTCAGGTTGTGACTTCAGGTGCTGCAAAATTACCTTAACTGTAGAGTACAGAGAAGGCATTCACTACAAGGCTGTTTAGTGTGGGAGCTTCTTCCCTCTGTCTGTTTTGCGGTCCTTTTAGCTTTTGTTCTGCTGATTTCTTTTTCTATCACGGCTCACTCTTTCAAGTAGTTTCGATCTACTGTGTTTGTTTGTGAGTGGGTTGTGATAGATATATAGTCTAACTGTGTAGGAGGCGATAGGAGAGCGCGGAGTAAAGAAGTTGAAACAAAAAAAACTAACAACAGGGTGATGGCCATTTGTAGAGGGATCCTCTGTCTTTATTCAGCTCTTAGCTTGTCCTTCGTTCACCTTTGCTTCATATTCAGGCTGAATGGCCATTTCATTTAAACTTCATTATTCATTTCTTGAATTGCAAAGCAGACGTGACTTTTGGGGCAATTGCAGCAGTGGTGCAGCATAGTTCACCTTCTTTGCCACTTTGGTGTTTGAATTTTAGATATTTTAATGTGTTTATGTGCATGTTTGTGTTTTGCTCCAGGAGCACGGGGTGGGTTACATAGTTTATATACTAAGCGGTTTGAATTCCTCCAGAGTTCGCTCTCACTAGAGAGATGAAAGAAAGAGCCGGCATGTGACTAATTGCACTGTTGGCATTACAGGATTAGAGAGGGAGCAAACGAAGGGAGGGAGTGTGTGAAACCAAGGACAGCAGTGTGTGTGTGTGTGTGTGTGTGTGTGTGTGTGTGTGTGTGTGTGTGTGTGTGTGTGTGTGTGTGTGTGTGTGTGTGTGCATGAATATTATGTGTGTTGCAAGCTTGCACAGGACGGTGCACTGCTTCTCCTTCATGGACTTGAGGACTCACACGGAGATGAGAGGGGCAGTGTGGCGTTATCTGGTCTTCCAGGAAGGGACGACTTCACTGTGAGAGAGTGAAATGCCAGGGGCCTATCGGGACCAGACACCTGCTTCACACTATTTCACATCACGTCGTCAATCAGTGCCCTCAGCAAATGTGTAAAATAGACTTAACAGGCACTCATTTTGAAATGGACTAGATAAATTTAAATTAGAATCTATTGTTAAAGCAGCTATAATCAATATTTTTATATTTACAATGGATCCTGTGTATCTGAAAGGGCTTATGTGTAGCGATGAACCAACAAAACCCAACCTCACTTTTTCGGTAATTGTTTGGTTTTACAGCGATTATTATTGTGATTCATTTTGGCCACAGCAGGAAGCAAAAGCAATAAAGACTCACTGTACACTACTTACCCAACTCTAAACAACAGACAGACATAGTTAGGAACTAACTGGCAAACTTACCGGAGCACCTATCTGCTAAAAAGCCAGATATTTCCCCCTGGATTGGTGGAGACCAAAAACGGAGCTAAAAGAGGAGTGAATATTACTATTACAGCAGGTGGTCACAAGCACGACTCAGAATAAATGCTAATGTTGCTCCATAGCTGCTAGATGTGAAACTAGACAAACTGTTTAGCAGAATAAAGCCGTTTCATGTTACAAATCAGCATTTATGCCATGCTGTTTGGCTCGTCACAGACTGGCTGCTAGCCCAGCACCTGCTAATGTGTGCTTACGTCTTATGCCTCTGCGCTGGCAATAGCCATAGCTAGACATTATGTTTTTGGGTGTCTGCCCATACGTCTGTCCCATTCTCGTGAATGCATATCTCAAGAACACCTTGAGGAATTCTTCAAATTTGGCACAAACATTCACTTGGACTCGACGATGAACTGATTAGATTTTGGTGGTCATAGGTCCGTGTGACCCCACAACATGCTTTTGGCCATAACTCAAGAATTCTTACACTAATTATGACAAAATTCCACACTAATGTCCCCAAAAGATCAAAGGTCAGCTTCACTGTGAAATCATAATGTTCTGCAAAAACACTTTTTCTGGCCTTTACACCGCATCATAACTCAGGAACAGGAGGAGAGACTGATCTGTTGCTGAACTGACTAACCTTGTGTGTCCACCTTAAAACTGTGCTGATTGTACAGATCTTATGTGCTGCCCGGGGGCGATGTGTGTCCAGTGTGAAACTGCTTTATTCAGTGACTTTCCAAAGCTGCTCATATGGTGGCAAATGCAGAAATGGAAATGGCCCTATCTGGAGTGTTTGGTTTGTCTGTTGTGGGCTATTGTAGAAACATGGCGGTGCAACGTTTAGATCTCTGTGGATGAGGTTCGCTCCCTACTGTATGTAGATATAAATGGCTCAATCTAAGGTAAGGAAAACATGACGATTTCTTTTCTCATTATATTCCATCCCTGCTAATATATCCCCTTTAATCCTGCACACTGGACCTTTGAAAGGTAACAATATGTCCATGTGTGTGTTTACAGCTTGTTTCTGCTGCCCCAAGTGGCTGATGAATCAGCTATTGCAGATTTAAGGACAAAATCTCTCTGCTGACGTGGTGTCACAGGCCTTCTATAAACCATCACATGACTATGACTGTAGTACTCAAGCTAAAACATCAGCAGCAGGGCTAAAGTCATACACTGGAGTGTCCTTGACTAAGACTGTATTCCTGGCAGTTCCAGCAGTTTACTCTGCACTTTAAAGGGCAAAAAAAGGTGAATTAATCTAATGAGGGTCGACACAATCGCCCATTACTACTATTATCCTTCTCTACCCACTTTTGGCGAAAGCTGACCCTCAACATTTCAGCTCTTCCTTGATGTCAAGTGAAGCAGAAAGTGGAAAGCACACGGGAGGTCATGTTCTGTTGGAAAATACTAGTGCAGCAGAGAATAGACCGCAGAGCTTGAGGACTCTGCTGAAACGTCCTCTGACCTTTTGGTAATTTGTCCCCGGTGGTGAGGTTTGTTTTCCTTGTAGCGAGAGGACTGTCAGAGTGCGACAGAGGAGTGGAGTCCCGGAGTGAAACACACCAAATAAATAGATGAATGGGCCTGTTGCCTGTCAAGCAACCTAAATGTTTAGCCCTGGAGTAAACATCTAATCTCTTCCTTTCCACTGTCGTCCTCTTCCATAAAGTAAATGTCATTCAGAAGTCTGCTCATTTTAATAATGTTTTGCATCTGTGTGTCTTAGCATGTGAAAACCTTCTCCTAGTTTCAGATAAGAGCATTTAGGAGGTTAAAAAGAACATGCACTTCAATGTTTTAATAGGTGTTTGTGACTGTGTGACAGGATCGTGTGTGTGTTTGCCAACAGCGTGTAGCGCCAGATAAGAGTGCCTTCTTCAGCCTCAGTGTGCCGTCCTTCCCTGCTGGCAGCGACTGCTCAATAATTTAACACCCTCTCTGTCAAACACTTCTGCTAAAACCCCCTGACTAAATATACGCGCACCTCCAAGGAGAAGGAAGGCACAAGGTCATTGTTCACATCACATATCGCGGTGCACGTTGAGTTTTCCGGGAGGTGGAAAGTTGTTGTGAAGTTGGAGCTTCATGGTGTTTAGCTTCTCTTTGTCGTCCTCCACTTCACCCACTCCTCTCCCAGTGGGGCTAGTTTGAGCTGACATGGTGGTGAAAGGTGGGTTCAGTAATGGAGCTGTTGTGTTTGTTTGCCAAATCCCTCCGTCACCCCACATCACCCTGTTTTTTTCTTTTCGCCTATTTTCCCCTCCTCCCTCCGTCTTCGCCTCTCTCTCAGGGGGTTGGCAGTGAATGAATGGGCCACAAAAACGCCATCTCTAAGGCCATGTCAACCTGCTGTCCCCCCATTATAGCATCTCCTCAGACCCCACTGTGTCCACACTTGCCTCGGCTGTTTGCCATGCTCAGTCGCCACCACCCCATGCGATGTGTTCCCTATTTAAATGCCAAGCATGCTGCTTGTGTTGGAAGTGTAGGTTTGAAATCCAATTCTGGACATTGCGAAGCTACAAGTCTGGCTCTGACTGCATAATGCTCGCCTACAGCAGTGCTATATTTGTCCACAGCAATGCTATTAGGTTGTACAGTCTTATGTGTGTTTTTTGGTCTGTAGCTGATTAGCGGTTCCTAAATCAAATCACATGGCTGGACTTGACTGGGCTGCTTGGTCTAATCTACACGTCTGTTTGAAAGAGGGACATTCTTCACGTAGAAGGCATGTAAAATGCTGAGATGAAAGAATGCACTTTTTTTTTTCCTCTTTTCTTTTGAATATCGTCTACAACTTTAATCTGACTACAGGAGTTTGTATGCCAGCACCGGCTCCACAATTGTTTGTTTGTCTGTGTGTGATGAAAATAGATGAGTCAGTTGGAGTTTGCCTGCTCGCTGTCTTGGCAGCGGAGGACGGCGGGAGAAGAATGTTGGCTGAGAGAAGGTAGCAAGTCGCAGCTGTTGTGAGTTAGCGACATTGGTGTGATTGTGTACGCAAAGAAAGCGGGCCGTGATTTTTTTGTGACGCTCACAGTTGTGGCTCTTTCCTCTCGTCTCGCTGGCCAGATGGGCCTGTGGGTAGGGCAGGTGCATCCTGGTAAACGGAAACAGGCCTCCTGGTTGTGTTTGTCTGTCACTGTCGCTTATCACTATCCATATCCATGGGTTGGACAAGTTGATCATTGAAAATCTCTCAGATAGAAAATGAAGTGTTTTTAAGTTATAGAATTTGTTCTCCATGGTGACTTACTCTGAATGTATGATTCCACGTCAACACTTTGGTGTGAACATTAAAAAGTTTGCATTCTGGAGCCGGCCTGCCGCACATGTGCTCCGCAGCCTTTCAGACATCGATCCATCCAGACAGGAGGAATGCAGCTGATATGAATGTTTGATATTTGCACATGGTTTCTATTCAGTGTGAGCTACAAACCTTCAAATACACTCCGCAGTGAGCCAACTCTGAGCCAGGTTGTCTTTATTTTACACTGTGACGAAGGCTCACAGGATAAGAGCGGATCGGAATCCACAGCATGTCATTAATTTGTGCTTGTGATTAAAATTGGGAGGTAGAAGAATCGTATATGCACACAGATGTGCGTGTGTGTGTGTGTGTGTGTGTGTGTGTGTGTGTGTGTGTGTGTGTGTGTGTGTGTTCTGAATGCATTCTTAAGCACAGTATGTGTGATTGTTTGTGCACCAGGGTCTTGCTGGACCTCTGCCATGTACTGTTGATTATGGCCCTTTGAGATTTATGACCCTTACGGTTTTTTTCGCCCTGTTGTTTTCCTCTGTGGTTCCCTCTTTATTTCAGGGCACTTATTGAAAAAGGGTGGTGCCAGGGCAATCTAACACTGGTAAAGTTTTCTGGTGAACCATCTGCTGCGTAAGGGTTAGATAAAGTTGTTGGTCCTAAGGAGAAAACAGATGAGTTTGGAGAGAGAGTGGAAAAAGACAAAACAGGGAAGAGGGATAAGGAAGCAGATTGAGGGTAATTTGCAAACAGATTGCAGACGAAGCCCACATGTTCGTCAGGGTAACTGCAGTAAATAAACTTAATCTTCCGATGGGATTTTAAAGTTGACTCCAATCTGGATTTGTCCGATCCTTTCTTTGTAATCCTGAACCAAGTCAACAGTGGCTAAAGGCCACAACGAACAAGTGGAGTATAAACCCTACACTTAGCCTATTACTGACTGGGACGTGGCTATCTACTGGATGCCAGAGATTAACGTTTGAGGCCTCCGGAGGTATCTTTGGCCTCATTCAGAAAATCAGAAGTGGGTTGTTCACTTGTGCTGACCCCAGTAGCATAACTGTGCTCACACATTTTTCCTGTTAACATCAAGTTTTTACATCGACTGTAACATGATCAATCACTTAGTTGTTCAGTTTGTGGTAGAAAAGGTCGATAAGTGTCCTAAAGCCTAAGATAACATCCTCAAATGTCTTACTTCATCCACAACTCAAAGATATTGAGTTTACTGTCACAGAGGTTTAAAGAAACAAGAAATTATTAACATGTAAACTGGAATTAGAGAAATTTGATTTTTTTTTTTCTTAAACAGTTACTCAAACCAACTAACTGATTATCACATTAATTGGCGATTAATTTAATAGTTGACAGGTAGCCAATTAATTGTTGTAACTCTAATGATCATTGTACTGGAGCTTAATCCATACCAGAGGTCAGTGCCTTAAAGTTTTGTAAAACATGTATTTTAACCCAACATCACTTGTCTCACTAACAAGTATATATTAAAATGTTTGCACCTTTAAGATGAAAACTACACATTTTTACAAATAGCATGCCTTATTTTGAAACCAGGTTTCTCTACTAGTGGAGTGTCAATGTCCTTTGCGATGAAGGAAGTCAAACAGCATTGTATCTGATACAAGGGCCTCAGGTAGTGATCGTTTTCATCATTGATTAATCTGTCAGTTCTTTTCTTGGTTAATTGCTTGGCCACAAAATGTCAGAAAAGCATTAAAAATGCTAATTTCCCATGAAGGTGACGTCTTCAAATTGCTTATTTCATTTGATCAATAGTTCATTCAGTTTCCGTAACCGCTGATCCTGGTGCAGGGTCGCCGGTGTGCTGGAGCCTATTCCAGCTGTCACTGAACAGGTCGCCAGACTATCTCAGGGTTGGCCCACAGACACAGACACCTTCACAGCTCACATTTACACCTACAGGCAATTTTCACCAGTTAACTTAAACTGCATGTCTTTGGGTTGTGGGAGGAAGCCGGAGAAGCTGCAGGAAGCCCATGCTGACAAGGGGTGGAACATGCAGTCTCCACAGAGAAAGGACCCTGGCTGGCCCTCCTCCCAATGTGTTGCCCTTGATCAATAGTCCCCAACTGAAAAAATATTAATTTTACAATCATATCAGACAGAGAAAAGCATCCAAAAAAGTTGAAGAAGCTTGAACTGGAGAATGGTTTGTGTGTTTGCTTGAAAAATGACTCCATCACTTGGTTATAAATAATTAATACTTTAATCGACTCATCGTTTCAAGCCTTTCACACATAGCCATGACAGGTTATTGCTCTAAAGATAATGTGTAGGTATAATAATAACTTCAGTCTGCCACTGCCACTACCCATTAGGACAGCAGATATACAGTATACTCTAACTTCAGCGTGTTGGTAAATGGGTCTCATTTAAAGGAGCTTTGCAGTATGTGTGTGAGTGTGTGTTGAGGGTCATGGGCTGGTGATGGCTGGGAGTGGATGGGAAGTTTAGAGGCAGATAAGCAGGGTTGGTAATTGATTAGTGTGGTGCAGAGGAAGCTTACGGTGATGTGAGCTAATGCTAACAGCTCAAGGCTCTTAGGATCCCTGCTCTCTTCCTGAGAGCGTCTCTAAGCCGAGGCTAAAAGGGGTAGAGGAGACAGCGGGGCAGATTAGATTTACACTAATCCCACTGGGGAGATTGGGACTATACATTCTCTCTATGGATCCTTTTTTTCCACCGTCCCTCTCCCGCTTGTCTGTGTTTATTCATGATTAATTCCTCTTCGCCTTCCTGTTGGACTTATTGATATTTTTAGGTTTCCCTCTCCTTCTAGCGCAGACGTATACACATCCAGTACCTGCATGTATTTGTTATCCTGAGAAGTCTGCATGTTGCCCCCTTCCTGAGTTGATTTAATGAGCTTATCCAGCAGCAGAGCTGGCAGCCATACTTACAGCTGCTCAGAGGAGGAGAGATGCTTCATTGAGGGTGAGAGGAGAGGAAAACGACAGTGTGGATGATAAGTGCCCTCAGTTGGGTCAGGAGAGAGGAGGACAGAGGGGGGGAAGGTGCAAAGAGGGGAGAGAGGAGAAAAGAAGAGAGGGATTGACAAAGAAGCCCAAGAAATAAAAATGCCACAGGCTCACAGAAATGAAGGTAGTGGAAGACGGAGCTTAAAGCTGCTGTTTGGAGGTGAAGAAAAGGCAGGGAAGAAGGTATTTCTTTCAGAGGGGATGGGATAAAAACATGGATGCTGAGAGGCAACGTCTTGCCCATAGCCTTAAGATTTTCCAGGCCTGCAGCATAACTCATGTTTGACAGAAGGTTTGTGTAGATTCAGAGGCTCAAAGAGTGCGTGTGAAGGAAAGGGTTGGCAGACGGAGGCTAAACATACTGTAACTGTACAGCACACTGTGAGTGCCAGCTGAGTTTTTTTTCATCTTTTGATCATAGGTCTGTCAGACTGAAGGCCACGGCACCATGGGGCAGTTCCTCCCCCGAGAAAGCATGACATACTTTTCCACCTCTTTCTTCTGTTTTTCATCTTCTCTCTCACACTTGCGCTCTGTCTCTGTTGACCTTTTCCCCACAGTAACTGTGTCTGTTTTCTCTCCCTCTCTTCTCCTCCCTCCTACATCTTCATCCACTCCCCTTCCTTCCGCCTCACCTACTTATCTCTTGTCTCCCTTCTCCCCTTCTGATCCACCTCTGATCTCTTTTGTCCTCAGAAATCAGAATCTGTCAGTCACCCTGAGTGCGTCCAGGTCGGTATTGTCAAGGGAGTGCAATCAGAGATATGTGAGGAAGTAGAAGGACAGATAATCTTTGGATCGCACTTTTGATTGTGCTATTGAACTATACAGGTTTTAAGGTTTTTATCTGCATTACCTAGTGTTCCTGGTGTGGTAAAAATAAAATGTTAATAGTAAGCTTACTGTCAGTATGTGCTGTATCAGATACATCCCTTTTTGCCAGAGGTGTCTGGATTCAGCTGTCGGGCCTTTTATAGAATAAAAAGTCTTTTCTGTTTTCCCCATTCCTCCTCTTCATGTCTTCTATGACCTTTTGCTCTATTACCTTATATATCTCTCCCCACCTCACTATATCCATTTCCTTCTCCTTTTCTACCTCTGTCTCCCTCCTCATCCTCACCCCACCTCCCCTCCTTACCCCTTCCCGCAGAGTCACCTTATCTCTCTGCAGTCTGTCTGACTTATTTATCACTGCTCTGAAATATTAAAGAGTCTGCTGCCTCCAGTCCTGAGGGAAGTCCACGACTTTTTACTTACAACACGCGCACGTGCAAACACATACACAAACTCATAATGTTTTCTGAAGATGGTGCACGCTCTGCAGCACCACACCGTGCACAAACTACAAGTCGTTTTTCAGTTTCAGAGTCATCTCCCGTAGACTGACAGACTGAACACAGAGTCCTGACAGAGTCTGCTCCTTTGGGACCCTGTAGATGCATGTAGACTGTCAGATAGTCTGTTAATATGTACGCCCGAGTGACTGTCAGTCTCCTGTATGCATGCCAGTTCCATGACGCCAGTTAACATTAGTTTGTCTTGCAAGACAAGGGAGTTAACTGAGCTGAAACAATTAGTGGACTAATTAATTAGTCAACCATCAGATAGTTAATCGGCAGCTGTTTTGATAACTGAGTAATCCTTTCAATAACTTTTCACCCAAAACTGTCTAAACTTCTCTGTATGTCGTGTCCGCAGTGTGAGGATTTGCTGCTTTCCTCTGTTATGTATCATTGGGATGAATGATTGTGCAGTAGGTACTAGTATTTATCAGCTCCGACTACCATCAGCAGGGATAGAAATACAACACCTGGGTGGACACGCTACTTTGCCCCTTTTGTGTTGTGATTCAGTGACGCACTGCCACAAAATTACCCGTCTCCACAAAGGCAAGCAGCACTCAAACATCTATCAAAAATAGTCAGCACAGAATTTGAATGGGAGAATTAATAAGTAACGGATATAAAAAGGAAGTAACAATTATAACATATTCACTGGCCTCCATACTGCTTTCTACTGTTGACTAACTAGATTTCTGCTATGTTTGTGACTTTGAACATGACACACCAGAAAAGTAAGTTAAAGATTTTTAATGGGTTTCCCATTTATCTAAAAAACTGCATATACAGTAAATACCTATTTTGGTGGAAACAGGGTATTGAGAGAGAGAGTAAAATAGTAGTTAAAAGTTACCGCAGTAGCACACGTACAATATTTGTGGGCCTTTTCCTCTGTAACTTTGGCCATGCCGAGTCAAGCCGTGCCGCATTTGCGTTACCATTGTTAGTTCAGACGCACTGTGCCACACTGAGCTGCACTAAAGATGGACCTTCTCCGGAGTAGGTCCAAAAGCCGGGATGCACGCCCTCAAGCAGGTAGTGGTGACATCTCGCCAACTGTAGTGAACCCCAACGACCCTGCTTCCCCCCCACAAACAAGCCTGTGTATGTTGTCTTTCTGCAGGAGACCAGAGAGAAAGAAACCACTTGACCCACTGAATCTCTGTGGTTTGGACTTTAGATTTTCTCCTGCGTCCTGTTTGTACTTTAGATATCTGCTATTTTTTTTTTTTTTTTTACTGTTTCATGTTCACTATCAGCCGTATTAGAAGTTGTGTGAAGTTTCTTTCAACATTTCAACATTTCCTTATTTTGCTGCTTCACAATAAAAGTTTTTATGTAACAAAATAATGCAGGACTTTAACTGTGAAGAATTTACAGGAAATGAAATATGTTTATACCCGAATTAACGGAACTTTATTAGCAGCTTTTCTTCAATAATGACAAGTCTAATAATGTGGAAGGCAGGGTTAGGGTTAGGGTTAGAAACCGCCACAGTGAGATGTTGACAAAGAGCCGCAGACAACAGGCTTTTACTGCACCTCCAAACAGCTCACCTCCAACAGGTGAACTTCTACCTGCCCTGCTGTGGAAAAACACATACAGCAAAAATACCAGGGAGCTTTAACCGTGGATCAGCGTGCAAATGAAGATGTAGCCCATTTCGTAGAAAATACCAAGATATACATTGGGTATCGCCATTCAGCCTGAAGATACAGAGATATGAATTTTTGTCCATATCGCCCAGCCTTATATGAAAGTAATCATTAGTTGCAACCCTAATCCTGAGTCATCTGAGCTATTGATGCCACATCACGTACTCTAATAGCAGCTAGGTGGTGGCCCAAGATTTTATTGATGTGATTAATGGGAAAATATTTTCTCAGTCAGTATATCATTCTGCTTTACAACGTGTACAACATACAACAACCTCTATTTATAGACCCACAGTTCACATGAGGAAAAATCTCCCATTTTAATGAGGGGAAAAAGGGACACCATCAATCACCTCCATAAAGTTGGGAGGTGAATTTAAAAACATAAGAATGGAAAAAATTGATGCAGCAAAGCCCAAGATATCCTTCTATTCTTAGCAGGCAGTCCCTTGGGGGGCAGTGGTTTGTAAGACTGGAAATAGTGAGCAGGCCAAAGTGGAGTGGGTCTGCTCCATGATGGTGCTGCACCTGCTGTGGAAACTGGGCTGCCTTGGAGACCCGTGGCTTGGTTCCTGCTGGCTCCGCTAGTGCGCCTGCAGCCCTCCCTCACCACACGGGCACGACAACAAATGTACAAGCTGTCAAGAGCTTGCAAACCAAAAGTGAACAAAAATGATTAGAAGCATTTTTAATCCAAAATTATTCCCTACGCGGGCAAGCTTATTCAGCATGTAAGCGTCGATTCAATTCATTAGCTGGACCATACTGAAAGCAGAGTTGTTGGACACGTTCCACATAAAGCTTATTGAACGTGGCCAGCCCAAATGCCCACGGTTTAGTTCTGAGCTGTAATGGGCAACGTTTGGGATTGTTTTGGAAAGTGGGCACTGGGTTCCGTCTTTGGCTACACATCCTGTCCTCATTATATTGTATGGGAACTTGGCTGTGCTGAAGATTTGAGCCATCATGGAGCAGCATGTGTCATCATCACCACCTCACCATCTGCCACTTTACTGTTTACCACTTAAATCGATTTGACCTGAGGGAGTAACTTAAGTTTAAGGTATAAATAAAGGAAAATGAACATCAGCGGGTCACCGAGCCAATGAGAATTTTGTTTCGCTGCTTCCAGACCGTAACTGATTGAGTTCAGTCAGTGCCTTGTTTTCTTTGTCGATTGAAGACTAGTATTAGAAGACACAGCGATCCAGATTTTTATTTTCCAGGGACATCCGTTACTCTCAGCCAGTGTGGGAAGGGACAAGCCTGTCACAGACTAATGTTATGCAGGATCTACCTCTGTCGCCGTCCTTGTATCTGGCATGACTCACAAGCTCAAGCTGAAAGTAGCTTTTTCTTTTGGTTTACTTTTACTCATATCTCCATTCCTATTCTGCTGTATTGTTCCTGTATTCGTAGCTCCATCATGCAAAGCCTTGTCCCCGTACGCACTCAACAATCCACCTCGTATCCAGAATCCATTGAATCTAATCAATGCTCTGATTGATGGAGGACCCACAAAGTGATGCATTCACGCGCACATGCGCACACGCACACACACACACACACACACACACACACACACACACACACACACACACACAGCCTTTATTTTCATCAGCAAGCTTTACAAGAGCAGCAGCAGTGGATGGAGTATGAGTATTGATTTTTATGAATGTCTGTATGTTTATCAGCTAGTGCAGTTGGGCTTTGCTCTATGACACACGCAAACAGGCTTTGCATTGATCGCTGCATGTTTTTTTTTCTCTCTGATGAATGGGAATGCAGAGTGGGGGAGATGCCAGGAAGCCGGTGTTTCGGCTAGTGAAGGAAGGTCCAATTTTTCTGCATTGCATGTCACTGAATCCTCAAGAGGACACAGGTTAGGATTGGTGTGGGATAACCTTGTGACTAACCGTGTGTATGTGTGTATACCTGTACACGCCAATGAAGGCCTTGATAAAGCACTTTTATTTATGGCTTCCTTCAGTGGTGCTTTTTTTTTTTTTTTTAATGTCACTAATCAGACCGAGAAAGGAGGCAGGCAGTTTGTAATTAACGTGATAAATGCAACATCTGTCTCCAGAGTGACAGCTAGAGAAAGGGGGTGAGGTTAGGAAAAAGGAGGATAAAGATGGAAGCGCTGGAATAAGCAAGCGAGGAATAGGAGGGGGGGGGGGGGGGGGGGGGGGGGGGGGGGGGGGGGTAGTTGTGAGCTAGTGCAAGAGCAGAACGTAAAGGTGTGAGAGGGAGGTAGTGATCCAGATGACACCAG